>JAJJMC010012657.1:127089-186300 GCA_023531435.1 Papaver californicum
GCTCGCCTCCCAAAACTATCAGGAGAAAGTCTCCAGTACAGACTAAACAGCACTAACAAAACAGACCCCCTCTGTTCCCTTCTTTTCGTCTTATATAGAAAACCTAGGAGAAAGTTAATAAGGAAACCTAACAGCCGTATCTCCACCTGATGCACCCCACGTGTGGTACTCCTTTTTTACCAATCACTCCACAAGAAAAGTACCTAGCCTATGCACTTTCTTGACCGAAAAACTAGCCTATTTCTTGTCTCCTCCAACCTTTTTATTGTTCTGCCAACCTCACGTGTTCATGTTAAGAAAAAGCCTACTTTACCAAACCCAAAGATTGTCTCCAATCACCTACTCTTGGCTCATCCGCATAACACCGAACAGTTGTACCCTTCTCTCAAACCTGACTCAGTCCATTTCACTGTACTCTACTTCAATAGCCTTCCTTCCACTGTCTCTATCAATTCTCAATTTCTTTCACTAGCTGTGGCCAACGTCAATTCTCACGCAACATCCTATGTAGTTCCATCCCACTGTATTATTCTTCCTTTTGTTCACATCTGCGCCTGGACGAATAGCAGCCTAGCTAACCTCCATCAACATCCATCCAATCCCTTTTCCGAACACACAGTCGGCAAAGAAATGCTAATAAGACTAACAAGGGTCATTAGTTATGTTTAATTGGTAACATTAGATTTTATGAGAACCACCTATTAAAATCATAAAATAATAATATTAACAAAAAATTATATACTAGTAAATATAAATTAAGAGATAAATATGTATAAATTACGTCTGTATCATCTATATCCATGGTGTCTCCCAAAACATGGAAGAATTATTCGCAGTCCTTTTCTTACATATTGGGGACTGTCAAAAGCAACATAAGTATTATTCACTCAAGGGCGCATCACATGCACCTGATGAAAAAAATAAACCAATTAATCAAATCACGATAGTCATTCTTTGAGTCAAGGAGATTAAAGAAGAATGGCTTTGTATCTCAATAGCCCAGAACTACAACGATGGCTTCAACTTCAATTCAAATAATCTCTCCAGCCTCAGCGCTTCAACGACAACAAAGGACAACTCTAATTTTCATGACTTCCCTTAACCTGTCAAGCTCATGGAAGCATGGACTTGTGACGACAATGTAAGATTATCTCCTGCCTGGAAGCGGATCCAAGTAAGCTACACTTGGGGGATGATGACTCCTTCTCTTCTGAAATTTTAACACAGTAACATCCTTCAACTAGAAGATCTGATCAGCAACGGTACTAGCAACAAGACATTTCCACATCAATACTCACACGACTAGGAAACCTCCTCTTCCTACATGATCACATCCAGAACGGTAACCCCACTCTTGTTGATACTACTTACTTCAACCACATGGTTATACTATTGGAAACGTACCAGAATTGGAAACCTCAATCATCTCCAGCTCAAAACAAATACCCAATGACATATTCACACCCGATTCAGGCTTCTCCTCTCAACCTCAAGAATTTGTTTACAAGTTGTTGGTCAGGGATCAAGTGATATGCTCACCATAAAAATTTTAACATGCCCTGCACCTCCAGCACACGCCACCTTCTAGCACCAGCTCGGGCCACTCCTCTATTCTTTAATGTTCCAATCAGTACCTCTTTAGTTTACAAATTCAGAAATCAACAACAACCGGTAAGGAACGCGTCAAAGCATCCTTCACGAGAAATGTTCGTCTGTGTCTCTACTATGACATACCAGAATGGCACATCAATCGGAGACATGATCTAGGAGATATGGCCATTACACTAAAGTTTACAAGATCAGTAAATTCACACGGGATAACTAATCACAAATGTTTACACATGGTGGGATGACCTAGCAAACTCCGAATCGAGTGATTCTTTTTTGCATATGATAGCCTAGTCTCTTGACTTCAAACAGTTAGGGTAAAACGTCAAAATACGACTTCGTATAAGACTTTAACAGCTTCTGAAGCAAATGGTGTGCAACCTAGAGTTTCCAAATGGGATTAAGAAGACTTAGCTTTATAGAGACCTCATCCGCCCATGGAATTTCATCTTCTCAGACATACTTTCAACCTAGGGTTTCTCACAACACTAGAAAACCCCGTCAACCTTTCAATGAAAAAGAACACTGGAGTGTACCGCAAGCCTCGCCTGCAGTTCTGATCTATCATCAACTTCTTTTCCCAGTTTCCGATATTTTTAACTTTGTTGCTACTAGCTAAATCCCAAGGCATTGTCTCTGGGTGTCCTGACTCTCATTTACTGCCGCTCTGCTGACACTAGCACTTGATTGTTGCATACTCAAAACCTAAGAAAGCACCGGAACCAACTACTTACTCACAAGAAAGTTTAAATCTAAGGCCTAACTCTGCATCAAAGACATTGCCCGGAGGATACAAAGTGTCACAGACCGGAAAATTCCGCCTTCCGCGTATTGCGATGGGCATGCCAGAACTCCCCGATGCGCGATTTTAGAAGAAAGTAACCGGACCTTAAAGCTTAGCTTCTCGTTGAAAAGTGCAGGTAAATTTTTGCTTCCCAAGCATGCCTTGTAAGCATTATACTCGAAACGTAGTTTCCGCATTATTCAAGCTACGTTGATACTGTTCCAGGTATATTTACCTTTCCAAACATGTGTTGCAATCATGGTACTGCGACTGTAGTCTCCATATCGTTCCAACACACCCTTGACCTATAAAGGGTGCAAGGCCATTAAATCCCATGGTGAATTCCTTTAACAAGCATCACCTAAGTACTATCCTTGTCCATCCCTGACCCATGCCTTAGACTAGCATACCATTCCAACTTACCCTTATTCTACCAAGGTTGAAGGATATACAAGCTAATGGGGACGCCTTTGGAAAGCATCACATAATTACGATCATTGTCCAGGCCTAACTCATGCCCTTTGACCAACACCTAGGTTATTTCAAGCCTAAGATTTCTCTTCATCAATTCTGCTTCGACCATGCGCTGGAGCATCCACTTATCTTATTCTTGCTAAGGGTGCAATATCTAGGCACATTCCATTCCATACCGCAACGGTTGCTAGGAAGTATGAACAATCTATCAAATAGAATTACAACTACCCCATCAAGTGTGGCAACAATCATCTCTTGCTTAGCATTGCCGATCCAAATGATATGAGTTACCATAATGTCGCAATCATCTCCCAAATTAGATGATATGAGCGACAAGGTGTTGCACCTCAATGCATTGCATTGCGGCTGCCTACGTACCCAACCCGTACCTTGATGGGATCAAGCATGACCGTAGTTCATCGAAGGGTCGATTCGAAAGAAACTAGCAACTTAAGCCTATTAAGGCAAAGACAACTTCGGTTCCAACTTTATCTCAAGGACAAAGGCCAAGAAAAGCCTAGACCGTATATGCCGAAGGACTTTCGCAAGGTATGCGTTAGCTTGTGCATAATTCAATCTTTATAGGCTAAGCTATATGCATATTGATGCTTTAGCATCAAGTATGCTCCAACATATTGTGCATTACCGCTCATTCATATTCAAGCTTCATCGGTTAAGCTACAAGCATATTGATGCTTATGCATCAAGTATGCTCCAACATATAGGCTACATCGTATTTATATGTGCATTACCGTTCATGCACATTCAAGCAAAGCTCCCTCCCTATATATGTTTTATTTGCATTTCTACAAATAAATATTTGAATGGTAAGTGTCATCCATCGACTGCAAGGCCAAAAATGAAGATTTCTTGCCAAAGCCAAACGAAGCATTCTCGGGTAAGCTACAAATAAACACGTTGATACATCACAGTGATGCATTCTTGTCTTGGTGATGCATTTTTAACAATGAATGACGGTAAAATAGTGCATTAGCACTATGATGCTCTTACTTATGCAACATTGGCTCGGTGATGCATAGAATCATGCATCACGGCATAATAGTGCCTTAGCACTATAATGCATTCATCGAATAGCGACATTAGCTCGGTGATGCATTGAATCATGCATCAAGGCATATTAGTGAATTTGCACTATGATGCTCCCATTTATGCAACTTCATCTTAGTGATGCATTGGATCATGCATCAAGGCATAATAGCGCATTAGAACTAAAATGCATTCTCGATATGCAACATAGGTATAGTGATGCATTTTCAATAATGTGTCACGGCATAATAGTGCCATAGCATTATAATGAATTCTTCGTACGCAACTTTGGCTTGGTATAATAGTGCCTTTGCACTATCATGCCTCCTCGAATACGCTTCACGCGTAATAGGGCCTTAACACTATAATTCGAGGTCAAGGCATCCACACCCTAATGCATATCTGGGTAAGGTTTATAAGCTTAGGATGAAGCTTCAACCAGGCCATGACGCGTCCATGAGTAAGCGCCATGCGAAAATTGCGGGTGTTACATTCTTACCACCTTCAAAGAATTTCGTCCCCGAAATTCAACTCAAAAACTATTGTGGACAAGCTTCATCGATTAAAGTTTCCTATGCATATGTCTCATTCCATGATGCATAGAAATCTTCCAAGGGTCCAATATTTGTTAATGGGGATAAATTAGAACCTTCTGAATATGCGTCCCATTCCGCATATCCCAGAATCCTAATAGGGCCTACGATTTCCATAAATGCCGATTGAGACCTTCCGAACATACGTCCCATTCCGCATGCTTGAAGATCAGCAAAGGTTTTATAACTCTATCGAGAGAAAATCAAATTGGATCCGTAAACATGCGTCTCATACCACATGCTCAAGAATGCAAAAGAATTTAGTCAACACGAGATCTTAAGTGGACGTCCCATACCATACACTTTAGAGTCCCCAAAATTCACATAGGTTGGAAAGGGTCATCGCGAGTTTATAATAGTTTCTAGCATAGTACTGTGAGGTCCAAATTCTAGTGCCAGTGCAGTCGGATGCAAGCCATCGTCCTGGACGATCTTCCACTCGTAAGTGGATGCTAGCCAAACTGACAACGCACATTGTTCCAGCGACGGGTGGGGATGATCAGTCCCATGCCTAGGGTAGTCGGATACCAGCCACCGTTTCAAACGGGTTTTCTGGAAAACTCACAAAACAAGGTCATGCATCACGGCGTAATAGTGCCTTAGCACTATAATGCATTCATCGAATAACGATATTGGATTGGTGATGCATTGAATCATGCATCACGGCATATTAGTGTATTTGCACTATGATGCTCCCACTTATCCAACTTCGGCTTAGTGATGCATTGGATCATGCATCACGGTATAATAGTGCATTAGCACTAAAATGCATTCTCGGTATGCAACATAGGCATAGTGATGCATTTTCAATAATGCATCACGGCATAATAGCGCCTTAGCACTATAATGCATTCTTCGTACGCAACTTTGGCTTGTTATAATAGTTCCTTTGCACTATCATGCCTCCTCGAATACGCATCACGCGTAATAGGGCCTTAACACTATAATTTGAGGTCAAGGAATCCACACCCTAATGTGTATCTGGGTAAGCTTTATAAGATTAGGATGAAGCTTCAACCTAGGCCATGACGCGTCCATGAGTAAGCGTCATGCGAAAATTACGGGTGTTACACAAAGCTAACAATAATTCTTGCTAGAAACATACATGAAGAATCGATCCAGTTGACTTGATCCTCTATTTGAGATGAAACGGACCTATTCCAAAAAAAAAAAAAGAGCGCCGACCATATACCCTCTTTACTCATGGGAAAATTAGCATTCCTGACAAGAACATGTACATCTACTAATCCCAGACATGGTTAACGCTAAGGGGCGCATATCTCAATCTCAGAAGAAACATGAGCTAAGTACATTTTTTTAACTTTTAAAGTTTTAATTATGTATATATATTTGCTATAAGCATATTGTCACCATCTAGTGCTTACTGCTTAACATTATTGTTCCTTACTTAGCAGGGGACATAATGTAGATGGTGAATTTTTGATAAGGGTTAAAATTATAAAATCGTTCTTTTATACTCAAATTCTTATTCAAACAACATTAATTTACTGTTATACGCATAATCTTGGAATAACTAATATTTGATCCCCAGAATATACTCTAGCTTAATGCTTCGTTCGCAACGAATACTTCTCAAATTGCTCTCCTGAGCTTGAATATGCTACTTTAGCACTTTGCTCAAAGATAAGCCATGAATTATGCGCCACTCCTCTCGGACCCACCACAAACAAGGAGAAATACCTTTAAAGACACAGTGTGCCTCTAAGCTAGCTACCATTATCCTTTATTCCACAATTCACCAGGCTAGCACTAGCTACTTGGCTTAACATCGCGATGGCGCTAATTCCTTACCCTAGCGCTAAAAGCGCTAACTCCCATTGGCCAAGCATATTTCTTCCTAGCACGTCCTCAAGCAAGCATCAATTAACGTCCATGACCTTAGCGCATCAGTTCAATACGTCCCTGAGATGTACGTCCTTGGCTAGCACATCCCATGGATAGCACGTCCTTTCCTAGCGCATCATTGGCCTAACGCGTCCATGGTGGTGCGTCTTCGAGTACCAGCGCTCATGCCTAGCGCGTCCATCCTGGTGCGTTCTCGAGTATTAGGGATCCATCTACAACGTCCATGCCTAGCGCGTCCCTGATCCAGAGCGTATTTTGGCCAAGCATCCCCGAGTGCAAGTGCATCCCAGCTTAGAGAAAGCGCACTTGGCCACATGCGCATTTGCGCTAGCACTTTGATGCTAACTATCATTGAGTTAACTAGTTTCCTTGACCTAGCCGGTTTATTTAGGAAGAGCTAACTTCAAACGTCCTTGGCGCTAGATTCTTTTATATAAGCTAGCACATTAGCCTCGCCCTCAAGACAATAGCATATTATATTTTATGCCTAAAGAGCTAGCAAATTACCATTTGCGCTAAGAATCTAGTGCTAGCTTTTCTAGATGCTCCTCTTAGAAATATTTTTTTCTGGGAACATGGTTAACCAGAAATTCTTATGTTCGCTATTTTTCATCCACCGATGTAGAAATTGCTCTAATCCAGTACATCCACATCTTAGTCATTCGAGCCCTAATGTGCATCTCCCGTTGAAGAGTTGTTTTCGGGTGGTTCAAGCGCCAATCAATACTAGCTTAATGCCAACAACTAATCTCACATGATCATATGATAATCCTTCTTTCCTTAGAAGCTCTTTACAATTTTGGCCTCAAACGTTTTTCAGACTTATGCCAAGTCACTCTTAAGATAATATTTGGCTATTAAAATTATGCCATGTTATTCAAAGTTAGTATATGAATATCAAACTTACCATAATCAACATTGATCAGTTTGATCACCAATTCAGTGAGTTGCACTACTTGCCTCACTTACTTAGCAAGTCATTGGCTTGATTTGACTTGACTTAATCAAAACAACAGTGGTTTATGACTTCACTATATCCACGAGATATCAAATACAACACATGGTGGGATTCTCATTGGGGTATTGGTATCGTGCTTTGTGGAAACACCTCCACGAACAAGAAAGTAACAAGTAGTGGGACAGTTAAAAGACAGTTGAGAGAATGGTGAGTAGTGGTCATACAGGTCTTCCCTGCTTTTCGGACATGACTCCACTACAATCTCCATAATCGTTACTCCTTCACTTCTTTTATAACTTCCACCACTTACGAGAAATTATTGTGTCTCCTCAAAACTATAAACAGATGGTTTTCATTTATTTGAAACAAGAACACAGACAGAAGAAACTAAGATATACAGAATTAGTGATTCATCTCAGAGATAATCATTTCTTCTTCATACACTACTTATCACACTGATATTTCTCAACCTTCTTTGCTTCCCTCCCCTAAGACCTACCCAATCTTTTCTACCTTTGTGATCGAAGCATGACATGAATGGCCATTTCTTGGTTTAGGCTTGTCATGTTCGAGCTTGACCTCTCGAACCTACTAAGTACGATTTTACCATACATTTTTTTTCACCCTAAAAAAAGTGTAAAGTATTGGTAGGCTAATTTCAAGCATCTATCAACTGAAAAATTAGCATTTCCGAATATAATATCATCACGCATCTTCCATATATTCAAATGAATCGAGGCATCCATTGAGAAATAACTGAAGTCAACATCTTCTTTTAACCATTTTTGGATAATAATATTTGGATCAACATTATCTGAGTTTCCCGGCACCTGACAGTATAACATCATACACCTTTTTTGAAAAATTATATCTGAAAAAAAATGTTCCATTTATTCTTGCTCTACCCCACACAAAAAACATCTGACATTAATGGTAATAATGAATATATGAATATTACTCTTCACATCCAAATCATTATGTAAAAGTTTCCAAATAAACAACTGGATTCATGGAGAAATTTTTGTCACCTTCCATAAGGATGACCAAGGAAATGCTCTTATGGAAGAAGTTAAGGGTAGTTCATTTACCAGGAGCTTGTAGCAAGATTTAGCCGAGAACTTCCCTGAACTGTTTTTTGACCATACCAAAGTATCTGCAGTATCATCTTATCTTGAAATATATATATATATAAAAAATCATGTTCACAACATCAGAAGGAAATATTTGTTGAATCAAGCTTATATTAAAAAAGCTCTAGTGGCTCACAAAAGGCGGGAGTGATCTCTGCCACTCTGTTGAAGTATCAAACTGGAGTGGCTATCCCATCATAACGACATGCTAGGGTACGATTGTTGTTTCTAGCAAGGTCTAGTCCCCATTCTGTTGGAATATGAGGATGATCTAATGACAAAGAAGCAAATTGAGTGAGAGCTACCTGAGTGCAAAATCTGTTGATAGAAGCTAACACGCTCTTTGTTGGTGCATGACTACCCTCCGTGGATTTGAGCAATTGGTATTCCTCCAGGTACAGAGGCAGGTTCTTGCTGAAACTTTGCTTGACCCCAGGCAGGGGACTCTTAACTCTAGGCGGGATTTCTGGCCGAGCTCTTATCATAGTTGTTGATTGTTGAAGCCATGCGCGTCTCAGGATCATGTCATAATTAAGTTTTCCTATGATGATGTGAAAACTTGGTACTTGTTTGAGTAGCTCTGGCCGCTACTGTGAGCGTGATGTGTCCGTAAACATTTCTGATCATTCCTTCATGATCTCTGATCGTTTTCGGTAAGCGTGTTTCTTCTTTTCGGGTTATTCCCGCTGCTTTCAGAGTCGTGACACTAATAATGTTGATATATATGCCTCTGTCGATTAGTGCCCTTCCGAACTTAACTTTTCTGAGACGCACGGTAGTGAAAATTCCCCTGTCGCGCCTTTCGCCATTCTGGTTGATCATGTCTTCTGAAGGGGGTTCATCTCGAGTGAGAGTGTCTTTAGTGAAGGATTGTAAACGTTCACCAGATACGAATAGACTGAGGGCGTTAAAAATATCTTCACACTGACCCTTTGAGAAGTGAAGGAGTTCACACATGCGTTCCATTAGTGATTGAACTGTCTGGTTGACCGAATCATCAGAGAGGGTGAAGCTTCTAACAGCTGCAACTCCCCTGATTATATTTTCTCCTTGAAAATGCGTCACATACCATTACACTCGCTGGTAGGATGATTAACAAACCGATGGAACTAACAATATCTCGGATCTAACATGTCTTGAGAAGTGGGTGGGCGTCGTACAGGTGGTAACTTGACGATGCCTTCTTGTATCCACGCCAATAGTAGTTCAAGGACTTCCTTCATGGGAATTGGAAAATCAGGAAAAGTTATATCAGGATTTATGTCTATCCCTTGTGGCTGTTGTTGTGACCTCTTAGGAGTACCTTCGGAGCGAGTAACCCGCGGGTTTGGTCCCTGGTTCACATCTTGGGTGGAAGGAAGACGTTTGGCTTGTGATTTATGCTGGGATGAGGCTTTCCTCTTGGGTGCTCCGTTGCTGACAGCACCAATTGATGGTTGAAACTTGTATTGTTTGTTGATAAGTCGTCGATTCCCACGAGTATATCCACGGCTCTCTTCCCTTGCTAGTCTAGTTCTCTTCAGGAGGGCGGGAGCAGTTATGGTGGATCATTTTGCAGCTTCATGTAACTCAGACAAAGTATGAAAACGTAAATTTTCGAGAAGAGCATGGTAAACAGGGATCATACCATTAATGCAGAGCTCCACCAGTTAATGTTCTGTCACATTCAGATCATGACAATCCAGAGCTTGAATTTTGAATCTTTTCACATATTCATTCGGTTGTTCATTAACCATGCCTTCCTAATCAAAGATGTTATTGGGAGTAATATTGTTATACCACGTGTAGGCTCTTCCAATGAGGGAATTTGAAAACTCTTTGAGACGTAGTACATGATTGTATTCGTTCCCCCAAGGGATTCAAAAAATCTAGAGACGTGCTCACGAGCATTTCCAGTTCCATCGTATAATAAGAAAGTTATAGAAGAGTAACCTGCCGGAAAAGGGATTTTCTGGATTTCACGCGGGTAAGGAGGTTGGTGTTGATGGGATGAAAACGAGTCTTCCTTACCATGATTTCTTAGGAATCTCTCCAGATCTTCACGAGTGATAAAATTGGATGGCTGGTACCTCTGTGGTGGTCGATCAGGAATGATGTGGGATGTTTTGTCTTTTCGAGCCCCAGGTAGGGTTGCAGAGGAACCGACCGGAACCGAAGGACCGGACTGGAACCGGGGAGCTCGGGACGGGTACAGGTACAAAAAAAGAGAACCGAGTACACCCAGGTACAGGTTCTACCTAGGAACCGACCGGAACCGGACCGAAGGTACCAAATGTTTTTAACCTTTGATTAGAAATTAGAATTTCAATCTCATCCGTCTGTTTCTAAGTTAGGTTACTCGTAACTCGATCGAAAGAAGAAGAACACATTTCGTCTGTCTACTGTCTGTGTGTGAAAGAAGAAGAACATATTTATTCTGTTCCTCTTCATCACCAAGGTCTGACCACAGGGACACCACCTCCACCACCACTATCTCATCACAGCCGCCACCATCAGTACCACCTTCTTCTTCTTCTTCAACGATTCTCGATTTCAAACATCATCTAGTGATGCTAGGGTTTTACGATTTTGGTTTCCTGTTTGCTTATTCAATTCATTTGAAGTTAAGGTTTTTAATTTATGTTTTATTTGTTTTCGATGTAGCAGTTTGCAGAAGACATTTTGATTATCTACGGGTAAAACATTATGCATCACTCTGATAAGTCTGATCTGATTTGATTCATTTTTTATTATTATTTTAAAATCGGTTTTTTTTGTATAGGGGTTTTTTCTATTTTTCTATTTAGGGTTATTTTGCATGATTGCATCTACTAATTTTATTAGTAATGGTGTCTCTCATGTTTATTTTTAATAATCAGTTCTTGTGAAGCATGTGTGTGAATTGTGATGATTTATAATATTCTCATTCATATGGTGTGTGATGTTTAGAATGCTCATGTACATGTGGTGATGTTTTAGAAAAACTATGAATGATGGTGAATCTGTGATATTTAATATGTTCTGAACAAGATCACTTCCAAGTAATCTCAGAGTTTTTTGAACCCATATTAATATTATTGCAGTATTCTGAACAAAATCACTTCCAAGTAATCTCAGAGTTTTCTATCATTTTGCTGATATGTTCTTGTAAATGTAAAGTTATGTTTTTGTTTGTTCATCATCCCTAATGCAAATAACCCCATTTGCAGGCAATTGCACCAAACATCATCTCATTCTCATATCAGCATATTACATTTGTTTGAGCTGAATTAGAGAAAGTGACATCTTATTGTCATCCCTTTATTTTCCAAGTTTGTATGTTCTTACATTTTTTTGTTATTTTTGTTATTGTATTTGTTTCAGTCAGGAAGGAAAGAAACTGTATCAGATCTAGCCAAGTTTGTTGATAAGGGTGTTCAAGTGAAACTTACTAGGGGGAGACAAGGTGAGACATTATTGTTCTGCGTTATTTCTGCGTTACATTTAGTACTGTTTAATCTCAAAAAACCCTTGACTGGTATGCTTTAGCAAGTGTAGGTTTGTATCTCTGGAATTTGGGTTGTATTCTTGTTTCTCTTTACCTTAGTGTTCTTGATTAGGTTGTATTACGGTGTGTTTTTCTTACTTGTTGTATTATTTAGCTGGTGTTGTTTAGTGTAGCTGCCTGGTTTCTTTAGATTAACTTATTTTCTGAATAGTTGTTTCCTTTTCATAGTTACTTGCATTTTTATTCCCTTTCTCAAATTCTTTACTGATTTTCCCTTTCATTGTTGTTTCCTGCTACCTCCTATTTTTTATTTTTGCTGGTACGTGCACTGTGGCATCAGATTTTGGATACATGATACCATTCTGCGCTTCCTTGTAATATTTTTACTTTTGTTAATCAACCTGATTTTGGTAATGCATTTGGTGAATCGCCTATTCATGCTGAATGCACACCCCCTTCAACTTACCCATGTTAGGATTTTATCTAATATTTTTCTGCACAGACGTTCATTGGTATATAGTTAGATGGTTTGGTATTCTTAGAATTTGTACAGCTGAAACACGAGACTTTTATCGTTGTGCGCAACTCTGATGGTACCTTAGGGTTTAAGACTAGAGTTATGGAGAATGGTCTTTGTGATTGGAGGTAAAGAAGAGCCATGAGCATTAATAAGCTGTCTGTCTAAATACCAAAAGAGTGCATGAGCACATAAGGTATATTTCATGTCTATCTTAGTTGTTACATACTTCTTGTATTGTCTTTGTTGCATTATGTCTTTGTTGTATATTTTAGCTTTATCTTCTTTCATCTTTAAAGACCACCTGTTATGTTAATGTTCATCCAATTCTGTTCAAACTCTTTGATATAACCCTGATCCTAAAATGAACATCTTAGCATGGAATTGCTGAGATGAACTTGTTCTTTAAACTGCAAATTTATGCATTGTGACTCATAGCATTATTTGGTATTTGATTTCAGATGGATGCATAATATTTAAGTCAAGCTACAACTCTGGAAACTCAAGTTGGAACCTCTAATCAACTTTCAGAACATACATCTACACTTGAAGCTCCACAGCGTCCACCTACTCAAAATGAAGATACAAGAAATGTTGTTGATGAATGCAAGATGAAGTCCAAACTCATATCTGGTATATGGAACAATTTTACAAGGTTAAATCCAGAAGAAGCAGAATGTAATCATTGTAAGCGCAAACTTGCAGCCAAAACTGAGAGAAATGGTACTTCTGGTTTGAGGAAGCATTTGAAGCGATGCCCACAGAATCCTAATAAGAAGAAGGTGGATGGACATGCAACTCTGATGTTTCCACCCCCAAGACCAGGTGAGGATGGTAAATTAGTTTCTTATTGTTATATCTATGATAAGTTACGAAGAGCTCTAGTTGAGTTTATAATTAAAGATGAGATGCCGTTTAGAATGGTAGAAGGTGTAGGGTTTAAGGAATTCATGCTTGTGGCGGAGCCTAGATTCAAGGTCCCAAGTCGCATGACCATGTACAAAGATCTTTTAGAAATCCATATAAAAAATAAGAAAATTTGAAAGATTACTTTTAAGGCATCAAAAATGAGGGTATCCTTGACAACTGACACATGGACGTCACCAAAAAAATTTAACTACATGTGTGTGGCAGTTCATTTTATCGATCAGAAATGGAAACTGCAAAAGAGAATACTCATGTTCTGTCAAGTTAAAGGTCATACAGGTACTGCAATTAGTAAATTGTTGGAGAAGTGTTTGATATATTGGGGGATTGAGGATGTGTTTGGTATGACCCTAATGCTAGTGCTAATAAAAAGGAAATTGATTATTTGAAGAAAAATGTGATTGGTTGGACAGGACCAACCATTAGAGCCGAATATTTGCATGTAAGATTCTTTAAATCATAATTATGTAATTTCTTAACATATATGTCAGGTGTCATTTCTAATATTTCATAATTGTGTCATTTCTTATCAGGTCATGTGTGAAGCTCATTTTCTTGCTCTTGTTATAAGAGATGCAGTTCGGGTCAATCAGTCGATTACCAGGATCAGCTCAGTTGTTAAGTATGTGCTTAGTTCTCCTGCTAGGTTGGCTAAATTTAGGCACTGTGCTACTCTAGAAAAGATTGATTGTAAGAAAGGTTTGAGCTTAGATATGAAAATAGATGGAATAGCACTTATTTGATGTTAGTTGTTGCAGAAAAGTATGAACAAGTTTTTAAAAGGTTAGAAAAATATGATAAAGACTACAGAAAGAAGGACATTTTCCAACAAGTAAAAATCGATGTTTTACCCAATGATTATGATATGGGTATTGAATCTATTGATGATATTGAAGAGTATTCCTCTAGTTCTGAATCTGGTTCCGAATCTGAGGTTGAGCTTGAGGCTGAGGACATGCAGGTTGAGGTTGTAAAGAAGACAAAGAAGAAGAAGAAGGGAAAGGCACGTCAACATGCTCCTTATGAAGAGGATTGGGAATATGCCAGAAGTCTTGTGAAGTGCTTAAAGGTATTCTTCGATGCTACTGTTAAATTTTGTGCCACTACACAACCTACAACTCATACTTTCTTATGGTAATTAGTAGTAATCCATGAACAATTAGTTGAGTTTAGAGATGATGTAACATCAAATCCTTTTATTGCACGTATGGCTGGTATGATGTTTTCTAAGTACAATAAATATTGGGGGGAGTATGAAAAGTTGAATTCTACATTGTTGTTTGCTCAATTGTTGGATCCAAGAGAAAAAGAAATGGGATTGGAGTACCATCTTGAATGTTTGTATGACTAAGATACTTTGAAGGTTGCTTATGTTATGAGAAATGTGAAAGCATATTTTATGTTACTCTTTGAAGAGTATAAGTCTATGCATTCAATCTGTGAGGAGGGGTCAAGTAGCAATAGTAGTGTTTTTTGTCTAGCTGAAAGTACAGTTTCTATGCAAGAACAAAGTCTTGTTTCTAGGACTAAATCAGGGAAGTTGATTCCAAATTTGGTGTTGAGACTACAATAGAGTTGGACAGGTATTTGATGGATGTGATGGATCTGTCTGATAGTGAAGGTGAGGAAGTTGATTCCAAAGGATATATTAGCAGGTATAAGATACTCTCATATATGGCAAAGGATATATTAGCCATGCCTGTGAATTCGGTTGCATCTGAATCAGCATTTAGCACCGGAAAGCGAGTGTTTAGTCCATGGAGAACTCCTTATCTACTAGGACAGTTGAGGCATTGCTCTGTACACAAAGTTGGTTACTAAAACCTATTGCTCTTAATCTTGATGTGATTATGTACCAGATGATAACTCTAGCGTTGATGAAGGTAGTGTGATTTTTTTTTTCTTCTTTTTTTTTGTTTTCTTTATTAGTCATCAATTCAATATTTAACATAATATTCATTTCTTGATGGATGTTGCAGAGTTATTGGGTCCTATGCCAGCCCAGAATCCTTTGATCCTTGAAGTTTATTAGAATCATTTCATTGAAGCTTTATTTTCTTGCATCTTATTATGAAACTTGGACTTGGTTTTGTAACCCTTAAGTAATTAAGACATGCAAATTTATGCAGTTTGACATTATGATACAGTTGTATAGAGGCTTTAATAAGTTACTGTCAGTCCATGTACCCCGCCATAGCTTAGTTAGCTTTTTTTTTCAACTGGTTTTTGAATTCGGAGCTTTTCAATTTTAGATTAGAAAAAAAAAAAACAGGTACAGGACCGAAACCGATCGGAACTGAACCGAGAAGACGGGTACGGTTCCAGAACCGCACCGAGAGTATAGGGTACATGGTACAGGTACACGGGTAGAAAACCGACCATAGGGAGGTACAGGTACTCGGTTCTGCCAATAACCGAGCCGAACCGACCTTTTTGCACCCCTAGCCCCAGGTGTTTCAGCATCTGTGGCTTCTGCAAAGTTGGTTTTGGTCTGCTCTGTTAGGCGATTACGTTGTCCCGGGGAGAGTTGCTCCGTCAGGGTCTTGAGACAATCAAGTACCTCTTTCTGAGTAGTAGCCATGTCCACCTGGGTTCTGGCAAGGACTTCTTGTCTTTTCATCAGGTCGGCAATGTTGATCGGAGTTTGAGTATTCTTGGTGTCTTCAGCGGTTTTGTCACCGAGAGGAAGCGTAGTAGTAGAGTTGTGATAGGCACTTAATTTATATATTTTTACCGTCTAATTTATATTTGCTGATACTTGATTTTATACTAATTATATTATTTTATGTTTTTATAGGTGGTTCATATAAAATCCAAAACAATGAGCTAAACATGGCTAAAAAGGATTGGTAGACTTTCTTTGGATATGTAGAAGTTGGCGAGAAAAGTCTGACGTAGAGAGAAAGTGGAGGTCTTCTATATTTTCTTTTTGGTGTACATTAACCTAGATTAGAAGCTAGTTTGGCTGGTTGAAAGTGAGACAGTGAGCTGATGGGTCCTCTGTTTCCGTTGGTAGTAGCATGTGAACTAAAAACAAAGAAAGTTGGACATAAAAGAATAAGGCTGAATTGGTACTGTGGTTTGACGTGATTTGTAGTAGGTTGATTGGTCAAAGTAAAAGATAGAAGAGGAAAGGCAGTGAAAATTGTTGGCTACTGTTGGTTAAGAGTAGAGAGTGGAGTTGGTTAGTCTTGTGAGCAATTGGTGTTGTTGTTTGGTAAAGCACTCGGTGAAGTTGAGATGTGAGTGGTGTCAGATGGTCAGGTGGAGAATAGGTTAGAAAGTTAAGAAGACCTAGAGGGGACAGCTACTATTTGGGTAGGCGGTGGGGTTGAAGGCTATTG
This sequence comes from Papaver californicum, assembly GCA_023531435.1. Lineage (NCBI taxonomy): Eukaryota > Viridiplantae > Streptophyta > Magnoliopsida > Ranunculales > Papaveraceae > Papaver > Papaver californicum. The sequence goes on from JAJJMC010012657.1 coordinate 143,804, forward strand.
TACGGTGATGAAGTGAAGAAAAAATAAGTGGGTACAAGATGACGTGGTTGGTGAGACTTCTTGGGAGGTGGACTCTTCTAAAAGAAAAGAAAGACACGTGAAGAGGGGAAGGAATACCTAGCTAGACCTAGTATGTGGCTAGTCAATCGGAGTTGGCGTCTTCTTTTAGTGGAGAGAAATAGAAAGAAAGTGGCTAGTCAATTGGAGTTGTTGAAGAGGACCGAAAGAAAAGGAACAAGGTCTGAAAACTATTAAAATTGAGTTGACGTGGCATAAGATTAGAGGGTATGAATTAGGTTGTCATACGGAATTGTTTTGGGAGTATAAAAGAGACCAGAAAAGATACACGGGGGTTTTTCGGTGTTCTTTGGAGGCAGAGAGTTCCTGGAAGTGAACGACCAGAAGAGGGAGAGTTCGCTGGAGATTTTGGGTTGGAGGTTTCGACGGCAGCTGTGAATAGTGAAATCTCTCTATCTCTACTTATGTTGATTATTTTTTAATGGGTTTTAAGAAAACCAACCACGTGTCTTGCTAATTAATTTGTAGCTAGGGTTTTATATTGAAACCATATAAAGTATTAGACCAATTGAATTGATTATTTGGTACAGACTATTATGATTTGAATAGATTACTTCTTGATTTTTATTTATTAATTTAATGATAAAATTAGTTGTTGCTTCATCGGTTCTGTACAATACAGTAACCTATGCGCAGAATTAATAGGATAGCAAATATGTTTGTCTACTTATTTGATATTTCATGCTTGGGTTAAATCCTTAGATGGGGTATGCTTAGAAGAGCCAGATATTATTTGTGAACCTATAATTAGTTTCGTATTATTTTCTCGCTAACGTAATTTGATGGTGTGTGCTGAGACTTAGAGCTTTTGATGCGCTATGCTTAGGGCGTCCCAGTGACATTTGCGACTCTAATATATATAATAGGTGATGTCGATAGAACGAACAATAGATAAATATTCAGGAGTTATGTTGCACTTCAGTAATTAAATAGGAATATTGGTGGATACTGAAAACCATGGTCATTGTTTCTCTCATTCGATTTATTTTATTAGCTTAGTTTATTTTTCTATTATTATTCTTTTGAAAATTCTAAAAATATTATTCTTGATTAGTTGATTAGAGATATTGATTGCAGTATTGTCCCCGCTCCCTGTAGGTTCGACCCGTACTTGACGTTGTCTGCATTGTGGACACCGTGCGATTGCGGTTTATTTATATATGGTAATCTAAAAATCTATCAATTTTTGGCGCCGCTGCCGGGGAGCGGTTGTGGAATATTGTAATTAGTATTTTTGATTTTCTAATAGTAGTTTAGATTTTATTTTTATTTTTTTATTTTGTATATATTTTTATTTATTTATTATTTTTAGGATTTTTAGTTCTTTTTGACTAATGTTGTGTCTTAGAATTTTATTTCAGGTACCTTTGGGGTTGCTCCTGGTCGTCTAGCTCAACAAAATTCGTATGCTGCAAAATACTCACGAGTTGCTTGCTTGTGAGTTATATATTGAACGATTTGAACAGGTTAGACGCTAATTACCCTAAATTGTGAATGTTGATACGAGGTACTATTACTGCTTTTCGAAGTGGGAAAATACTTAGTTGAGTTCTTTGAACTCTTTTGCTCCAATTATAAGGGTAGAAGCAATTATATATTTTTATTTTATTTTCTTTTATATATATGGAGTCTGTTTGCGTGATTGATTCTAGCACCAATAGTGTTAGTGACCCATTAGAGGCTTGTTTGGCCTATTTTGGAGCCTACTACGATGAGGATAGGCATTTAGAAGAAGTTAATGCGTTGTTAGATTCTGCACCCGTTTTGGATTATGGAAAATGGCAACGTAAACCTGGTAATGATGTATGTGTTAATTCTGAGGAAACTTTATTTAACGACTTAGAGTTTGTTTCTAGACCCCTAGACTTCCAAAAGTTAACTAATATAAGGTTAGAATTGTGTGCTTCTCAAGTTTTGTTGGATCACTTTGCATCTAAATACCCAGAGGACTTGCCTATTCCTGACACTGTGCATGAACCAATCAATACTTCCCCAATATTATCCCCATATTTTGTTCTTTACGCACTTCCAAGTGTAGTAAAAACTTGGTTTGGGGGTAATCCCTTGTTTTTGATAGTTTCAGTGTCCCCATAGGAATAGTGGTGGATACTGAAAACCATGGTTAATGTTTCTCCCATTCGATTTAATTTATTAGTTTAGTTTATTTTTCTATTATTATTCTTTTGAAAATTCCAAAATATTATTCTTGATTAGTTGATTCGAGTTATTGATTGCAGTATTGTCCCCGCTCATTGTGGGTTCGACCCGTACTTGCCGTTGTCTGCATTGTAGACATTGTGCGATTGCCGTTTATTTATATAGGGTAATCTAAAATCCTATCAAATTGGTACGGGGAGGTTCAGTAGTAATAGGGGTGTTTTCAGAATCACCACCACTAGTACTCCATGAACCAACAATAGGAGTTGTAACTTCTCTAGATTTAAGATCCACCATTTTAAATAATTGAAAATTAGCTTTTATAATCGAGAGGTTGATCTCCCATTATGGTCGCCAATTTTTTTAGAGTGAAAAAAAATGTACGATAAAATCGTACTTTCAAGTAGGTTTGAGAGATCAAGCTCGAACAGGATGAGCCTAAACCAAGATACAACCGTTCATGTCCTGCTTCGATTAATAAAGATAGAAAGGATTTAAGGTAGTCCTTAGGGGAGGGAAGCTAAGAAGGTTGAGAAATATCAGTGATGTGTGAATAAGAATGGATTCTCCTTGGAGGAATCGCTAATTCTGTAAGTTTTGGTTTCTTCAGACTGGTAGTGTGCATGTCTCGTTCTGTCTTATTTCGAATAGATGAAAATCATCTATTTATAGTTTGAAGAGGACACACTGATTTTTTCGTAAGTCGTTGAAGTTAGGAAGATATTGATAAGTGATGATTGTGGAGATTGTAGTGGGATGGTACCCGGAAAGTAGGGAAGACATGTCTGACCACTACTATTCATCCTTTTTACTTCTATGTAACCGCCCACTACTTGTTACCTTCTTGTTCATAGGAGTTGTGTCACCACCCACGATGTCGTAGACCACCAAACCAATACCCCAATGAGAATCCCCCCATATTGTATTTGATATCTCGTGGAAATAGTGGAGTTATAAGCCATTATGGCTTTGATTAAGTCAAGTCAAGTCAAATGACTTGCTAAGTCAGTGAAATAAGTTGCACGACTCACTGGATTAATAGTCATACTGATTAGTGTCGAGTCTGGGAAGTTCAATGGCCATGTATTTTCTAAGAAATAACATGGCATATTTAATGGCTAATTATTAGCTCAGAAGTGACTTATCATAAGTATGAGAGGCCTTTGAGGCCAAATGTTGCAAAGGGCTCCTTGAGCAAGGAGAGCTGCTAGAATTCGTATAAGACTCAATGTGTGATCTATATTGAGAAGAAAGGCTTATTTCTGAAGAAAATAGCTAGCAAAACTATCACTAGCTACTTAGCGCAAATAATAATGTTTTAGCTCTTTTAATATAAAAGGCTAATGTGCTAACGCCTTAGGAGTAACACCAATATGCACAACCTCTAGTAAATATCAATTGTACTAGGGCTGGGAGATTAATATCAAGGAGGTTTAAAGTTAGCACTTCAATTGTGTAGTTAGCACTGAGGTTTTATCATTAATGTGCTTGTGGACAAGTCGTTAAGTATGAGTATGTTAGTACAAGAGGCGTACTAGAGCTTGAGACTCATTGGATAAGTCATGGAGGACGCTAGGGATGCATTGGCCCCTATGGGGCAAGACGGAGAAGCTATGGATGTATTAGCTATTATGGGTAGTGCTAGCCTTTGGCTAAAAACACGTAGGGGATAGGGCCAGGGGATCCAATAAGGAGCCAAGGGCACCAAGGCTAGGGACGTGGAGGCCATGGACGCTAAGGAGCCAAGGAGGCTGTGGTGCCAAGGATGCGACGCAGATGAGCTAAAGTTGTGACGCTAAGGCTTTGGAGGCGCGTTGGCCTTGGCGTTGAGGTTAGCTATGACGCATATGAGAAGCTGGGACGATGAAGGGCTAGGTGATGCGCTAAGCTGGCTATGGGAGTCGCAAAGCTAAGGCAAGGGCGTTACGGAGCTAGGGCGTCGTGGAGCAAGACAAGGACGCAGAGGATGTAGGGCATTACAGAACCGAGGAAAGGGCGTCACGGAGCAAGGTTGTTGTAGAGAAAGGGTGTCACGGAGCAAGACAAGGACGCAGAAGAGCCAGGGACGCAACTTTTGGGCGCATAGGCCTTGTGACGTGTTTGGCCACTAGGGTTAGCGCATTTGGCGCTTAGGGTTAGGTGCCAAGGTGGAAAAATGTTGGCTAAGGCATTATTAGGCTAAAATGTTCTAGCTAAGACCTCTTTTGGTTAGTTAGCACTTCTCAGGCACTAGAGTTTATCACCAGGAAAGTTAGCGCTTTTAGCGTTAATATGGCTAACTGGTGCCAATGTGGTACTAAGCCAAATAGCTAGTGCTAACTTGGCGCTAATATGAGAAAAGTCTAGGGTTAGCCTAGTTCAGAGGTTCAATGCATCTTTATGGCATTGTTTCTTAGTTGTGGCGCATCCGAGAGGAATGACGCATAATTTATCGCTTATATTTAAGCAAAGTGCTAAAGTAGCGTACTTGTGCTCAGGAGAGCAGTTTGAGGAGCATTCGTTGCGAATGAAGCATTGAGCTATAATGTATTTCAGGGTTTAAGTATTAGCTATTCCTGAGTCTAATGGATGATGTCAGAACATTGATGCGCATTCGAGGCAAGTTCAAGGAATTCAGCCGTAGAATTTATACAACTTGAGACTAGTTCGATATGGCATGAATATTATGAGTATTGAGGAGGATACAAGGCCAATTTATACTGTTTAAAGAAAGTATGTGTTCTTGATTCTCTTATGGAATATAAGTAGAGACACAATATCCTTTATTAAGCATATGCACATAAATACGCATATATATATTCTTGTTGCTTAGCAGAGGGTAATTTTATGATTCTAACCTTTGTCAAAAACTCACCATCTACACCTGCAGAGGGATTATGTGGAGCAATTACGAGTGAAGACAACACTATCCAGTGGACCTTGATCTAAGAGTTTAACTACTGGGATCAACCTAAATTCACATAACCTAAAGCGTTCAATTGGGTTACACCTTGAGTGATCTACTACTTGGTGTTTCAGACGAATAGAATCTGGTAGTCTCGAGATTCTGTATCCAGTGATTAAAGGAGTTTTGGGGATAACACTGTTCTAGTTGCTATTCTACGGTTGGTGATGAATGATTCTAACAAAATATAGATAAGTATACTAATTCAGTCAATGTTTGGTAATGGTGAAGGACTCCCTAATCATTTTTTTCTTATTATTGTTATTTTCTTTTTATTTAGTTAATTAATCTACAGAGCCCCCTTTTTAGTATTTATTCCAGTTTTGTTAATCTAAATAACCTAACAATTACACAATACTACCGTTATATTACTAGTTAACTAGTGGGAAATATTTTGAGTAATTTTTTTCATTTACGACTCGCATCAATAACACTCCATACTTTGTTGAAGATTCATGGAAAAAGAAGTAACGAATGACTCCATTGGTGAATGACTGATTGTTGGTTGAGTGAAGAGTTGTTTGAAATATTGAATAAGAATTTGCACCATTTCATCAAAATTACTTTTCCAACTATTATCATCTTTTTGCAAATAAGAAATTAAATTTTTCCTTCTTTTTTTTGAACAGAAAGATGAAACTGACGACTGTTCTTGTCACCATTCCTTGTCCATCTGTGTTTATTTCTTTCTTCCCAATAAGTAGCATCCATTATAATATAGTTGTTCATTTGAGACATTAAAGATTTTTCTTTCTCAATAGAATAAGTGTTGGCCTTAGAGACTAGAAATAGGGAAAAAAAATTTATTTTTTTATTCTTTCCCTAATACAACCTATTCTCCTTCTGCTCCAACTAGTTAGAAAAGAAATTAACTTTCTAAGTTTACATTGTAAATCTTCAGAAGTGTTATTAGTCCAACAACTAGAAACAACATGTATAAATTCATGATGATAACACCAGAAGGCTTCAAACTTGTAAGGAGTAGTTTTTCTTGGAATAGTTCTACAAGTGTCGAGGAGAATGCAAGAGTAATCACTAGCAATTCTGGGAAGGTGCAAAACTCCGGCTTTTTTAAAAGATAAGCACCAATCTGGAGAAGCATGGACCCTGTCCAATCTCTTCCTGATAAGGTTATTGATAGTTCTACCATTACTCTAACTATAAGCCAGACCACTGAATCCAAGATCCAAAAGATGATTCTGATGAATGAAGTTATTGAAGTGTTCAATTTTTAAATTAAGAACTGGAAGACCACCAAATTTTTCATATGAAGAGAATGCATTGAAATCTTCAATATAACATTTTCTTCCAATCTGTTGATGACAGTATAAAGATAATTATGCTAAAAGGATGCTCTGTATTGAACCTGTTGAGGACCATAAATGCAAAAAAGATTCCAAGGTGGGTTAAGATTTGAATCACGAACCTAGAAATGAATTAGATTTTTATTTTTCTCACCACTTAAATTTCTATGCTATCATCCCATAAAACCATAAACCACCACTTCTACCAACGTAAGGAACAACATAAGCATTTTAATATCCAAAAATACGAAGTCTCTCATTAGAGGTCTGATCAGATAACTTGGTTTTTGAAAGAAACAAAATAGATGGTCTAGTTCCTTTTAGGAATGAAAGAAGAGCCTGAATTTTTGGGTCATTCCCCAAACCCCAACAATTCCAAGCAAATATTAACATATATTTCGCGGCATTTCAGGGCTATCCGCCTCACCCATTGTGTTACCAGCATCACTATTCTTTGCCATCTTAGAGGGGATGATCTTTGTTCTGCAAGATTTTTTTGTTGTAGTCTTTTGGATCCCCTTGTGTTATTTGACATTGCCATATTTTTCCAATCTTTTCCATTGGAATAACTCGAGTCATGTATAACATTTCTTATGCCCATGCCTTTAGTAGCAGATGGAATATGAGATGTAGTGTCTACGGAATTTTAACTGCATTCAATGGAAGATAAAACAGGATTAGATACGATATCTCTAGAAAGTAATTCAGTGAGATTAAAATTCCTATGAGAATAATCAGGCCCAATTATAAAGATTTTCCTTAATTATAGTATTGATTTCCGGAAACGGGATCAATTATGGAAACATATATTAAAGACTTTTTCCCCTCATTATTGATTTCCAGGATCTTCAACATTGTCCTGGAAGCCACTTGGAACTTCCATATCATATGCGTCCATGTGAACACTAGATACATTCTGATATGGATTGGCTTGATTTTCTACTCCATCTGTGAAGTGAGAATGGACTTCTGAATTTGATCCAGCCATAAAGTTGATACTTTTATCGACCATGTTTTTATCTTGAAATTCATAAAAGTCCCATTCCTTGCGCCATAATGAGGCATTGATATTTGACTTATATCTTGGAAAAATCATTGCAAGAGCATTTTGCTAAATTTCTTTTGAGAAATTTTTGTAGATAGTGTCTTTGAAATGTTTCATTTGTGGGAATAATTTAAATAAGTGGCCAATAAATCCACAAAATACACAAAACCGAGGAAGTCTTCCATATCGAAGTTCCGCATTACACTCGACATTGTTTAAAATAGGAAACGAAACTGTGTGAGGAAGAGGATGCATGATGTTGACTGTGAATCTAACTCTTGCAAATTTCCCCCAATTTTTTTTTGGCTAGAGATGGAACGCACTGTACCTATTTTAGATAAAAGAGAACTGATAAATTCTTTCTGTAAACAATTTATAGGGAGGCCATGTAATTACGTCCAGAATTCAACTTTATAATCTTTTGGTGCTTTATTTGGGAGACAACGTTCTAACACAAAAAGATCATCACGGATGACCCATGGACTGCCATCAATAATTGATTTTAGATCATAATGGGACTCAAACTTTATGAGAAAAGCATCATTGGAAAAATTGGAGATATGAAATGGCTAAAGGGATTTCCAAGTTTATCATAGAAGTTCTCTGACAGCGGATATAGAACATGAGCTAGGAGAAATTATTCTAAGGGCTAGACAATCTTTAAAGTCCTTGGGAATTGAAGGTGTTTGAATTTCAACACGAATAGTAGAAGTTGGTGTTTGATCAGAAAGAAGAGTGGAGAATTTTTGTAGGAGATCATTGTTAAGAGTTGAGTTTTGAGGGGTGTTTGGATTAGTAGAAGACATTTTTGCTAGAATAGGAATGGAAGCGCCTACCAAAGGCTATAATGGAGCAAGTATAAAAAAAGACGGGAAACTTGAGACAAAAGGTAGTTATCGACTGTTAACGGAAGTTATGGGAAGTTATTTTATGATAATCTAGATGAGAAATCATCAAAAAAAATCAAAAAAGATTGATTACTGGTGAAGGATGATTACATAATGATTGGATAGAATGAGGATCCTAAAATGAATTGATTGATTAAGACAGAAAGTAGGAATGAAACACCTAGAGAAAAAATGGATGAAGTGTAAATGGAACTTGATAAAAATAAATTAATCAAAACAATGAAAGATGATGAAAACTAGGTAATGATTCGAAAGAACACTATAATGATAGTTGATGATTGAAAGATGTAAGAAATTGAGTGGAAGGAAAGAAAGAGCTGCATATACAAAAAAAGAAAGTATGGAATGTAGTCTATAGATTTTATGGGATATTATCATTTTTGGACCGTACATATTAAAATATACAAAAAAAGATAACTATAAGAAAGTTCAACACGAACTGGATTGGATCAGCCAGTTCAACCAGTGAACCAGTAGAAAAACTAATTTAGTTCCCATTGACCCACTAAATATTTTAAAAACTGTGTTTAAATTACTAAATTGGATGAACCAGCCGGGCCAACCGGTGAGTCACTCAATTTATCTAAGTTTTTAGTCGGTTCACCCGATTGCTTTTCTATCAACAGTTTAAGAAGAAAAAAATTCCATTTTTTTCTAAGATTTCTTTCTAACTATTACAAGGGGTAGTCAATCGGGATTTATATAGACTTTCATAGACTTTTATTTCTAGTGATTCCCGGAGACTCTCTGGAAGTATAGAGATTTTCAGTGATTTCCAGTGATTTTAAAAGAGAATTGTAGAGAGTTTCTGGGACTTGTAGATACAAATCTAATGGATTTCTAGAGAATTTCCGTGATTTGTAGAGATCAAAAGATTAAAATATCTAATCATAAATTTAAAACATCTACCAACCTTTTTTATTATGCACGTTACACAATTAACACAAGTATCATGAACACTTTTTTATTATGCACGTTACAAGCATATACCTTGAATATCGGGCGAATCTCGACCGTATCGTCCGATACGACGATATTTGAAGATTCGTCGCGCTCTTGAAGCGATACCTTAAATATCGTCGTTATCGTGGCTGTAACGGCCGATTTTGGCCACATAGTACAACACATAAGTTACCTCCAAGTTGACCATGGCATAAGAAAATCAATAGTTCTTCACCAACCCTGCAAAATCCCAAATGAACATCTGAATAATTGAATCAAAAATAAGTCGTATGATACATGACATTCATAGTCTAGATCATATCAGGTTCAAGAAAATATCATGGATGGTGGGTGTAAAAACTACTTCATAGGAATTGGTCTACATCTTGCAAGAGTTGACAAGATCATCAACCAGTATCATAGATGATGTTCTTGATTCCTCTTTAACTGATTGTGAACTAAACCAAGTGTGTGGCATTGGCATCGTATGCAAAACTTGCTCTTATAATAAAGTTATCTTATGTTGTATTCAATAAATATGTTATCTATATGGGATTATGTGGCTTTCTTGCCATCATCAAAGACCACCTAAATTGGGGATTTCTTGATATGATTAAGCAGCCCTGTTGAATGATACAGTACTTGGTTTGGTCGTAAAATCAATATCATTTTTTCGGACTTACTAGTTTTGCCATTACTATTTTTTTGAACGGTTAGTTCTCGGCCATTATTACATAGTCTTATGTATGACAAATTTGGCTAATTCATAAATATACCATCTTTTTAGTCTTTACTTGGACTTTAGGTTATGTAGTGTTGGACTTGATGTCCCAAAAGGTTAATTTGAGCAAAAATATTTTATCAACAGTAATCAGCCAGAGTCAGGCGTTAAGAATCGAGATTGCCCTATTCTTTAAAAACATGAATTATTTTTCATGTAGTAAAGCCAATGCCATGGGGTTAGTATGCAACCAGTTCAAAACTCGTCAAAATAAGTGAAAATAAATTAAAAAAATAAAATTAAAAAAAGCTATTGTAATTTAGATATAAGATGTTCTTAGTGCACCACTGTAATTCAAATACAAAATACATTTTTTTTGTGCATGCTAACTCTCTTATTTACTATAGATATAAGATATTTGCTACTAACCATCCGATAAGGTTGAGGAATGAGGACCTTTGGATTATCCAAATTTTCAAGTCTCTCAAAATATCACCTATGAGGGAGAGATTTCACTCATGCCTATTTTCACCCAAAAAGTCTCCCAAAATCCCTATAAGTAACAAATCCATGATTTTGAAGTCTTAATCCAATAACAATAGTGTTTGAGTGACTTCCAACAAATCTTAATCCAATAACAAGAGAGTTTGGGAGAATTTAAAAGACTTGAAAAAAGTCTCTATCCAATAACAGAAGAGTTTGGGAGACTCTCTGGAAATCTCAATTGAATAACAGCCTATTTTAAAATCTTAAGTCATTATAAATCCCAATTGACTACTCCCCTGTTAGGGTATGTTAGTTTTTAAAGTTGAGAACAAAATACTAATTATCATCTATTTTCTATCTCCAATTCAATGACCCAAATTGACAAAATACCCAACACATTTATATAAAATCAGAAACCCCAAATGAAATTACAACAGTGGGTTGTGAAGAAGGAGAACCAAATTAATGAATACAACATTAGGTTATCAATAGAACCTCTGAAATCAAGAAATAAATAAATACAAACCTAGTTTCTTCTTTAGTTAATAACGACTTCAAAGATGATGTTGTTAAGAAGGAGAACAAAATTAATGCAGACATCGTGTTGCTAAGAAGACGACCAAATAATACTTATCATTAATCTTTTGTCCAAGGGGTTTTTAATTCGAATCTAATCTCTTTCGATGATCTGAACTTAACGAAAATTATGTGCTGTGGCGTCATATTTGTGTACTTTGTCTCACTGATAATGGTGGTATCATATACTTATGTTAATTAAAAAGCTTTTCTTGGTTTATTGATGAAAAAAAAGTTTGATGCGGTGACGGTGACGGTGACGGTGAGTCTTTTGATATGCCATCTCAATTGTACCACTCACTTTCTAATGGTGTGTTTATCCTATATTTTACTTGACCCGGTGAACCACCGGTTAAATTAGTTAATCCTGATCCAGTAATTTTTCTGGTTTGATGTCGGATCGATTTTTCAAAACATTGGTTCAACATTAATTTTCAGTGATTGATCTTCTGGGCTTCATCAATTATAATATCATAGTCAATTCATAATTGAATTTATAAAATCCTAACAGTTAGTAGTTATTTATTAAAATTACATTTTTTTCGTCTTAAATTATTAGTCCGATTTAAAAAAATCAAGATACTAAAAAGATTGATAAAATTTATAAAACTATCCATATTAAATATTAAACTATTACTATAATTAAAGTAAAATAATTTAATATATAATAATATTATATATTAGATAATTCTTTTATCTTTGGTACATGAAAATATATTTACACGTATATAAATATTTATAATGAATCTAACCTTTGTATCCAAAAATAATTGTTTTAAAAAGGAAATGTAAATAAACAGAAAAGACATTAAATAGGTTTGTTTATTATTTCTAGACATATTATATAAATTTTAGATTTGTTTATATATCTTTTGATTTTTTAATTATAAAAAGTTCATGGGTATATTTGAAAGTTTAATGAAAAAATGTCACTATAAATAGATGCTGAAAAGTTTTTTAGGACGGAGAGAATATATAATTTCAAAATAATTTAAAAAGTGATGATTAAAAGTTGAACAAAGCTTGAATTCTAAAACTTCTGGTTTCACTTGAAAGAATATAGACCGACAGGAGTTGTGGGTTTGGAAAAAATTTCAATCTTTTATATATGATTTGGGATTGGGGAACAATACAGAAACTTATATACCATAAACTTACTAATCTCGGCTAATAATGTTTGGTGTCTGGAAGGGTTTGACAAACTTTTTTGAAAAATCTTTTACATTGGATATTATCAATCCAACGTTTAATATTCTAGCTGTTGTTGCAATCGTAACAAACCTTTTTATTTTTACTAGGTCTTCGCCCGTGCGTTGCACGGGCCCAAGTTCAGAGGTAGGTGAACAACACCGTAATTACATTTCACATTGTAAGAAAACAGGTGAGAGGTAGACACTTTATACTTCTCCGTTCTATTTTAGAGTTAGATACTAAATCCAGTGGATCCCAAATTATTATTTCAGATCCCGCTTTGATTACAAATGAATTTCTCTTTTAAGTTCTTAGATTTCTTCCTGATTAACATTGTTTTTCTCACTTTCTGTTGTTTGATTTCTTGCCCAAATTCAGTTTTTTGTTGGGTTCAATTTTTTGCCCTAATTCGATTTCTTCCCCTAATTTCACTAAAGGTTGGTGGCTGACCGAAATTTCCAGGATAGGTGGAAATAGAAGAGAAAAAAGCTAACAAATGGGTATCTAACCAAATTTTTTTTTGAAGTATTAGATTGATTGAATTCCAATGGGTATGTAATCCAACAGAGCTTAGATATCTAAATTAGGAAATTAGTTTTTCTTTCTGATTTCATTCTCTCTATTGTTTGAATCCAAAATCAAATTCTTTTTTGATTTTTTTGGGTGTAATTTTCACTTAAACAACAGTGAGATTGTGATTTTAAGTCAGGGATCAGTTTTAATGGTGTTCTCGTTTAATAGAATTGACATCTTGCTTTCTCTTATCATCTTGTCTTAATTTGCTTGAAAAGGAGCATCTGTAACTTTCCATGTATTCACCTTTACTGGTTCAACTATGTTGTAAATGAACCTTTCATTCTTCAACATTGTAGATTGGAGAATAAGAGAAGGTGTCATTCAGTTTCTTATCTCACTATCTGTTGAAGTACAACCAACATGATTTAGTAATATTTAATGGTGAGTTTTTGAAAGATGAAAATGACATTGAAAGATGTCATGCTGGTTCATCTAGTAATATTTATTAAAAGACATCTGTTTTGATGGTTTGCTTTTGATATTAGCCGTGACTCTTAATTCTCTTATGTATACATTTATCAAATCTAAAATCAAAGCATCATTGTTTTATTCTTATTTCATTTTGTGTGTGTTGGAGTTGGAGGTAGTGGTGGTACTCTTGGGCTTGGAGGTTGACTGGTTTGTCGTGTGTTTGTGTTGTTAGACTGGTGGTTTTGTTGGTATTAGTGGCGGTGCTGTTGGAGTTGGTAGTTGCTTGTTGGTATTGGTGGTGGTGTTACGTAATGGACTGGTGGAGCTGTTGTAGTGGGTGGCTGTGTTTTTGTGTTGCACTGGTGTTGGAGCTTTAGATGGTCAGCTTAGTGTGAGCGGTGCTGTTCAGTGGCTGTGTATTTGTGTTAGACCGGTGCTGGTACTGTTGGTGATCAGCTTAGTGTAAGCTGTGAAAGTTTACACCACCACCACCAGCACCAACACAAACAGCATCACCACCACATAATAAAAACTTTACATGGAAGAATTTAGAGTTAAACTTTGTCCAACTTTTATTTGTTTGCGAAACCTCCTGTTTTCTCTGGCAAGAACTTGTTTACAATTGTATGTATATTGTTAGGTCTTGGATAGCATATGTGTCCCAATTTGTTCATTAAGATCTACCATTTGCAAAAACATTAATTGTGAGATGATCAAACATAGCAAAATAAAGGAAACTTAGAAAGCAAAAAAATTATGGTATTTCTTCGATTTAAGTTATCTCAACTTTAAGGACGTTATTGTCATTCTATCTATCACTTTTGACGATCAAGTGTAAGCCTGTCAGTTGTAAACATATCAGTTTTAATAGTTGTTATACTTATGTGGAGTAATATGGTGGTGGTGCTGAAATTCATTATCCTACACAGGGAGCACTTGCTACTGTTTACTGACGTGACCTTTGTCGTTGGCTTCTTTAGGGGATTCACAAAGTTCACTCTTACCGACGATATGAAATGGAAGTCAGAGAACAGAATCGTTCCAGATGGTGTCAATGTTAAGGTTTATTTCTTTGTGTCCTGTAAATTGTGTTGTTTGAGTTGTTATAAGTATCCAATTTGCTAAGATAAATGGATGCATTCTCAATAGACTGATCTGATACCCTTGAATCCTTGCAAGTGCTAATGTGAGTGTTTAAGACCTATTAACCTCTCGTACTTTTAGGGTATTCTAGCATTAATCCCTGCACACCACATGATAGTTTTAATTCCAACGTGCTTTAATTCTTACCTGTGGTTTGTCTACTGAACCCATGGAAAGCTTGATTTCTGTATGTGATATAATTGCAGTGAATTGATGCTAACGAGTAAAAAGTTAGAATGACAGTTCAGGACAGGTAAGTTTCCTAACACATGTTATTATATAACTTATTGAATGAAACTTTTTGAACAGTGTAGGACAAAATACAGTTAGAGGTTTGATATGGTTGATAATGAGTGTTACTTCAATCACTTAACACAATAACTAATTAATGTAGAATATAAACATGGTGATATTTAAAGGCACGCTAGAAATCATGTAGACTCGGTCTACTTTTGTAAAGTATTTAACATCGCCCATTGAGAAATTATGATGTTTTCTCTCAGTCTTTGTAGTATTTTATGGATTAGTCCTCTAAATCAACTCTACCATTAGTCAGAATTTTGTTGGCTAAGTAGCCGCAATAACTTTGGATTATATATGGATTTTTGAGTGCATTAGCATTGTGGTATGAAACTGGATGGTATAAGATCTATACTGTTCTTTAAAGAGGAGGGATGTTGTGTTAACTATTATAAGTTATAGCATGTGCAGATTTGAGTATTTAACATTGAAGTTCATATCCTATGTGCAGGTCAGTATTTAACTTTATAGCATCCTATGACTATCTAAAGATGAAGCACTAATGATGGAGATGCGCCTGACAAACTGGGCAGTTGCTGAAACTATGAAAAGGGGTTTTACACCTCTAACTACACCAGAGATTGTAGGTTAATAGTTGTCTTTTCATATGCATTTTCATACCTGAGTCTCGTATGTAACTAAATATAAGAATATATCTCTCCTCACATGTACTACAATTTATGCTCAGAAATCTTTGATAATATCCACAGACATTGAATTGTGAGATTACTATTTGAACAATTCTTACATAGAATGGTTGAGTGTACCTTGACTGATAGATAATAGATGTCATGGAAGTGGTTTTGTATTCCTGACAGACCTTGCACGTAAATATCGATTGAGACGTGTTTGCTCTCTGGTTTGTGATGGGGTAATAGCAGGTTTTATATCTCGACGCCTTTTCACCATTTATTATTTTTACAGGTAATTAAGGGAAATGTGTATAGAAGATAGTATTAAACGATTTTAAGGAATTTTGTCATGTAAATGAATATAGGTTGTAGTTTATTTGCAGGTAAATTATAGGTAAATGAATATTTTGTGGGTAATTATCACCGCATGTGAATGTTGGGTATGGAAAATGGCCAAATAGAATGTAAACCCTCGATTCTTATTGGCCGGAGGCCAGGAGCTCTAGAATTTAAGATTTTGCTCAACTTTCAACCACAGATTTTGGAACTATCCTCAAATTATATATTAATTTAGCTCGATTAGCCGAGCAATGATAAGGGAAAAAAACACAAAAAGAAAAAGAAGATATTAACCTCTGCATTTACCAAAAAACATGTTACATGTTCTAATTATCTTCTTCGGTTACTTTTTGCTTTTCATTCTTTATTGATCTATGTATTTTTGATATTGCTGGTTCTATCTCATTATAGTGTTTTAGTAAGCTTTTTAACATCTTTATAGAATTGTGTATTGGTGATGTTTGGAATTCGTTCATGGAGGACCAATATATAAATCTATTATGAATAAACAAGTGCAACAAATATCAAAGATGTGATTCAAGTGTTTTGGTAGTGTGTGGCTAAGTCTTTGACTCTTGATTTCAATGATGCACATGATTATGGTTTTTCAAATTGACGAAGAATTAATATTTAGTGATAGAGAAACATAGATGACCAATCAATCAATCACATTATTAATTTTGATGTTACTAATAGTCTTGATATTTTCTTAAAAACCAAGAAACTACTTCAAGGAATTAGACATTATAAGTAAGAGAATAAAACATAACATTTAGTGAAGAAGACGGTCAAATTTAAGAATTTTTAAAAGAACGTGATTTTGTAGATGTAGTAAGATCAAAAGCAAGTTAATATCCTTTTTGTTTGTTTAGATATCTCTTTTTGCTTGGCTAGTTCAGCCGAATTGAGAGAAAAACGTTAATTAGGGTTACCGCGTCAGTGAAATGCAGATCGTTAGATTAATAACATCCAATGATTTGAGAGGCTTGTCAAATCTTTTTGTTGTTTGATCCCCTTCGTCTTCATCTCCACCACACCTTAGTTGACAACCCTAATTTTTTTTTTCTTTTACTGTCTCTTTTCAATTTCCTTGTTCTCGATCTCTCGGATTTCTATTTTGATGAAGGTTCTGATTTTTTTTCTCCCTTTTACAGGTAATTAACATCTTAATTCCAATATCGATCCCCCCGTGATTAATCTCTTCGTACTACAATTTAATTGATAAGCAACTAATTACCTAGCTAGCTTTGCCATTATAATTTATTTTTATTTTTGGTAGAAAAATCGGGTTTATCACGTTACAATTTTAGCTTTGACACGATAATCTTCTTCGTAATCTTTTTTATATTTGCATTTCTTCTCTAATCGTCTCATACCTCTACTCATCACACTGATCCTGTACTTCTCTTATTTTCTCATACTTATTCACTTTCATTTTCTTCTTTCTACTACTTTTTTTGGTTTTTTAAGGGTTTTTTCTTTTCTTCTGTGTTTTTTTATTGGGGTTTTCTCGAAGCTATCTTTCATGTAGAAGTGTATCAATTCCTCACGACCAGCGAACTGCTGCTACCCAGCTAAAGGAGAAAGATTCAATGGCCATCTAGCATCAAAAGCCGAATACACAACTCTATAAGTATTGGGAGAGTAGGTGGGCACAAGTACTCATATGGGCAGTCAGTAAGTTTATCTAGAATTGCAATGAAGGCTATCATTGGGATTAGGAAAATATTTACTTTTATATTGCAGTGTCGTTCTAAAGGTATATGATTATTTTATCTCTGACTATTTCCATCGTTTGACAATGCGTATGATATTATTGTATTGTTGAAGGCTTATGATGAAGCTAATCATATGAATACCAGGTAGATCCATAGTGAGTCAATCTCAAAACATGTGTTGCTGATATATTAATGTCATATTTTATTTCTTTATGGGAGTTGTAGTTGCAGCCTATTACTAATGATGGTCCCCAAGGTGGTTTCACAAGAGGAATCTCCAGAAGAAGACAACGACTAATATTAATTGTTCGTTCATCAATTGATGCATCTCAAATTCCTGGAGATCCTAGAATATTTGGGATTGGTTCAAATGGTTATAATTATGTGCTAGAATGTTCCCCTGATGAATGAAAAGAAGATCGCAGTGACACAGTTATGTATTATTTATCTTTTTTCTAATTACTATTTCACTTATTACGACCGAGTCTTTTTTTTTCTCAATAAAACGATAATAATTATTATAAAAGAATGAAAGAAATACAAGAATAAGCTAAGCTTACCCATGGTTCTGTTGTTGTGTAGAACCAACCACATAAATCGGAACACTAAAATTAACTCTTTCTAACAATGTTTTTCCATCTAACTACCATATCCTTAAATCGAATTGAGCTAAGAGCATGAGATGGTGCAGCCCAATATAAGATAGTAGCTTTTATATCAAGAATGAGTTTGTTAAAATCTTTTCCAGTGTCATTGAACACTCTGTCATTTCTATCCTTCCATATAGCCCAACAAATGGCATAGGGAAGGATACTCCAAATGTAATTCCCCATATAGGAGAAATCGTTTCTGTTGAGCCCTTGAAACACATTTGTGACCTCTCCACTTTGAACCCAGCTGAGTCTAAACCCATCCGTGAAGTAATTCCACACCTCCATTGATCTTGCGCAGGTCATAAAAAGATGATTGACTGTTTCTAATTGATTCTGACACATATGACATCTCTTTACTATAATCTTACCTCTCTTTATAAGATTATCTAGAGTTAGAATGGAATTGTGGTGGATAAGCCAAACGAAGAAGCAAACCTTTGGAGGGACCATGGAGTTCCACATAGTATCAACTGGGAACGGTATGATGGGTAGTGTCTGACTTAGGATGATGTAGCAAGATTTGACCGAGAATAATCCATTTTCACTCCACTTCCAATATCTAGTGTCGGCTTCATTGTTGGGTATTACTGTCTCAAGTAAAAACCATAGCAAAGAAGCTTCTCTAATCTCGACCTCAGTAAGTCCTTTTCTTAAGTCTAGATCCCAGTTAATCCATCCATCTGTCGTCAACGAGTAGAAACTGTCGACCATTTTAGTTGGCTTTCTTGTAATTTTGAATAAGGAAGGAAAATATATTTGAAATGAATCTTCTCCAATCCAGTGATCCAGCCAGAACTTAGTGTTGTCGCCCTTCCCAACTACATATTTCAAACCCTTCTGAAACTGATTTGTTCTATTTGTTACCCCTCTCCACACTCCCTTGCCATACTTCATCTTGTTGATCTTTGAATCCCGAACATTGGAGTCTCTGCCGTATTTTTCCAAAATTATCCTCCTCCAAAGTGAATGTTGCTCAACTGAGAATCTCCACAACCTTTTCAGATTAGAGAATCATTTAGAATTATGAGATTTCTAATCCCAAGACCACCAGCTTCTTTTGTTGTACAATCTTTCGACCAAGCAATTAAAGCAAATTTTCTATTACCGCAAGTGTTTCTCCATAAGAAGTCTCTCATCAACCCATTAAGAATCTTAGCCACTGACTTTGGCATTGAGAAAACAATCATTATGTAGATAGCAAGTGAGCTAAGGACATTTTTGATGGGCACCAGTCTGCCCCCATAAGAGAGATATCTACACAACCAACCTTGAAGTCTTTTTGTTGTTTTCTCTATAATTGGATCCCAAATGCTCTTACACCTATATGAAGAGCATGTATTCATCCCCAAATATTTGAATGGGAGAGTTTCTTGTATACAACCTAAGAAGTTGAAATCACCTCGTTTGACGTTGTCGTTCCGATGGCGATAGCTGTACTTTTTCCATGGTTAATACTCGTCCTGATGCTAGCTTAAAACAGATAAGAGAAGCTCGAATAAGATGAATTTGTGCTGGTGAGTCTGTTGAAAACAACACCGTATCATCAGGGAACAATAAGTGAGATACAAAAGTGTCATTGTAACTCACTTTGAATCCTTCATACCAGCCCTTATTCTCCATTTTCTTGATCAATTGACACAATCCCTCCATCATTAGAGTAAAGAGAAAAAGGGACAGAGGGTCCCCTTGTCTCAAACCCCGCGAGCTAGTGAACATGTTGCCTGGCTTCCCATTAAGAATAACAGAGAAATGAGCTATGAAAATACAAGTCTTCATCCATCGCCTTCATTTGATCCCAAATCCATGCTGATCATAACTTTATCAAGGTACCTCCAACTAACTTTGTCATATGCTTTCTCTACATCCAATTTAAAGACCCACCCAGGTTTTGTTCCCCTTATTCTAGAATCGATGCACTCGTTTGCAAGAAGTATACAATCTGTTATTTGTCTGTCAGTAACAAAAGCATTTTGGGATTCATAAATTAGTTTAGGAAGGTACATTTTCAGTCTAGAAGAAAGAACATGAGAGATGATCTTGTAGCTAGTGTTGATAAGACTAATGGGTCTGAAATCTTCTGCCTCTTCCACATTGTCTCTTTTTGGAATTAAACAGATAAATGTATTGTTCAGTCGCCAATCTCAAAAATTTCTTTCTTCAAAAAAACTGACCATCTTCATAAAATCCTCCTTGATGATATCCCAAAAGTGAATGTAGAATTCAATTGGGAAGCCTTCAGGTCCTGGGGATTTATTGTGTGTTCCATTTCTTTCATAGTAGTTAAGAATTCTTCTTCAGTGATGATGCCTTCAAGAACGAGGGATTGTGCTGGATCCAATTTATAAAACTGTATATCCTTCATGAATGGCCTATCTTGGTCTTCTTCGGTATACAAATGTTTGTAAAATTCCTCCAAGTATTCACCAATCTGAGAATTATCTTCATTAAGTTCACCATTAATCCTCAAACACCTAATAGAGTTGGCTCTTCTTCTCCCATTGGCAATTCTATGGAAGAGTGCTGTATTTTTATCCCCATATTCTAACCATTGATCCTTCATTTTTTGTTTAATTCTTTTATTCTCCAGCTGAGCCCACTTTGAATAATATTTTTTAGTGTTAACTCTAAGAATTCTATCAACTTCAGTAGCACTTCCATTTCCTTCCTTGGCATCCAAATCAGAAATTTTTATAAGTAATCATTCATAATTTTGTCAACCCTCCCAAAACCATTTCTGTTTCACACCTTAAGTTCCTCTTTGATCACTGATAACTTCTTATAAAAAATAAAGCCCGGATTCCCACTGAAATGTGTTCGAGTCCACCATTGCCTCATAAGATCCATCAGTTCCTCGTTCGCAAGCCACATAACTTCAAATTTGAAAGGTCTCGGACCTGTGTCTATCATGTCAATACGTAACATAAGAGGAACATGGTCAGACACATGTCTAGGTTTAGCACTCTGAGAGGTACCCGGATAATGGTCTTCCCACTTAGAATTGAGTAGGATTCCGTCTATCCTTGTACATCTTGGAGGGTCTTGGAAGATGGACCATGTGAATTTCGCTCCCTCGAGAGGTAAGTCTATAAGCTCAAAGTTGGAGATAAATCGAGAAAAATCTCCCATAGCTCTAGTAATCATTCCTGGTCTGTTTCTATATTCTAACATCTTGATCACATTCCAGTTCCCGCCGAGACACTCTGGAAAATCCCAAACCCCTATTACCTCACCCAATTACGACCGAGTCTTCAGTAACACACTTGACATATTGGGGACTTTGAAATCCAGATCCGGGATCCATAAAAAGAGAGGGAACTACAGAAAAAGAGGGTACATGGGGTCATATTAACCACAAGTGTTTGATATCGATTCTTCGATCTACTACAAGAGTTAATTTTGTTCAAATTGAGTTACATGGACGTGTAACATTTCAAATTATTACTTACTGAACTCGAATATTAATTTTGAATTCAATTGGTATAGTTTAATAAAATCGTAAATAAAGTAAATAATATTTACCATTTAAGTCAGTTCTGATGCACAAGGGAATTTTTTTGACATGCCAGATGGTCTGGAAAACTCTCTGCGCCACTATGGGAAAGAGTAGAGCGATAGAGTCTCTTTCGAGCAGCGGAAACTCTATATAGAATAACAACATTCAGGCACCTTATGAACCTCAACAAATTTTCCAAGCTAGAACAACTAATGTGAATCCATACACTTTTCCAATTAAGAAATTTAATTCCTTAGCACTAGAAAGTGTACCTTGCAGAAAAAATAACAATCAGTACTATACAAGTATGTTATGGATTTGTTAATTTATACTCTTGAAACCAAACAATATAAAACCTAACATTAATATGTCTTGCAGATGTAATTGGAAAATTAGGCACTGTAACGAACTTTGTTATGAAACCAGTCGAGAAATATGAAGAAACAAAAGATGTTCCAATGAGATGAATTCATATAGAAAATGAAAGGTAACATATAATATATATTTTCTTATATATACAATTGTATTCAAAAATATTTTAACCCTTTATGTTTCACGTATCAGAGAAAAGAAAATGAAAATAACTCTATGGGAGAATTTGCAAGTATAATAGATGATGCGATCTTAAAAAAGAGAACATGTACCAATAGTAGTCATAGTTACTAAAACATTTGTTAGAGAACACTATGGTAATAAATTACAAATAATATATATACTGGAAATTTCAAATAATAAATTATTAACAAACACTTGCTTGTTAGATACGTTCATGTAAAACATTACTACAAAAGATTACTAACTAAGGCTCGTGCAACACACATGCTTATCAACTAGTACGAATAATTATCTATATTGTATAAGTGTTGGATGTCTAGGTTGTCTTATCATTCCATGGTGTGGATTGTGTTGTTTTATATAGAATTGTTAACTTTTCGTGAAATTTAATAATTTTTGTAACAACTTTGTTTTTTCTCGGGATATTTATGTTATTAACAGATTCCTCTTCGCAAGTTATTACATGCATTCACATAGAGAAACATATATCCGCTTAGTAACTAAAGCATATTTGTACATGAAACAAAATGAAAAAAAAATGTGATCGCGAAAATTTTAAGAAAGAGATGGATTTTAGCAATTCTAAAAGGTGTTATTTACATTTTCTTTGAGATCTTATTTTGAACGTTTTATATAAACTACAATTAATTTTTTTTCTCAATAAAATTTTCATACCATTCGTATTTTGTAAAAAAAGAAAGTTGAGGAAATTGCAGAAAATATCCCTTATTTGTAGGATCCCTCAAATTAATCTATAAAGGATATACTTTAGGTTTTAAGGTCCAACTTTTTAATGTAACATTATGTTTAGTCAATTGAATCTCTTTCAGTTGATGATTTCACGCATCAAAAATATATTAATTAAGATTGAAAAATATATTAATTAAGATTTAACTGTCAGAAAATTACTAATTAGATTTTACAAAACCTAAATTTTTACCCTCTAATTATAGTTTTGGAAACTTGATAGATAGAATATATCAAGAATAATGGAGAACACCTAAATGTAACAGGTATAATAATTTGTGGAAACTACTAAACATCTATTTATGGAGTGTCCTTGCTCAAGAGAAGTTTGGATGTCAACCAATAGTGTTTTAAGATCCTTTTCTGAAAGATATCTTTTATTAAGAGATTGAATGGTTAATTGGTCTCCGAACTTGAAAAGAAGAAGAAAACGTCAGTGAAGTCACGCCTCCAAACTTGAAAACTACAAGAATACGGTACATGATACTCCCTATGTTCTTTATAAATTGAGCTACTTAGTTTAAAATTGTGTTTGTTAAAAATCAAGCTATTTCATTAAACAAGAAAATATTTCTAAAACTACCCTTTTGATTAATTATTATTAGTATAAGAAATACGTATAATTTGATAGTCATATTTGTATTCCTTACGTAGGTGTTTTAAAAAGTTCCAACAATATAAAATTTATAAATATCCGTGGAATATTCTGAGAGGTATATCATTTCTAAATTTTGCTATTTTATTATCCTAAATATAATTGGAAAAATACCTAAATGTATATCCCTCTCCTTTTTATCTTAAGAATTGCTCAAACTTGAACTAGCTCAATATATAAAGAATGGATGAAGTAAATTCAGTAAAGATGCATGGAAAAAATGTGATATTTGTAAATAACAATCAAAATTTAAAACCGATCTCACTTTTTTAATTTGGCAAACCCTAGATTAATATAACTTAAACATCCAAAATATGAGAGAACATAGAGTTAGAGGATAATCGACTACAAGAGAAATTCAAACCCTTTCTAAACCAATACAAAGTGATAGGCTATAGTTGATTAACTCCAAAATCAAACAATCTAATGAATTTAACATTTTAAAAGAAGTTTAAGACACAAACGTAATTGTTTAGAATAGAATAAGCCAAGTCTGTAGTAGAGTTGATTATGGACGAAGGGATTTTGTGTCTTCCGTGATGGAAGAAGAGAAAAAGAAACACGTATTTATATCTTCATGTTTACATATTTAGGATGAATCAAAAATTAAAGAAAAAAAAAAGGTTATAGATGGTGAGTTTTTGACAAGTGCTAGAATTGTAAAATAGCTCTCTGTCTAGC
The DNA here is from genome assembly GCA_023531435.1 of Papaver californicum. Lineage (NCBI taxonomy): Eukaryota > Viridiplantae > Streptophyta > Magnoliopsida > Ranunculales > Papaveraceae > Papaver > Papaver californicum. The sequence goes on from JAJJMC010012657.1 coordinate 168,059, forward strand.
AGCAAAAACATATAGATATCCGCGCATATTTATCTCTGACTTCGTATCAAAACATGAAAAATTGTATTTCTACTTATATTCCGTAGGAGAATTAAGGATACAGTCTCTACAAATAACTATAGGCGTTCTATATTGATCTTGTAGTCTCTTTAATATTTACGATATTTATGTCATATCGAACTAGTCTCAAGTCGTATAATTTCCACAGTTTCAGCAGCAGTTCGAAAGGTTGACCTATTCGGGAATCTCCGGATCTATGCTTATTTTCAACTCCCCGAAGCATTTCGTAATTCCTTGAACTTGTCTCAAATGCGCATTGATGTTCAAATAACATCTATCTATTCTGAAAATAGCTAATGTCTGATCTTCAAAGACGCATTTCAGCTTAATACCATGTTCACAAAGAGCATATTGCAATTTGACGTCATGCCCTTAAGTATACATGTCATTCTAGCATTTTACTTAAGGACGCGTCACTTCTGATCAAGCGCTGGCCTAGTCCCAGCACTAGCTTCTCTTTCTCGGCGCTATCCTAGTCTAGCACCAGCTCTTCCAAGATGCATCCCTAGGGACGCATCAGTACTTCGGTGCTGGCCTAATGCCAGCCTAACCCTATATGGCCATTCATCAAGCCTTCTTGCTTGAATTCTTAAGTGCGCCACAACTGATCCTTGGGAACTTTTGTGTAATCTTAGCTTCAACACTTTCAAATTTATGTCGTGTCACTTCTGAACTGATACCTGGCTATTAAATTTACGTTATGTTACTCCTAAGCTAGTACATGACTATTGAGCTTACCAGACTCGATACTGAGCAGTCTAATTATCAATTTAGTGAGTTGCACAACTTGCATCACTGACTTAGAAAGTTATTGACTTGACCTAATCAAAATAATGGTTATCCATGACTCCACTCTTTCTACGAGATATCAAATACAACAAATAGGGGGATTCTCATTGGCGTACTGGTCTGGCGGTCTACGATAATCGTACGTTGTGGCAATACATCCACGATCAAGAAGTTAATAAGTAGTGGGAAAGTTTCAGAGTAGTTGATAGCACGAGGAGTAGTGGTCATACAAATCCTCTCTATTTTTCGGACATGACTCTACTACAGTCTCCATAATCGTTACTCCTCCACTTCTTCTGTAACTTCTACGTCTTACGAGAAATCACTGTGTTTCCTACTCAACAAGGAACTAATACAAAATGAGTGATCTATCCCAGAGATAATCTATTCTTAAACTACATACTACAACTACTCATTACACTGTGATTTCTCAATCTTCTTTGTTTTCCTCCCCTAAAATCAACCCAATTTTCTCCACCTTTGTGATCGAAGCAGGACATGAACGACCATTTTTTTGTTTAGGTTCGTCCTGTTCGAGCTTGATCTCTCGAATCTATCTGAAAGTACTCTTTTGCAGTACATTTGTTTTCACCCTAAAACAAAGGTAAACAATTTAGTTCCTTAAAATACAAAATTCTATACTGATATTTACATATATAACTTAAGGAATTAAATTTGAAATTAATGTCTTCTTCAAGAATCTTCAATCACATCTAGCTCGTCTTCATTTCCTTTTTATACAACTTCTTCATTTCTTTTTATAAGAGAACTAACTTATACACATATATTCTCACAAGATATGGAGATAAATGTTATATCTTTTGCATTCAAGACAAAATTGATACTGCATGTGAGTGATATTTTCTCACATGCAACGTGAATCCTAACACCCCTCGATAGGCGAAAAACCTATACCGCAATTGCACGATGTCTACAAAGTAGAAGCGGAAAATACGGGTTCGTCCATAGAGATTGATAATATTATTTCTAGTTATATACTGTTATAGATGGTAAAAATAAATAAGTAAAACTAATAAATAAAAATAAATTATGAAAATAACACGTAGAAGGATACTAGGGTTTTCGCAATTCACCGAATTAATTATGTAAAACATTTATTTTATCTCTAGAAAATATTCATATTATCACTCAAGACAATATCGAAACCAATCTCATGTCTCGGAATATATTACTATTAAAATAATAATTATACCTTTTGTTGTCCAAAATAATATAATCTTCTTTGCTTATAAAAGATCAATAGCCGAAGGCTATTCAAAAACGATTAAAGTATGAAGTTGTTATTGAAGAGAAATTAATTACACATTTAAACCCAAAAGAATATTTCATTAAAGAGATTACCAAAATTTCTTACAAAATAGAAATGTGTTCATGTTCAACCCCAGTAGAGGGGCTAGCTATCCATTACAAAATAGACTAAGAAAAAAAAAAAAAAAAAGACCTAGGACTCCATCCTTTTATATGCCGCCAATATTTACATATATAACTTAAGGAATTAAATTTGAAATTAATGTCTTCTTCAAGAGTCTTCAATCACATCAAGCTCATCTTCATTTCCTTTTTATATTCTTCATTTCTTTTTATAAGAGAACTAATTGATACACATATATTCTCACACAAGATATGAAGATGAATGTTATATCTTTTGCATTCAAGACAAAATTGATATTGCATGTGAGTGATATTTTTTCACATGTAATGTGAATCCTAACACCCCCGATAGGCGAAAAACCTATAGCCACAAATCGCACGACGTCTACAAAGTAAAAGCGGCAAATACGAATTCGTCCACGAAGATTGATAATATTATTTCTAGTTATATACTGTTGTAGATGATAAAAATAAATAAGTAAAAGTAATAAATAAAAATAAATTATTAAAATAACACATAGAAGGATACTATGGTTTTCGTAATTCACCGAATTAATTATGTAAAACATCCATTTCATCTCTAGAAAATATTCATATTATCACTCAAGACAATATCGAAAGCAATCTCATGTCTCGGAATATTTTATGGTTAAAATAATTATTATACCTTTTTTGTACCAAAATAATATAATCTCCTTCGCTTATAAAAGATCAATAGCCGAAGGCTATTCAAAAACGATTAAAGTATGAAGTTATTATTAAAGAGAAATTAATTAAACATTTAAACCCAAAAAAATATTTTATTAAAGAAATTACCAGAATTACTTACAACATAGAATCGACTTCATCTTCAACCCCAGTAAAAAGGGCTAGCTATCCATTACAAAAAAACTAAGAAAAAAGAAAAATCAACAATACCTACGCCTATTTACTGGCTCAGACCCCCCCCCCCCTGCTGTGCTCGGACTCCATCATTTTATATGCCACTATCTTCATAACTTTTTATAGTATTGATTTCCTTAAATCCTTGGTGATGTGTCGACATATTAGTGCCATATCAAAGAAAACTCTTAATACCTTCTTATATCATATGATCACCTTAAGTAGACAACCTCAAGGTGCATAATTCCACGAGAAAGGATGAATTTCATTTATTGTAGAATTAGTTGACCAATGCTCACCACACGCGCAATAGTGTTAAGTAGCTAAACCTTATGATCCTCTACCAAATTAGGAAATATAACGAAGATACAATTTTCACGTATTAAACCAAGCTACATGTCTCAACTCTTGCCGCCATGTACCAAGAGAAAAACATCAAAGTAATTAAGTCCTTTGTATGTTAACTAATTCCTCTTTGTACCCAAGTCAAAGTGGCTCCTATTAACCAAAAGAAATTTACTAGCACAACACCATCAAATGCGTATGAAAATTCAGCCTTTACTTGTATTTTTAGTCGACACCCATTTAGAAAACATTGACATCGAGTATTCAAATAACTTTTATAATCCATGTACTAAATTCATCCGTATCCTGAGACCAATTTCATAACCAAAGTCCGTGTTTTAGTCCATTAAACTTTATGTATTAATTTCTACAAAACTAAACAAAATCATCAAATTTGTACAAAATAAAGAACTAAATAACTACAAATTAAGATGTAAAAATAAAGTGTTTACCACCACCACCACCACCACCACCACGCCCAACTTGCCAATATTTCAAAATGTTTCAGCCCCTAACGGTTTTGTTAAAATGTCATCAAGTTGGTCTTTGGTAGAAATGTAATGTGCAAAAATTAATATGGACATAATTTTCTCACGAATGAAATGACAATCAATTTCGATATGTTTTGTCCGCTCGTGAAAAACGGGATTTTCAGCGATATGAATTGTTGCTTGATTATCAGAAAATAATTTAAATGGTTGGGAATGAGAGATACCTAAATCATTGAGTAAGAATTTAATCCATTGCAACTCAGACGCCAATAAAGCTAAAGCGTGATATTCAGCCTCGGCAGAAAAGCGAGAAATTTTTGGTTGCTTTTTACTTTTCCACGAAAGAGGGCTATAACCAAGCATGGTAAAATAACGAGTGGTAGGACATCCATCCCAGTCGGAATCTACATAGACATTTACTTGAAGTGGGGTAGAGGATGATAAGAATATACCATGAATTATGGTACCTTTTAGGTAACGTAGAACCCGTAACGCAGCATCAAGATGAGCGCTTCTTTGTTGCTGCATAAATTGACTCAAATGATTGACAATATAAGTTATGTCGGGACGAGTAATAGTAAGATACAGAAGACGACCAATTAATCTACGGTAAATGGATGGATCATCAAGAAGTAAACTATTCGTGGGTCAAAGACGGAGATTTTGATCCATAGGCTAGTCTCCAATTTTATCACCACATAGTTCTGCATCTTTGAGGATATCAATGATGTATTTTCATTGACATAAAAATAAACCTTTCGGTGAATGAGAGACTTCTATTCCCAAAAAAATATTGCAAACGACTTAAATCTTTAACAGAAAAGGTACAAGCTAATAATTTTTTAAGATTAGAAATAACCAATTCATCATTACGAGTTATGATAATATCATCAACGTAAACTAAAATAAATATTGAGGTATCACCTTGATGAAAAATGAATAAAGAATAATCTGAGTAAGATTGTTTAAAACCTTGGTGTAACAAAGTTGATAAAGCATACCATTGGAGAGACGCTTGAGATTTACGCAATCGACAATATCACCGGGGCGAGAAAAAGCAGAGGGACCTTTATGTAAATTTCCTCTTGTAAGTCACCTTGTAAGAAAGCGTTATTAACATCCAATTGATAAAGATTCCAACCTTTGATGTTTGCGAAAGATAATAAGGCATAAACAGTTACCAATTTTTCCACAGGGTCAAAGGTCTCATGATAATCAATGCCTTCAACTTCAGTATATCCATTATCCACTAAACGATCTTTATAACGCTCTATAGATCTGTTGGCTTTTCTTTTGATTTTATAAACCCATTTACATCTAATGGTTACTTTACCTGGTGGTAATTCTTGAAGATCCCAAGTATTATTTGCTTCAAGTGCAGTTACCTCGTTATCCATGGTTGTACTCCAAACATGAGATTTTATAGCTTGTTTATAAGTAGTGGTGACAACTTTGTCATTAATTATTGTAGTTAAAAAAACCTTGTGAGAAGATGAAAACTCATCGAAAGATAAATAAGGTTGTAATGGATAAGGAGTGCTAGTTGAATTGTGATTGAGCATGCTAACAACATTAAGGACATAATCCTTTAGATATGGTGGAGGGCGACGTTCGCCAGAAGGATAAACCTTTAAATCATCTGATGATTGATAATTAATAAGAAGTTGGGAATCATTGTCTAGCAATTGTGAGTTAACAGTAGGTGGTATTGTTAATGATGAAATGGGTGATGGTACTGTTGGTGATAAATTAGGTGACGGTGATGATGGAGTTTCATGTGCATCTATGCACATGGGAATATTATCGTTAATAGTATCTTCGTCAATATATGAATCATCATTTATATTGGATGTACACAACTTGGAAGGTGTGTGTCTGCTATAGAATCAAAAGATACATCTTGATATAGAAATACTGGTTCTTGAAAAATAACGTCACGGGATGTATATTTTTTTTTTTATATCATAAATTTGTATCCTTTTTGAGCACGAGGATATCAACAAATAAGCATGGTCTAGATCGCATGTCAAACTTATGTTGTATATGCATGTTTTTGGTGAAACAAAGACAACCAAAAACTCACAAAGCCTTATAATTAGACGAAGAACCGAGGAGTGCCTCGTGAGGCGATTTATAACCCAAAACAGGTGTGGGCATTTTATTGATTAAGAAGGTGGCAATGAGTATACATTCACCCGAAAAAGTTAGGGGAAGATTTGCTTGAATACGCAAGGCATGAGCAACATCTAACAAATGACGATGCTTGTATTCTACGATTCTATTTTGCTGTGCAGGCAACTCTGTTGATGAGTTATTCCATGATCTAGGTACCATGATTTCATCTCATTTGAGAGAAATTCGCCACCATTATCAGATTGAATGGTTTGTAATTGAGGTAAAAATATTTTACTTGATCCGGAGTTAATCCGATGGACCTTGGACTAAAATTAGTGACAACATAGTTATAAAAATATTTCATGAAATTAGATGTTTTAGATTTAGTTTTCATGAGATAAACCCAAGTGCAACGAGTAAAGTCGTCAATTATCGTCAAAAAATACCGATCTTGATTAAATGAATGAACCTTAAAAGGTCCCCATAAGTCACCATGTACTTTTTGAAAAGCAAAACTACTATTTGATTCACTATGCCCAAATGGCAGCCTTGCTTGTTTAGCTTGTGGACATATCCCATAATGCTTATTACATGCTGAATAAATAAATCTAAATTTGCTTAAAAGATATTTAAATCTAGATAATGATAGGTGGCCTAGCCTCCAATGCCAAAGATCAAAATTTCGACCAAATGTGAGTAGTGTTGTTGGAGGCAACTTGAGATGATAAAGGCTTTGATGAAATTCACCCAGACCAATCTGGGTTTTCTTTGATAGGTCCTGAAAAGTACAATATTGAGAAGAAAATTTAGCTACACATTTTAAAGATTTTGTGAGTTGACCAATAGAGATTGGATTAAACTTAAGTAATTGTATATGATAGACATTTTCTAAATATAATTTAGATGTAAATTTTATTGTACCGATATGGCTAACGGATATGTGAGAACCATCCGGTAATTGAACATATAAATTTTTAGGTACAGGTTTATAATTGTAAAATAAAGTTAGATCATAACAAGTATGATGTGTCGCACTGGTATCAATAATCCAAGTAAATTATTAAAACTTATAATTATTACCTGCAAAGTTAGATGTTGTTATAGGAGAATCTTCCACATTAGCATTAGTGGAAAGCATAGCCAGTAACCTTGAATATTGTTCTTGAGTGAACAACGGAGCAGGTGAACTTGATGATGCAGTATTCATATTTAGATTTTGAGAAGATGAAGCAAGTGTAGTACCTTCTTTAGCTTTTGGTGGGTACCCATGAATTTTATAACATGTAGATTTCGTGTGTCCTACTTTTCCACAATGCTCACAGTAAGGTCGTGGACGTTTGTTGGACGAACGAGATGATGAACGATCATTCTGGCGATCTTGACTTCTTTGAACATTCAAAGTGGTGGAGTCGACAACAGAAAATGACAAAGAGTTAATTTCTTGTTGTTTTTCTTCCTGGAGGATTAAAAAATAAATCCTTTTTGTCGAAGGAAACGACTCCATAAGCAGTATTGAACTACAAATAGAAGAGAATCTATCATTCAATCCCTGGAGAAACTCCATGGAATAATCTGATTGTTCTTAACATGGTTCTTTTCCGTGTCCACAAATACACGGGTTGATCACAACCAATGAGTTTAACTCGTCCCACATAGATTTTAATTTCGTGTAGTATGTGGATGTTGGGTTATGCCATAAAGCAATATATTTGACATTGTAGCTTAAATTAAATTTAGTAATGTATATTAAATATGTTTCGTGAGATATGGTCGAATATATTAGCTGAAATTACACAGTGGGAGATACAATATATTGTGACATTTTGGTTCGTAATTTATGTGAATTATATTCATTGGTTAAATTATAACTTGCTATGATAATTACGTATGTATTATGATAAATCTCAATCATAGAAGTGGAGTCTTCTAAATCTAGCAGGTTGATGTAATATGATTATATCGAACCGGTCGGTTATTTATATTCATTATTTATCAGCTAATGAATAGATCTAAGATACAACTTTACGTAAGTTCTCAATCCTGAGAATATGTATATACCCTACGTGTATTTCTGGTTATCTTGTCTTACCAAGAAGTGAGGTCATTTAGATCGAATATCTGGGCAAGATGGATCGCTATGAGTGTGCAGTAAGAATATACATATTTAATAAGGTATCAGGCATCGAGTGTGTATTCCCTTGGATTATTGTGCGAGAATTATTATTCTAGAATGGCCAGTGGTTGCTTAAATTGTTTAAGTGATTATCAGAATAATAATACGGAAAGCATAAAATAACCGCATAGGACTAAAATATAAAATCTGCATAGGAGCTGACGTGTAATTGTTAAACGCCTATGAGATTTTATGAATACCGGTTTTAACGGAGGGATTACTGCAAGAAAGTAGATGAAGGGTTTTACTTTTACTAAACAAATAATTTTAGAGTGTTTGTCAATTACAAGTCTTTGGTGGAATGACCTATAATTCTTTAATCATAGTTGATGATGTGTGTGACACGTAAAATTCTATACGGTTAAAGAAATCAAAAATTGTTTATAACTCAAAAGGCCTAATTATATTTGGAAAATATATTTGAGAACAAATGGGATAGATTTTGATATAAAAGCTATATAAAGAGAGCAAGCTATCAAATCCAGGGAGACCGAAAGCTAAGAATATCCAAGCTCACATGTTTTCCCTTCCTTATACATTTAAGTGACTTGTGAGTCAAAGAAAGCTTTCCGAAAAAATCAGTATCCCGCTGATATTTTCTTTTGTTCATAATAAAGTAAGCTTCTTTGTTTCATATTCAAGAGAAGGTCAACTTTTCTTTGTTTAGTCAACAAAATCTACAGTAAGAAAAACAAAGTTCTCTTTTACTTAAGAAAACGAACAGAGGTTTTCTTCCTTTCTTCAAGTCTACACAGTAAGAGTGTGTTGGTGTTTGGATTCAAAGAATTATTCAAGTAAATAAAGTTCTTAGTGGATATTAATCAAGTGTGGGTATGTTAAAAAGTAAAGCTACAAGGAGTTATTCTTCTTCATTCAAGTCACAACAACAATATTTGGTGTTTGAAGATAAAGCTTGGATAGAAGAGATTGATTTGTGGTGTTTGCTGTTTGTAGAGATTGGATTAAGCGAACTTAGGTACACGAATCCCTTAAACTCTCTATTGATATTATTAACATTTATGATATGAAAATTGGGTTTTGATAGAAAATTTTTAAAACGAAAATTCTGTTGCGGTTTACATCAAATCCCATTAGTGTAAATATCCATTCCATCTTGTTTGAGATAAGCAATCATATGCTTCAGTTGATAAACTTGTGGAGCATTAGACTGAGCAAAATACTCTTGAAGATCGACCCATATAGCAAGACCGTTTTTCCATATAAAATGCTAGACCGAATATCAAGATTACCAGAGTTCAAAAGCCAGGATCTTACCATATCATTGTATCGATCCACTTGCGTAACTTGTTTTCAGCAGTTGGTTTAGTGATTGTTCCGTCAATAAAACCAATCTTATTTTTAGCACGTAAAGCCATCGTGATGCCACAACTCCATGTTTCATAGTTGTTGCCAGAAAGAGGAGGAGATAGCAGTACTACAGTAGGGTTTTCAGAGTGGTAGAGCTCGAGAGGATCAGCAGAAGTGTTGGTAAAATGAAGGTTATTATTTGGAGATTCAACATTCGGATTGGAAGTATCATGCTCTTCCATTGTAACGATGATTGAAAAATGATAAAAAAAAAAAGAGAATTGATAAAGGCTAGGATTCTTAGTACCCAGCTGATACCATATCAGAGTTGATTATGGACATAAGGATTTTGTATCACCGTGATGGAAGAAGAAAAAAAGAAACATGTATTTATTAATAGACACCTGACTTTCTTACACTCAGATTACACCTCACTTAAATCTCTTCCAAAGGTTCAAGCTCATGGTTCAGCCTCTACACCAAATGGTCAGGTTTCACAAAGTGTACTTTAGCATTCAATGGTATGTACGTTAGCTTTAGGAGTTCTGTTTTCTTTCCTGTATAAGAACAAGTTTTCCCAAACATGTTATGAGTGAATCATTTTCTTTATAAAATTGTGTTGGTGAAAGATTTAGTTTTGCTCTCATTGTTAAAAACCCAAGATTCATTTTTCATTCTCTGTAACACTATCTTGTTCTTGATTTTCTTGATTTTCATCTTCTACTATGGTATCAGAGCTCTAGGGCTTCAATTGAAGAATCAATCTCAGTTAATGATTCATGAATTCAACCTAGCAATGGAGAATCCCACATCAAGTTCAATAGCAAAAATCCCATTGAATCAACTGATGAGTCTCATCACTCTAAAACTCAAAGAAGACAATTTCTTAACATGGAAGAACCTTCTACTTCCAGTTATCAGGAAATTCAAGCTCATGCCTTATCTGGATGGAACTTATCAATGTCCAGAAAGGTTTACCAATTCAAGGAATCAGTCAAATAATATAGAGAATCCACTCTACCTTGATTGGATTGATGAAGATTCCACAATAACTATGTGGATCAACAGCACAATCTCAGACTCAGTGATTTCTTATTTTGCTGCAGCAACAACTTCATCTCAACTCTGGAACAATATTGAAGAAATATATGCAATATCCTCATCAACATATTCAATTCAACTAAGAACAAAATTACTAGGAACAAAACAAGGTAATAAGTCTATTTCTACTATGATTGATGAGATAAGATTGTTGTCAGATAGCCTTGCTGCTGCAGGAGAGGTAATATCAGACAAAGAATTGGTAGTGATTACTCTATCTGCTTTAAATCCTGAGTATATACCATTTGCCACTTCCATGAGACACAGGTATCCTCCTATAACTGCAATTGAATAACATAACAATCTTCTAAGTGAAGAAATTATCATTAAACAAAGAAATGATGAACTTATGAACCATACTTCAAATCAAGTTTTCCAAGCAAATTTTAACTCAACAAGAACTCAATTCAGAGAAGGAAATTCAAGATTTAGACCTTTCTCACCATCTTACAACAGGGGTTCTTTCAATTCCTACAACACTCAATTCAGACCAAGTCACCACAATAGAAACAGGAGCAGGTTTAATACTTCAGGAAGAGGTTATGGTAAAAAAAAAATTCAACAGATATGCTGTAATCTGTCAAATATGCAATAATTCTGGACACAGTGCCTTGGAGTGTCACAACAGACTCAATCCTTCTTACACAAATGTTCACAATCAAGATGCAAGATCAGCAATGCTAGCATCACAAGATGTAACAAATGATAATCCATGGCTTATGGACAGTGGTGCAACAACACATATAACATCTGACAAATCTCAACTACAAGCTTCAGTTCCATATCAAGGCTCAGACAAAATACAAGTGGCTAATGGAACAGGTATGTACATTACTCACTCAGGATCTTGTGTTAAAACTACACCAACACATTTCTTCAATTTAAGCAATATTCTTCTAGTACCTCAGGCAACACAAAACCTATTGTCATTTCATCAGTTTACAACAGAGAATAATTGCTCAATAACTTTTACTTTCAATGGATTTTATGTCAAGGATCTTGCATCTGGGAGAACACTCTTGCAAGGACCACATAGCAATGGCTTATATCGAATTCACTTCTTACATCAGTCACCAAATAAAGCCTTCACAGTAGCAGCTTCAAGCATATCATCTACAATCTGGCACAGTAGATTAGCACATACTTCTTTCAAAAATATGCAATGTATTTCTAGAATTCTTGAATTACCTACAGTTGTTAGTAACCAAATAAACTGTGAAGCTTGTGCTCTAGGAAGATCACACAAGCTATCTTTGCCTATGTCAGACAGTTTTAGTACAGAACCTCTACAGCTTCTTCACATTGATCTTTGGGGTCCCAGTCCTGTAACATCTTGGGAAGGTTACAAGTATTATGCAATAATAAAAGATGATTTCACAAAATATTGTTGGTTATTTCCATTATATGACAAATCTGAAAATATTCTTTAATTTTAGAATTTTTATTGAAAAACAACAACAATATTGTATCAAAACAATAAGAACAGATGGTGGAGGTGAATTCATTCACAATCAGTTCATCACTTATCTTGCACTCAATGGCATCAGACATGAGATGACATGTCCACATACCCCAGAACAAAATGGAGATGCTGAGTCAAAACACAGACACATTGTAGATGTTGGCAGAACTCTACTGATTCAATCTGGCTTAAGTGCAACTTTCTGGGTGGAAGCTTTTGCAACAGCTAACTACACCATCAACAGATTGCCAACAAAAGCATTGAACTCAAGGATACCTTATGAAGCATTACAAGAAAAGCTACCAGACTATCACTATCTCAGAAGTTTTGGGTCTCTATGTTATCCTTGGTTAAGACCTTATGTAGCTAATAAGCTAGAACCAAGAAGTACTGCTTGTATTTTTGTAAGGTACAGCTCTTTTCAAAAAGGTTACAAATGTCTAGACACAAAGACTGGCAAAATATTTGTTTCAAGGCATGTGCAATTCAAGGAAAATATTTTCCCACTCAAAAATGGTGATAATTCAAGCTACATCAACTCAGCTCTACCAATAATACCAGAATCAGAACATTCAACTGACAGCATCAGTTCATCTGCACAAACTCAAGAAATGTGCACATTACCATCTTCAACAAACAACTCATCAGGTATGCCCTACACTTGTTCTCACTCAAGTAAACAAAACAACACTGAATCAGGAACTGAACCTAAGAATACAATCTCAACAACTACTCCCAATGCACACAACATGCAAACCAGAGCTAAATCTGGTATCCATAAGCCAAAAGTCTACTCCACCAAACACTCCTTTTCAACAATTATCTCCAATCAGATACCACCAATTACACCAACCTGCTATACACAAGCAAGCAAATATCCAGAATGGAGACAAGCACTTGCAGATGAGTACAATGCTCTCCAGTCTGCAGAAACATGGACAAAAGTTGCATATCATCCTTCAATGAATCTAGTGGGCTGCAAATGGGTGTTTAGGCTTAAATATAATCCTGATGGCACTATATCAAGGTACAAAGCAAGACTAGTTGCCAAGGGCTTTCATCAACAGGAAGGCATAGATTATACAGAAACCTTCAGTCATGTAGCCAAGTCATGCACCATCAGAATTCTACTAACTCTTGCTGTCAACTTGGACTGGAATATCAATCAATTGGATGTAAGCAATGCTTTCTTACATGGAGACTTATCAGAGGATATCTACATGACTCAACCACCAGGATTTGTAGATCAAGCTAATCCACATTATGTTTGCAAGTTAAACAAATCACTATATGGACTAAAACAGGCCCCAAGAGCATGGTATGCCAAGCTAGCAAAGGTACTTCTCTCTTTTGGATTTATTTCCTCAACTGTTGATAATTCACTCTTCATACAAAAACTAGAATCAACAGTCACTTACATACTAGTATATGTAGATGACATACTCATTACAGGAAGTTCACAGTTGCACTGCAATGAGTTAATTGGCAAGTTACAAAACAACTTTCCAGTTAAAAATATGGGTAGATTACACTACTTCTTACGACTTGAAGTCAGAAGAAATGCTCACTCTTTATGTCTCTCTCAAACCAAGTATGCACTAGATCTTTTGGAGAAACATAATATGTCTGGAACAAACCTATGCTTCTCCAATTCCACCAAACCAGAATGTGCAAAGTGAGCAAGCCAAACTTCTTTCTGATCCTACCCTCTATAGATCTTTGGTTGGTTCCCTACAATACTTGACATGGACAAGACCAGAAATCTCATTTGCAGTAAATAAGGTGTGTCAGTTCATGCATGCCCCAACAACAGAACATCTGACAGCAGCAAAAAGAATCTTAAGATATGTGAAGGGCACAGTTGAGTATGGTTTACATTTCATTAAAGGTAAACATACACTAAAAGGCTACAGTGATGCAGATTGGGCACAAGACTTAGCTACAAGAAGAAGTACTGGTGGTTATGGAGTGTTCTTAGGAAACAACATGGTATCCTGGTCAAGTAAAAGATAACCAAGCTAGATCATCCACTGAAGCTGAGTTCATAAGTCTAGCTAATACTGCAGCAGAAGTAATCTGGCTAAGCAAAATTCTCACTGAAATGCACTTTCCATTGGGCACAACACCAACATTGTTCTGTGACAATATAAGTGCAATTTCTTACTCTTCTAATCCTGTGTTTCACACAAGAATGAAACATTTATCAATTGACTACAATTTTGTAAGGGAATTGGTAAAGTCCAATGAACTGAGAATATCATACATCTCAACAGTTGATCAATCAGCAGATGTATTTACAAAAGGGTTCAGTGGTCCAAGATTTCAATTTCTAAGAAGCAAACTCTGTGTGCTCCCTGCATCCACAATAGAGTTTGAGGGGGGCTAATAGACACCTGACTTTCTTACACTCAGATTACACCTCACTTAAATCTCTGCCAAAGGTTCAAGCTCATGGTTCAGCCTCTACACCAAATGGTCAGGTTTCACAAAGTGTACGTTAGCATTCAATGCTGTGTACTTAGCTTTAGGAGTTCTGTTTTCTTTCCTGTATAAGAACAAGTTTTCCCAAACATGTTATGAGTGAATCATTTTCTCTGTAAAATTGTGTTGGTGAAAGATTTAGTTTTGCTCTCATTGTTAAAAACCCAAGATTCATTTTTCATTCTCTGTAACACTATCTTGTTCTTGATTTTCTTGATTTTCATCTTCTACTATTTATATCTTCATGTTTACATATTTAGGATGAATCAAAAATTAAAAAAAATAAAAGGTAAACAATTATGTTCCTTAAAATACAAAATTCTATACTAATGACATATATAACTTAAGCAATTCAACTTGAAATTAATGTCTTCTTTAAGAATCTTCGATCACAACTAGCTCATCTTCATTTTTTTTTCATACAATTTTTTTGTTTTCTTTTGTAAGAGAACTAATTATACATACATATATATATTCTCACAAGATATGGAGATGAATGATATATCTTTTACATTTAAAACAAAACTAATACTGCATGTGAGTGATATTTTATCACATGCAACGTGAATCCTAACAGTCTGAACTTATATTCTTTCGTTAGTTGATTACAACCTTCCTTGAATGACCACTACCTCTTTCCAAAATGATGAACTTTAGACCTTTTTCTTTCGCCCATCTCAAAGAAAAAATTATTTGTAAGACTCCACCTTCCTCTACCTATCCTACCTCAGAACAAAGTCCTTTAGTTTCTTTAACTTTTCTTTGTTCATCACCTGACACCCAAATTATTCCAATACCAACCCAATAACCAGAAAAATTGGAGACAGTATAAAATTTGAAGGTGTTAATATTTTTTCCGACAGTTAAAATGGTGTACAACAACTAATCATTATTGGGAGCATAGTTATAATGATGGTTGAAAGAAGATAAGGATTTGAGAAGGACAAAAATATGATTTTTAATGAAAGATGAGACTTGGATTGGGTTTAATGTGATGAACTTGAAAATTTTGTCACACCTAGCCCTCCAAATAAACCAGAGAACTATAGTGCATAAAAGGCCAAAAAGCCATATCAAAGGAGAAATCTTTATTAGTATTAAACATGTCATTTAACCATAACATCATGGAATTTAAGGAACTATTAAGAGTTAAACTATTGTTGCCAAACAGAACCAAATAGCCCCGTTAAAGAGGCACCCAAAAATAAGTGTTTTATTGTTTATATCGATTTATAGCAGATCTCACACGATGGGGACAACTGAGGAAAAAGCTAAGCTAATTTAGACACAGTTGAGAGTATGCCATGGGCATACTTCCAAATGAAGATCCTAATTCTAGGAAAGACATCGAGTTTCCAAATTTTCCTCCATACAGAGGAAGCATACACAATAGTTGCATTAGGTAGAAGTACCCATACATTGAAGCTACAGTAAACAAACCAGAACCCGAGTGTGGCCAAATAAATTGGTATCCCTCAGCTCCCTAATTCAAGTCAGTAGCTAAGATAGCTTGAATTGCCTCATAAGAGAAGCAACTATGAATATCCTCTACGTGCCAGAAACATGTATCTGGATTAATAAGGTCTTGCACAATGTTGAGGTTTCGAAATAAGGACCCATTACACAATTTAGAAACACCGGACTTTTTAACCAGTAACAAACATTTTACTAAACATTTCCTTAACCAAGAAGAATTAGATGGAGCTGATGACAGCTCAAGAGGAATAGAATTTGGAAATACTTAGCTTCAAGAATCTTAACCCACATCTCTTCAGGCTGCTTAATTATCCTCCAAGCCATCTTAACGAGTAATGCTTGATTAAAAGCACTTAAACTTACAAAATTTAAACCTCCCACATCCTTCGGAGTGCATAAATCATTCCAAGATAAATAATCCTCTACTAGTCTCACTATCCTTCGCCCAACAGAAATCTCTTGATTCGCGTTTTTCTAGTGATTTCTTTTGGAATAACAAAACAACTCATGTGGTAGGTTGCCGCCGACTGATCATTTGATTGGATGCGAACTCCTACCAGCAGGAAATAGGAGTTTTCCCCTCCAACCCTTGAGCATGTTACGCACTTTTTCAACCACATACTGGAAGAACACAACCTTGGAAGTATGTGTGAGCAAAGGTACCCCAAGATGCCTATCAGATTAGCTAATTCTCCTAGGATGACAAATTATTCACCAAATAGTCTTGGTAAACACCAAATAGTTATCTGCTCTTTGCAGATGACTAATAGATGGACCACTATTAGACACCTAATTCAACTTATTCACAAAATATTCTTAGTGTAAAAAGGTCTCCACAACATTTATCCTCACATTGATTCTATGCATTCTCGGATTTAAAAACTACAACATGCCCCGCCTGCTTTATTTCAAAATATGTAAGTTGAATTAGGTAAATAGTTTGAAATTCAAAATAATTACTACCATCAACTGTCCCATAACAAATCCTTTGCGGGTATAACGGGAATGCCAAAAAAAAAAATCATGCTTCTGCTACAGATAGAAGTTATATCAATGCTATCCATTCGCTACATGAACCAATGGGCCTTTGGATAACTGATAGGTAACAAATTCATACCCTAATGATCGCCTAATTTAAACTCATTGGGCCCTCACAACCACCACCAGGGGTGGTTTTGATTATGGGTCCCCCCACTTAGTGAGTCGGAACAGACCGCGGGGTTTTACGATTGTATAATCAAATCTTATATTGTCTTAGAATTCTCAATAAATTTTGAACATCTATGACGACGCATAAGCATCAATGACCATGTTTGATGAGTATATAACACGTTTAGAGCATTTCCAGCAATTTTAAAAAGTCTTACATTTCAATGCCCCATAGAATATTAGACTCTTATTTAGAAATCTATTATTTCCAATGGTTAGATCCTGCAAAATAGCGATAACATGGATTACAAAAAACGTTAGAGAAAATCTTTTTTAAGACTTACATTAGATCCATATCATATATTTTTAAATACTTTTATAACTATTATATAAAATAAAATATAATAAAAAATGTTTAAATAAAAAGAAAATCAATTTATTTTCTTTATCGAGGTATGAAGTTCTATAATTAAAACCCTAAGGAAATGGTTTTTAAGATTATGGTTCGTGATACGAACTTAAAAAAATCTATATAGACATTCTATTAAACATTACATATTATTTTTCTATTTTTTAATGATTATTTTAAAATTAGATAAAACACTATAAAATTATATAATAATAAATTTAAGAGATTCCTGCACTATTAGATAAAACTTACTAGTTATAAAATTTTAGACCTCCTAAATAGAGGTCTAAATAACAATGAAATCTAAAAATTGATACTAGTATGAGCGGAGCTGGTACCATTTGCGTGATCTAATGGTCAGGTTCGCTTATAGTTGGTTTATCTTATATGAAATGGTATCAGCGCCACAAATACTGGTATCAGCCTTTTGCAATCGTGTAAATAACATATTTGATCGTATAAATAACATCTAAATATGTTTTTTTACACGAATGGTTAGTGATGCTCTTAATAACCTCATTAAAATAGTCCGGTGAAGTACCAGATGATAGACACATTTTAATGTCTAATTTGCACCTTAATTTCTATTAAGTTAGTATTCGATTTTGC
>JAJJMC010012657.1:186310-218945 GCA_023531435.1 Papaver californicum
AAAATATTCTCTAGTTTATTTTCCTGATTTTTATTAGTTTAGATTAAATTTAATATTTTCTAAAATCATTACCTTCACAAGTTCGAGAATCGAACCTCTTTTTACCACTATCAAAACAACATCACCAGACAGGGCCGACCTTGGCCCAAAGTTGACGAAGCAAATACAAGGGGCAGTAAAATATTGTTCTCTGTCTGTTTATAGTTATAGGGGTTAACACAAAATTTGATGTTTTATAGGTGTTAATTGTAATATACAATCTTTATTAGGGGGCAGTAAAATAAAAATAATATTAAATTAAAACTTTAATAATGTTGTATATAACTTTTTTTATATACGTTTTAAACTTTTCGTTTTTTTCTATGTTTAATTTTTTCTTTTTTTCTTTTTAAACTCTATTTTTATTATTTAAACAAACAAAAACCAACCACTTAGATTTCATGATAAAATTTTAACTCACCATATTAAAGTGGATTAAACATTACAAAAAAATTATTTGAACTAATTGACTAAATAATAGATTGGTTTTCATAGGTAAAAGAATAAAATATTCTACAGTTAAAAAATATTAACTTGGTCAAATAATAATGGGGTAATATTTTTAAGTTTTAGCATTTATTTTGGGCATCATAGGACCGGTCCTGGTATGTGGCTTGTCGTATTCCTCCATCCACAGACTTGCTTTGCTTTAATTGGTGAATAATTTACATGCTATAAGAAATAGGAAATAAATATAAATTACCGTTAGCTACTCTGAGATTAAAGTCTCCTCACTTGCTACTAAATGTGGGGTGACAGAACTATTTATACGAACCTCCACGACATGAATTTTTTTGTTATTAACTATTTTTCTTATCTTTCAAATTTATTGGACTGTTGTGATGTTAAATCACGGAGATAGTGATTCAGCTGCTGGTCCAACGAAACAGATGAAAATGATCACATGCATATTTATTCTAATTTAAAATGTAGGTAGATTCTCAGGTTGTTGGTTGCTCTTGAGGGCAACCACAATCGTCGATCAAATCATCGACTATCGATGATTTTTGATCGATGATCGTTAAAAATCATCCAGCCGTCGATTATATTTAGTATATAATCGACGTTTTTTACTGTTCCAGATGATAAGTAATCGAACGATCGTCGACAAAAAATATAATCGGACGAGACTTTAGCACCCCGCCTGAGTAAAAGCGAGATTCTAGGATACCGCATATTTTTACGGGCGAAGGGTTGCGATTTCGCCAGTGCAAGCGAGGTTCTGGTATTTCGCCCAGACAAACGGTTGTCTAAAGCACCGCCTGAGCATAAGCGAAACCTTAAAGTCCCGCCCAGAAAAAATAAGTTGGGGCGAGATCGTGGGACATCGCTCTCCAAGAGGCAATATGCTAAGTAGCCGCCTGGGACTGGGCGAGGTTCTTGTCTTCCGCCTGGGGCTGGGCAAGGCGCTAGGCCAGCGCTTAGATGACCGTTAAATTTTTTGCCGTTGATTCCTTAACGGCTATATTTGTATCCTTAAAAAATTTAATTTAAGACTAAATCAACGATAAAATAAAATATAACCATAGCAGTTCTTTTTAAATAGATTAAAAATATGAAAAATGTTATATTTAACCGGAGTTCGATCTTGGTGGGTTAAATGGCGGGAAAGATGGTCTGACGTTCTGCTTCGGGCGAACTGTTGAAGAAGAACCAGGGGCTGGTGTTATGGCATATGACCCAAAGCCAAGGGGTTGTTCTTGACGGGCATGGCTTAGCTGTCTGGACATCAAAGATAACTGATCTTGTAAGAGCTTCATCTTAGCGGAAGTCTGAGTTCGATATGTGTTAAACTCAAATTCCTTAGCTATCGTGTGGTCCATCCTATCCTTAGTTTCAGATAGGGTAAAATCCCGCAACTGTTGCGTAAAATCAGCATAGTCTTGCAGTAAATCATAAGCCGCGGCCTGGGATGGAAAAAAAAAATATACGCATTAGAAACATTACATGTCACCAACCATTTAATTAATATTCTCACCGGTGTGTAAAGTTCTTACATATGGTAGTTGTTTGGGAGGAGGAAGTGGAATATGGTCACGGGGGCGTGGGATGTTGTGTTTCATACGGTCACCCGCATATCCATAGGTTTCAACCTCCCAATCAACTGCCGTGACATATTTGTAGAGGTTCGTGACATGTCGCCAATATTCATAATAATGATCGTAATCCACGACACGGACGTATTCAGTACAATATCCGTGATCAACGATACTCATGTCATCATTCTCATCGGTACCATAGTTGGAAACTTCACTAGGGGGGTTTGCAGGAATACCCCATGTTGGGTTGTTCTTCCTCCAACAACGGTCTCCGAGATACATATTGCGCTTTAACCAACAAAATAAAAATAAATAAATACCAACCATGTTTCAACCATTCCGATGGGGCAAAGAGGTACTACAAGACTAGAAAATGCAGGACTACCCCATTCGTACTGAGATACTTCATTTAAATTCTCAAACGCAGCCAACCATCCTGCATCAATGTATGTTTTTGCATTTGGGAAAAAGAAATTCCCCAGAACATACATATAGAACGCCCTAGAAACTCTATCAGCAAGGACAATATCATCGTTCGCCGCGTTCAATGTAGCGACATCAAAGTAGGTGGTCAAAAACTTCAGAGTTATTGCATCTGAAACCCATTGTTGTGGAACACCTTCTCTTTTGCAAACCGCATTATCTTTCAGTTCTTGAAAGATATTTGTACGGACATATTCGAATTTAAACTTTTTTGGTTCATAAGGAACCGGACTACCCACACCGATACTAAGCCCGGTCAACATAACCCAATCTAGTGGAGTGAACCCAAGCTCTCCAAAAGAAAAATGAAAAGTGTTGGTAGTATCCCAAAAACGCTCGATAATAAAATCAGTAAGAGCGTGAGATGAATCTACTGTAGGTAGGGATAGTAATCTCCCCCAACCTCCCCTTTCTATAATATATTGGACTCTATTAGACTCCTTAGTAATTCTCTTGTAGACCTATAAAACTGATCTAAGAGAACCACGGTGGTCAAACCTGAAATTGGCGTCCGAGGAATATGAAATATTTGTAGAAACATGTTCGTCCATGTCTTCCACAACGGTGTATTTTTCCAGCCCCGGAACATCTACCGACTCAGGCCCCATGGAATGCGCATCAGAATCCTCAGTGATTTTAGCCTTTTTATTATTGGTTTTCTTTCGACCAACCCATCTCGAAACAACATTGGAAGACATCTGCCGAAACAAATGACGGAACATTTTCAATATACCAAAGTTATCACCACAGTGCAAAAACATTAAATATGAACTAAATAATTCCTTTGATTTGTACACAACATACAACATTCAACCAACTACAATTAAACAACAACAATTTCATATGATAGGTTCAATTTATCAAATATTAACAAATTTTAAAACCTAATTCAAAACATGTACATAAACCCTAATTATATTCCCAATTTTAAAATGATAACACTAATTCAAATATCAATTATGGGTCTATAATATAGTAATTAAACAACATTTACAACTAATTTAACAAATAAATCATCTATATTTGAAAATCAAAACAATTAAATTTAAATTTGGTAGGGATTTAATTATACCTTGATTTTTCTTGGATTTAGTATAAGCTTGGGGTGGAGGAATGGAACGAGATTATGGGTTCTCGTTTGGGGAAGAAATGACTGAAAAAAATGAGTGAAAGGGTAAGATGTCGGGCGAGAGCTT
Organism: Papaver californicum; assembly: GCA_023531435.1. Taxonomy (NCBI): domain Eukaryota; kingdom Viridiplantae; phylum Streptophyta; class Magnoliopsida; order Ranunculales; family Papaveraceae; genus Papaver; species Papaver californicum. Next base: position 190,068 of record JAJJMC010012657.1, read on the forward strand.
TGGGTACAGAAGGCGGAGAGGATGAAGAATGTTTTTCGGCTTCTTCTAGGGTTTTAATCGGAGTTAAATTGAGAAGCAAGAGTCTAGGGGCTCGCCTACTCAAGAAAGCGAAATCTTACACTCTCGCCCGTATAACCTAATACACGGTGGTTTCGCACGCTTAACAAGCGAGATGCTGGGACTCCGTATACCCTAACGAAATATTAAGCTTTCGCCAGATGGTCGGGCGGGGTCCTAGGGCCTCGTCTGGTTTGTTTTTTTTCAAGCGACAGATTAGGAGCTCGCTTGTGCCAGGCGGAAGGATAGGATGTCGTCCGTGTTTTCAAGCGGGATGCTAACCTCTCGCTCATCTCCAGACGCTTTCTTAGTCCCTCGCTTGACTATCCACCGATGTGGGAACACCTGATCATCGATCAAAATTTTTGCTCTTTGGTCGTTAGTCTGGTCTTTCCATTGTGGTTGCCCTGAGGGGATCTAGTTGCTGGTAGGTGGGTAGGCATAATGCTCCGTTGGGTGCTGTAACAACTTAATATTCTTCTCCGTCCATCTAATTGTCTAACCGATTTGACAATGTAATGTAATCCAATTTAATAAGCCGAGCCTTCTTTCGTTTTTTGGACACATGCCGAGCCAAAACCAATAAGCATATTAGCATCATGTCAGTTGAATGCAGTTTGGCATAAAAGGAGACCTTCTCGGCCAGGACGGGAGCCAGGTTTTAAAAACTGGTGGGCAAATCTATTTAAGGGGTGCAAATGAATAAAAACATTAAAAAACCTAAAAATGGGCTAAATAGTTTAAATTGGAATTAAAAACTAGTTGGACCGGGTGAACAACTGCATACCCACCCTTCTATGTGACATGCATCTTGCTATTTTTACAAGTAGAAATCAACGTTTAATTCTATTTTGGTTGGGTCTAGACTTTCTAGTCTTGCCTTATAAAATCAGATACTAACTAATGTTTTTTCTTAAAACGTAGACGCTTTAGTCATTTTTTATACGGGTTAGTCCAAAATTCTATTGATCGCTTTCAGTTCTTACAAGCTATCCACCCAAAAAATTCAGGTTTTTATATTACCTTAAACACCCTTCCGTATATATTAAAGAAAAAAAATCTAAAATTTTCAGATATGAGATTTTAGAGAACGAGAAAGATGTGAATTGGGTTTCAAAGGTTTCAATGATTTCGTTTTCCTTTTCTTCGATCTAGTAATAATCTCCACCAAATACAAAGTTCATCGCAGTTTAATCTCCACTACAGGTTAGTGTTTGACCTTTCATAACTTTCTTATTCATTGATTTTTTCTTTTCTTCTCCTTTGTGAATTTTGTTTTTTAACTGGCCTTTTATTTTTCATTGGTATGTGATGTTTGTTTGTTGTTTTGGTCTTTTGATTACTATTTTTTATTTGATTTTTGGTTTTTTTTTATTTTTTATTTTATGATTCAATTGTTTTTCGACTATTTTTTATTTGACTTTATAGGTTTTAGTTTTTGATAGAACTTTGATTTGTTTTTGTTTATTTTGATTTTAAGTTTAATTCAAAGATTAGCGACATGATTTTTGCTGGTTTTTTTTTTATCTTCTTTGTTTCTGTTTTTTTTGTCCATATACATGATTGGGAATTAATTTATTTTTTTTTCAGGTGCACTTTATTATACACTGTATTTTTAGGATTTTTATAAGTAATTTTGAGATTCCTTTGGATTGAAACTGATGTATGATTTTGAGTTAAAAATCATGTAAAAATTTCGAGGAAAATATTTAGGGTTCCTAATTGAATTTCGATATATCTTATTGTGTACAAAATTATACACATGTTGATTGTTAATGTGTACATAGTTGTACACCTGTTGATTGTTAGTATGACGATTATTAATAGTACAGAACTATATTATATCATGGTGCACCTTTGACATCAATCTTTTTTGGTTTTATGTATTAAATTTAGGGACTCATAAGCTCAAAATGGTAGAGCGCCCAAGCCTATCACAAGGTTTGCGGAGGTTAATGGTTCTAATCCATCTGAGTTTCCATGTTATGATTATTCAATATGGGTAGCGTTATTGGTGCTTAGGTAGACAATTCAAGTTGTATGTGTCTACAAACTGGTGCACCTTGTCTTGTCTCGTGAATATACGGTTGTTTTGTGGGTATGGATGTTGGATTTTCGGGATTTTGTAGATGTTACATAGTCGTACAACATTGTTTTGTTTCATTGATATTTGGCATGTTTTTATGGATATGGATGTTGGATTTGCTAGGTTTTTGTAGATGTATACATAGGTGTACATCATTGTCTCGTCTCGTGAATATATTGTCTGTTTTGTGGGTATGAATGTTGGATTTTTAGGATTTTTGTAGATGTGTACATAGTTGTACACCATTGTCTTGTCTCATGGATATATTCCATGGTTTATGGGTATGGATGTTAGATTTGCTAGATTTTTATAGATGTGTACACAATTGTATACCATTGTCCCGTCTTATGAATATATTGTTTGTTTTGTGTTTATGGATGTTGGATTTTCTGAATTTTTATAGATGTGTGCATAGTTGTACATTATTGTCTTGTATCATGGATATATGTTATGTTCTATCGGTATTGATGTTGGATTTGCTAGGTTTTTGTAGATGTGTACATAGTTGTACGCCAGTGTAATTCTCATGAAATAAATCTATTTTGGGGTATGAATGATTGATTTGTTCCATGTTTTTTAGGTGTGTACATATTGATGCACAAATGTATTTTCCATGAAAAATTAGGTTTGTGTGTGATTATGAATGATTGATTTTTGTAAGTGTGTACAAAGTGGTGCACATGTGAAAACATAACCGCATAAACTTATGAAATTTTTGTGCATGTGCACTTTTTTGTACACATAACACACAAAATAAAAATAAATTATATAGTCACATGGGTACTCTTTTTGTAGATTTCGGAAAGAGCTTTCCGAATATATAAAGTTTGCGAATTTTGGACGAACGGTTCAAAAGATAAATTATTTTTTAATTTTTTTTACACTCCCTCCGTTCCACTTTAGATGATAGTCTAGGGTTTTTTTTTGTTTCACATTACTTGATAGTTTTCATATTTTTTCATAAAACTACCAATAATATCCTAACATTTTGTCTTGGAACTATTAGTTTATTTATAAATACACTAATAGTAATTAATGTTTGAAGACTTTTTTTCAAGGACATAAATGGAAAAATTATATATCTTTCTCCATTTCTTAATCAGTTAATTGGTCCTATAACCCTTAAAACAAATTTTATGGGTGTAGAAGACGAACAAATATATATACTGTTTTATTACCTAAGTATTTAGAAGATACTCTTTTAATATCCTAAATGGGTATTACACCCAAATATTTGTTTATCAGTTGACTAAAATACCCTCTCTATTTATCAAAACTTTGATTAAAATTGGATTGTTGTGTTATGATTACATAAAGTAGCTTCGCAAGAAAATCAGCTACATTCTGGTTTATTACAAGCCATTACATGAAGAAGATTTATCCGAAACTAATGCATATCACAAAAAGCAAATGATTTGTAAAGGGTAACAAGATCCTGTTTCAATCACTATCAATGATCTTCCTAGTGGTTAACAAATAGTGAATCTTCGATGCATTTAGAAGACTTCGCAGAGAATCCACGCTACATTAAGAATATTTCATAGACATTCTTCATGTGTGTTGCGGAAAATTTGAATCAAATAAGAATTCTTGCTCATGTGGTGTATAAAAAAGTTTGGTTGAGTCACAAAAGATGTTAGGAAGGTTGGGTCAAGCTCAAGAAGCTAAAGAAAGCGAAAAAAATCAATTCAGAAAATTTTGTGTTGCTGTTGCTGAAGAAGACGGGAAGAACAGAGAAAAGACAACGGTTTCTTCAACCAATCAACAACGTTTATCTTCAGCTTTGCAACTTCAACGGCAACGGTTTCTTCAACCAATCAGCAACGTTTATCTTCATCTTTGCAACGTTTATCTTCAGTTGCAACAGTTTCTTCAACCAATCAGCAACGTTTATCTTCAGCTTTGCAACGTTTATCTTCAGCTGCAACGATTTCTTCAACCAATCAACAACATTTATCTTCAGCTTTGCAACGTTTATCTTCAGCTTCATTGCAACAGTTAATCTGTAACACCAAAAAAACGTTGCAGATTTCCTGTTTTATTATTTTTAGCTTATTTTCTTCTTCTCAAGCACTTTTGAGCCATGTACCAATCTTTTCAGAGTGTTTTGAGCATGATGATACTAGTTTCATATTAGTATAAACATGGATGAAAGCAAATTCAAGTTAGGATGCAACCATATTCATCATTGCTATTTTCGAATATTCTTTTTCAATTTTATTTTAAACCAGAATGCAACCAGTTTCATCCTAGCTATTATTCGAATATTTTTATTTTCTTGGTTTAAAACAGGATGCATCCAGTTTCATCCAAGCTATTTTTTGAATAACTTTTTTTATTTTATTTTAATTCAGGATGCAACTAGTTTCATCCTAGCTATTTTCTTTCGATTTTTTTATAATTTACTATCAACAATGGATTTTGTTTTGTAGATAATTTAAAACCCTTTCCAAAAATATAAGTTTTATTAAAATCGGTTATATATTTTGAAAGTTATGAATGTTTTGTGATTTGTTTTAAATTGGAGAGGTAAAGGATAATTTTCTTTTTTAAAGATGATGGACATAATTGTCTTGTTTTTTGTATCCATTTCATCCATTCCTAATTTTTACAAGTCCACTAGAGCCATATTTTAGGGAATCTTGGGCAATAGACCCATTTCCCTTTCTTAATCTACATGAAAACTCCCAAACTATCATCTAAAGTGGAACAGAGGGAGTATTATTTAAGAACTCACATTTGAAGGATACCTCTACAAATTGGGGGATACTAAATAAAAAAAAAGAAAGATATTATGAAGTAATATAAAAAACCTCTTATCTATATATTTTTAATAATGGCTATATCACCTTTATTTAATTAATTATTAATCATTTATATTAGATGTTAAATTATATTAATCATTAGATTAATGAGATAGATATATAGATTAGGATTATTGATCTGAAATTATTTTAGTTTTTAAATGAAGAAAAAAAGAGTAAGTTAAGAATCAGTACAGTTTTCATCCAATATTTATACTGATTGTGACCGATCAGTATGGTTGTAAATTAAAAACCATAGCGACCGTTGAAGATGTTAATAAAGAAAATAAAAAAAATATAGAAAGTAAAAGACAGTCGGTATGGTCTTGACGATGAAGACCATGCCGACAATTTTGGTAGCTAGCCCACTCTGGTTTGTTGCATCTCGTGGATTAACTCTATTCAAAACATTAAGAGTTCCCTCCAAAAACAAACTAATGGTGCGTTTTTCAAAGCAGCAATTTCTGTCCAAATTAAACAAAATAATTAAGAAAAAGGATATCGCAAGATTTCAGTGGAAGTTAATTTGGTAAAGTAGAAAGGTCGGCATGGTTTGTACTTAAAAGAAGACTATGCCGTCCTTAAAAGAATAATTTTATCTCTTTAATCATTTTTAGATACTTTTTATTAGCATGTTTAATACTAATTTCGTTTCAACATAAGTGTTATTATCATTTTTGTATTTTGATCTATTTTTAGGCTAAAATGAAAAAAATGATAGAAATACTTTTACTGAAACGGAGGAAGTATTATTTAAGTCAGAATATCCCCTAATTTGTAAGAATATTTTCAAATGTAGATTTTTATTTTAAATTGCTGATATCATTATAAATTATTTTGGATTAAATTATAAATATTTAAATTAAATTATAAATTAGTAAGATTATTAATATATCTAAATAAAGAACTAATATGTACCTAGTTGAATAGGTTAGGACTAACAGGTCTATTTTGATGAAATTTTGGACTAAACCAATTTTTTCACTTTATACAATGCAAAATCAACACGAGGTTAAATGCTACAGCCAAAAACAAATAAAAACGGGCCTATCCCACTGAATTTTTTCTAGATACCAATGTAGATTTCCATTTATAACCTCCAACAACGAAAATTAGTTAGAAAGGCAGCAGGAGAATGACCAGTATTTTAGCGCAGTCTGTAAGAAGACGGAGGAAGTTGGTGGAATTCCTTCCTTTCCAACTAAAATCCTTTAAGATCATTAATCCAAATCCCTCTTTCATCTCCCCAAATCTCTCTTCTCTCTATAATTCCCCAACCTGTTCTTTCGCTATAAAATTGCTTACTGGAAATCGATCATTTTAGTGGTAATTCTTCACGAGATCTTACTGAATTTGATTTCGATTCTTTCATCTTTATGATGCTGTTCGTAGATTTCTTGGATCCATACTAAAATTTCTGATTTCTGTTTTTTTGGCTCTTCGATTTTTTCAGTGCAGATATTGTGAATGGCGTCTGCAAAACTAAAAGAAGTTGTAACTGAGAAAAAGAAACAAGTTATTGAAATTGAGAAGAAACCTAGTTTAAAAACTAGTGATTCATTCTCAGAGATGAGTGTACCTGAAACTGGTTGTTTATCGATTATAGTGTTAGGTGCTTCTGGAGATCTTGCTAAGAAGAAAACTTTTCCAGCTCTTTACAATCTGTACAGACAGGTTTGCTTTATTGCTTTATCAAACTTAACTAACTCTCAACTCCGTGAGCTTAATTAACCTAATTCTTGTTTTTTCTTTCGCAATTGATTGCATAATTTTGTTTATTCAGGTATGTGTACGAAATGACTGTATCAAGTAAATCATGCTGTTTTAAAATTTTAATTAGGATCTAATTAACCTAATTATTTTTTAATTAGTTGGTTTTCACCTTTGGAATTTAAACTACTGAATATTTGTGCATTTGGGTATGTGTAAAAAATGATCATAAGCAAAATCATGTTAATATACTCTTAATTAACTTAATTCCTGTTTAATCTGCTTTGTTGTTTTGCCTGTAAATATTGAACTAGCACAAGTTTGTAGTTTTGGGGAATGTGGATGAAATGCTCATACAAAGCAAATCCTAAATTGTTCTTAGTTAACTAGTTATATGCTAGCTAAGAAATTTATATGTTTAGTATTTTGAGTAGAGATTTTTTGTATGATGAGAAGGAGAACATAGGGATGTTTTTGGGTAATCATTTGTTTTCTGATACGTGTTAAGTCAGCAATAATATTTTTTTTCAGTTGGAGAAGGTTGTGTTGATATATTAATTTTCATTAAGGGTTTGTTTACACAGGGATTTTTACAATCAAATGAAGTACATATATTTGGTTATGCTCGAAGTAAGATGTCAGATGATGAATTGAGAGTTCGTATTCGTGAGTAAGATTTCTGACATTTTAGGTGTATCCCTTTATGGAATTTCGTTTGTACAATGTTGTTTCACATGGATCTTATTTCATTTGTGAGCTCTTACTATTGCATACGTGTTAATTTGTGGGCTTTGTTATTTCCTCTTTATCATTTTGAAACCCTTTCATTTGCTTTGTCGTGTAATACAGATTAGTTCAATATGTAATCTTAACTGCAGATATCTCATCAAAAAGGATACATCACCAGAACAGTCTGAAGATATATCAAAGTTCTTGCAATTGGTATATTTCTGGACATGTTATCTTTTAGCATCTGTTGGCCATTCGCTAGGCTAGTAATTTGATTTTCTTTAAAATTTTGCAGATTAAATACGTTTGTGGTAACTATGACAGCGACGAGGGCTTTAAGTTGTTGGATAAGGAAATTTCAGCACATGAATTCTCCAAAAATACTCAAGAAGGATCGTCTCGTAGACTCTTTTATCTTGCGCTTCCCCCATCGGTGTATCCTCCTGTCTGCAGAATGATCAGGTTTAACTGCATGAATAAATGTGAGTATCCTTGAGGAAATGAGTATTTGCTTTACTTATTTCACGTATATGGTCTATTTAAAGTTACTCACAATTGTGTGGAGCTGCTCGACATAAGTTGAGGTTGTTTTTACATCAAAACTAGCTTTGCGAATGAAACTCGTTACCTTCCTTTTGGTGCGTTGTTTAACAATGCTGCTAAAAACAGCACTTGGGAAGAAAACAGAATAGTGGAAAGGCCTACTTTTGATTATTTTAAGCTTCAGGATAAACATCTTGTAAATGTTCTTCAAATTTCATGAATATAATGCACAATGGCCGGATGGCTAGAGTTTTAGAGCATTTGACCTGAAAGTGAGTCTGATGAGCATACTCCTGTGTTTGTTTTCAGCTGATCTTGGTGGATGGACTCGAGTCGTCGTTGAGAAACCTTTTGGCAAGGATTTAGACACTGCAGAGGATCTGAGTGCCCAACTTGGGGAGTTGTTCGAGGAAAAACAGATTTACCGTATTGATCACTATCTAGGAAAAGAATTAGTGCAAAACTTGGTAATATTTGCCACTGAAGTTCCATTTTGTATATCTAACGTCTTCTAATCCTGTACTTATCTTTCTTTTTCATTCGTTGAATTGGCAGTTGGTGCTTCGTTTTGCTAATCGCTTCTTTTTGCCCCTTTGGAATCGTGATAATATCGCTAATGTTCAGGCATGGACTCTTCTTAAGTTACTTGTTGCCTATATGAAGAATTGTTAATCTATACCATTGGCAAATATACTGTTCCACATGATTACAATCTCAACTACACACTTTTCATTAAAACTGGTCTTAAGTTTTTACAAGCTCAAAGAAAATTGTAGCATGATTTTAATGTTATCATCAGAAGGGTTAGTATAATTTTAAGGCTTGGGAGCATAGCTTATAAATGGATCATCGTATAATTGTAGCTGTAATTTATTACCTGTATGGTTGCTATCATTCAGACTAGGCGGCGAGTGGTGATACTCAGGCCACAGCTATAAGTTGTCAACTTAGCTGGATACTTGGGTGTGTCTGACATTTACCTAATTTTCTCGCAGATCGTATTTAGGGAGAAAATTGGAACTGAGGGGCGTGGTGGTTATTTCGACGAATATGGGTAAGTCTTGAGATTTTATGATTTACCTATTTTCTTTCTCAAGACAACTATATTCGGACTCCAGAGTCATTATAATTTACTTATTTTCTTTCTTGTAGTCAATGATACGTAAACATGGTTTCACTTTTTGCAGAATCATCCGAGATATCATTCAGAATCATCTATTGCAGGCAAGTCTACCTGATAGCCGATGATGTTATATTCTGACACTTTTAGTATGGAGATAATACAGTTAAAGCTGGAGTTTTAAGCTCCACTCACAATTTTTTTCCTACACCATTGTACAGGTTCTCTGCTTGGTTGCCATGGAAAAACCTATTTCTCTTAAACCTGAGCACATCCGGGATGAGAAAGTGAAGGTTTTACTCGAACTTCCTCTTCTTACATTTTCATTGTAGTTTTCTTCCTATCTTCACCTGGACACATGCTAAGCAAGCGTTTGTTATCTAGAATGAATTTCTGTATTCCACTGGATACTTCACTTGCAAAATTTGAGATGTCATTGACGACATAATATTTTATTGCAAGTGGATTCGTGCGCATCATATGATTCATATCATATGAATTTGAGATCTCTACATCATCCATTAATTACTATCTTTTTATTGACCCTAGTAGTATTAGTTATGCCTTCTAGGCAGATTTGTCTCGAATAAAAAGATGATACAGTTTGATGTGCTTCGTCCCATGAAAAACTGGTTTTATTATCATCGAAATCGTGCTTCTGTTCAATTGCGTTATTCTATCGGTTTACTTCTAAGAAACCCATCAATAAATCTGTCCTTTTAGCATGAATTCGGTATGCATCATCTGATGGATAAACACAAATAGTAAAAATACCAACATTATCTTTCACCTTCACTTAAAAAGTAGGTTCATTATCACTGCGATGAAAATCATTCTTACAAAAAGAAGATTCAAGTCTACTAACCCATGCTCTAGGGGCTTGTTCAAGGCCATAAAGAGCTTTCTTCGAGTAGTATTTTTTGTCTTCCTTCTGTCCAAAGATAAAATCTGTGGCTGGTCAATGTAAACATCTTCTTCTATGGAACCATTAAGAAAAGCAGACTTAACATCAAGCTCCGCAGAATACTCTGTTTCAAGAAGTGTTGTATATTTATGCTGTCAAACATCAGGTTCTTCAGTCAGTCATGCCGATATCAAACGAAGAGATTGTGCTTGGACAGTATGAAGGATACACTGCTGACCCGACAGTTTCGGATCACTCAAACACACCAACTTTTGCAACCATGATTTTGCGGATACACAACGAAAGATGGGAAGGTGTGATAACCATTTGGTATCATCATAGTAGTTTTTTTATTTCTATTTTTATTTTTATTTTGTCATTTAATATATTTTGAGAACCATCTATAGTAACATCTTAATCTTGCCTCATCACGTCAATAATATTTGTATTTGCTTTCTTGTAGGTGTTCCCTTCATCATGAAGGCTGGAAAAGCCTTAAACTCAAGCAAGGCAGAAATTAGAGTCCAATTTAAGGATGTCCCTGGTGACATCTTCAAATGTATATTTATTTCTTTATTTTCAATTCTGAAATGGCAAGAAATGAAACATGCACATAGTACTTATCTAGGAACTGTTTTATTTATTTTTCGGTCACAATAGTGTGAAGAATGTTTATGGTCCAGACTTGTATCGTGTAGGCAAAACACAGGGTAGAAATGAATTCGTCATACGCCTGCAACCTAAAGAGGCCATGTACATGAAATTAACTGTAAGTATTTACAAGTGCTAATTGGTACACCGTAGATGATTCTTTTATCAATTGCATGTTTTATTACTTTATCATTTATTCTGTAGATAAGAATCCAAAACGTTTTTCTGATAAGTTCAGCCAAAGACTGCAATACTGCTCGTACTGAAACCTTTATGAAAAATATGTATTGTGTAATACGTGTGATTTGAATTGTAAAGCTGAAAATCTCTCTGTGTTTCAGGTCAAGAAACCCGGACTGGATATGTCAACTATCCAAAGCGAATTAGATTTGTCTTATGGACAGCGATATCAAGATGCTGTAATCCCAGAGGCTTATGAAAGATTAATTCTAGACACGTACGATCTGAACTCTTATCAACTCTTATGAACATTACATCTTAATAAACTTTTCATATTTGTACTTAAATTGTGAATGCCTGCATTCTACCTTTTACTCTGCAGAATTCGAGGAGATCAACAGCATTTTGTTCGCAGGGATGAGCTTAAGGTAAGTGAATTCCAATAAATTTATCTGAAATCTCATTATATGCACATTCCAAATGGTTTTCACAATTTCTACTGACAAATTGATTTTCGTATTCCTTTAGGCCGCTTGGGAGATCTTCACTCCTCTGTTACACATGATTGACGAGGGCAAAATGAAGCCACTTCCATACAAAAGAGAAAGCCGAGGTCCAGCTGAAGCTGACGAGTTGCTCGAAAAGGCCGGATATGTGCAGACACACGGATATATATGGATCCCACCTACGCTATAACTGCTAGGTATGGTAAGAACTGTACTTACTTGTAATAAAAGGGCTTTGTTTTGTGGAACTTGGTTCTGGGAGGGTTGAAAGTCTATTTAACCAGGAGCCCCAACTTTCATATGTCGTGAAGAACTTTTCATCTTTTCTCAATTCAAAACAAACTTCGTTTTAAGTTTAAATGTAGCTAAAAGTTGCAATAATATGTACTCTATTTGGTCTTTTTAATTGCAGTTTATTGATGGAACTGGCAATTGCTATTGGTTTTTCAAAAAACTTAGACAGAACAATTGCTATTGGTCTTTTAATCACTAGATATTCATTTTGAAACAGTTTTGTACTCTTTTTGATGCAATAAAACAATCTAATACCAAAAATGAAATCATTTGGCGTTCCCTTGAACTTGGATCCTTGTCGGCACTTTTTAAAAGCAAACTTATGCAACGTCACAAAAATTGAACCGTTTTTAGGGGTTGCAGGAATTTTAGAGGTCGCATAATAAAATAAAATAAGATTATTTTAAAGTAAATACTTAAACGCCTACTTAGCAATTTGTCGGGAAATGATTAATTCGTGTACACTATACACGCTTTTTTGGGACTTCCCGTTTGATTCACAAACGCGAATAATTCACAAGACTAGTTCGAAAATTGTTTATGAAGGGAATTGAACCCAGACCACCTACTTCCTAGACAGTTGCTTTAACTATTTACAAAACTAGTACAAAAATTGTTTATGAAGGGAATCAAACCTCGTACCAAGGTTGTGAAATCGTGAATCGTAAAACAAATTATTTTTTAATTTTGAGGATCGAATCGTATGTTGAATCGTGAATCGAAGATTCACGGTTGATTATTGAATCGTATGTTTTCTTATGAATAATATTAAATTATGTGAACATTTAACAAAGATTACCAAATTCTGATATTTGATATGTATTAATAAGTTATAAAATCAAAATAGTTTCAACATAATACAAAAACAAACACCATAGTGTAGGGGTTAGATGGGCGTAGCAACATACATGAGGTCCAAGGTTCGATTCCTAACCTTCAAAAAAATTTACTCGAATTGTACGAGTCGACTCGTACAATTCTTAATACCATGCCCCATGCCACCTACTTCATAGACAATTGTTTTAACCACTTACATATAAGAGCAAAGCCAGTGGGTATGATATATTGGTTGATTTGCCAAATACACCCACAGTGGGATTAGTAAACAAAGAAAATTGGTATTTGTGAGAGTTTGTCAATCGAGGTGCTAGTTGAGACGATCGAATCATAATGAGACGCTAGGCCGAGGCTCGGTTCAAGTAGCACCAACCCTCGTCCTAGCTTGGCCGAGCGGCTCACCATGATTCGACAACGGTCGAATCTTAACGACTTTAATGCAACGGCTCTCAATTCTCTCCCTATAAATTCAAACATTTTCAACTCCAAAATCACACCTTCTCCACTCAAAAATTCTTCTACTTTCACTTCAATCTTAATCTTTCCATCTTAAACTCTTGTTCTCAACTTCTGTTCAAAAAAATTTAGAAAAAATGGCGAAAATTGCATCCCAACTTGATTTTTCTGGAGTCATACTAGAAGATGCTATTATTAATATATGTGATGGTTATAAGAAAATAGAGAATGAAACAAAACAAAGAGGTCTAAAAGTTATAGATGTTAACCAAGTCAAATTTGCATGTATAAGAAAAAGAAGAGTTCAAGGCTTGAAGGAAAAGAAAATTTAAAAGTTAACCATACGACTAGTCACAAAAACCAGGGAAAATCCTCTTAAAAGCGCATCGAATGGAAGATCCGTCAAATGTAGATAAACAGGAGGCCAAAATTGTCAGAGATTTTTGCTGAAGTGTTTATTTAATTTAAATTTTTATTGCCCTAGTTATATCTTGTAAAAGAGCGTAGTATATTAAATTAATGTAATGTAGATTGATGTTTTAATATAATTTTAGTTAATTTAATCTAATCATTAAGCTTGTTTCTTCCTTTGAAATCAAATTATATTGAATTTAAAATTTAAAATTTAAAATTAAATTAGGTTTTATTATTAAAATCATAAATAGCCGTTTGATTAAACCTAGATGAAAGGCTATGATCGAAATTATAAATTATATAGTCGTTCTCGTTGCAAACTGAGACGATCGGCCTAGGTTGAGTCGACAACGGCTAGTTCGATACAATTGCTATAAAACAGTTCTGTAAATTCAACTATTTTTCACTTCCCGAATCACATCTTCTCCAACTTCTTTTACACCCTTTTTGCAACTGACCATTGAATTGACTTTAAACAACGTTTATATCCGTTGGGAACACGGTGTTACATATTTTGCAACGTATTATGCAACTCTCTAAATGTTGCTCAAATTAAGTAAAACAACTAAGATAATCGTTGCTAAATAGAATTTAAACGTTGTTTAGTGTAATTATACAAACGGATAAATTGTATTTAAGCAACTGTTTCCATCCGTTATTCAGGTTAGAAAACGCTTAAGTGGGTCCAACAATAAATGTTGGTGGCGGTTATTCTTTATTGCAACTTTTTCCGTTGCACATTTGATGAGCTAAAGCAACGAATGTTTACCAACTTATTTATCTGTTGGTAATTTAGATTAGGCTTAAAAAATAATAAATCAATAGCTAAATTCCTGCAGGTTTTTTTACCTTCAAATATATATAGATTTTTGTACCTGCATGTAATCTCCATAAATATCTGCACCTGCATACCATTCTAGATGAACTAGAAGATCCAATTTATCCATATGGAAGGAGGAATCACTAATTTATTCATACGGAAGGAATTATAAAAAAACATAATATACCATATAATATACCATCAATTGAAGTTAATATAAAATCTCGATAGTTTGTTGACAAAACCAAAATGTTGACACCTCCCTAACTTAATTTATGGTCTACATTCTAGATCTGGTCCTGCCTGGTGTTTAGTCAGAAATGCTATGTTAAACAGAAACCCTGTATTGATGAGAAAATCGTATGGTCCATCTCAAAAGCTAGACTTCTGAACCAGGGATGTTCTGCACAACTTTGGTGATCCAAAATTTGGTTTTTTATATATGAGTGACTGTTGATTGTACTACTGCGATATAACTGATGAAACTAGTTGTTGCTCTACTTCGTCCTAGTTATGAACTTTGGTCACCATGGGAGACCAAGGATATGAGTTTTCATAATAAAAAAGTAGAACCCGAATCCCAGTTTCGCACTCAAGAGCATATCGATGGTTGTCGTCGATCAGGACATGCGCTTCTAGAGACCTGCCAAAATCACCAAAAAATATACGCGAAACTCCTTCTAACTTTATACATCTCTTTCCTTTTTCTAAGGTATTACAATATGTGATTCGCGACATATGGTTTGTCTTGTTAAGCACTTGGGGATTGAAAGGCTCCATGTGGAAGTTACCAACTATTTTTAATTAACTAGTGCAAGATAAGTAAAGGAGATTTACCTGCAGATTTCAGATTTTGGTCGTGATATCCCATCCAAAGCAAAGTGATTGCCAAAGTGAATCTCTTGAAATAATCCAGGGAAGTGCTTTTCGAGCCACTGAATTGTATGATCTTTAATTGCATTATGATGAGACCTTCAAACAACAAATAAACTAATCAAGCCACACAAATCATACGCTCGGGATTGATAATGGGATCAAAAACATTTCTTAAAAGAGTATATTACTCTAAGATGAAGACCTACGTCACAATCACAACAGATAGATTGCAAAACTTAGATAGCTTGTGGAGAGTGACCTGAGCACCCGGAAGAGGATGGATTCCTGTTTTGAAGTAAGAAGTCTTGAAGAACTCATGAACACGGATATCAGCTGTCACAACACAAGAAGGGTGTTTTAGATGAATGGCTTATTAAGTAAGTCGAGCACTCGAGCTATAAGTAGAGATTCCCCACTACTGCCAAACATGTTTATGGAGTAGAGAAGCTACTATAAATTCTCAAAATAATATAGTGTTTGCTGATTAAATACTGATCGACTCAACTTAGACTCCTACACTCGACCTTGAGAATAATATTAATCCGACGGAGTTTACCATTGATGAAGAGATCTATCTCTATGTAGAAACTTTGTTGTATGTTATCCAGCAAGGTATGCAGAACGACGGGAAAATAGTTTAGTGAGTATGAGTTACTGGAGCAGAATCTATAAAAAACTTCTGTAATGACATCGGTAATCCGAATAACCGTAATGTACCTAGGTTGTTTTTTCGATTTCAAACTATAAGAAGTGAAGTGAAAGAATTTATAGCTTTAGTCCGGGTTGTCAATATATATCGAGTAAGAGGGGAAACTAATGTTGAAGTTGTATTACGAGCTCGAGAAGAATGGCGAAGATGGAAAATAAACCTTTTGCTTATGAAGCTCATTATGCAATCCTGAAGTATTTTTTGTTTATACGTATGGGATGTTAAAATTTTAATTGAATGTATAATAAAATTAGTAGTTTCTATTTATAAATTGATTCTGATTACATAAATAGTTAATTTCCCTAATCTTATTTTCAATTACAAATATTGAATAAAACATAACTACTCATTCTCATAACAGTTCCTCTCATAATTGCCCCGGTCCAGCATACTCCCAAATCCTTGAGTTGCTCCTGCAGATTGAGATCCATCATCAGACCCAAGGAAATCACAATTCTGAGCTAAAGAGGTGCCAACTTTATGTGTCTTCTGTAATCTTGATTGTGATCATGTGGACTGCCACGACGAGACCTTGGTTGTGGAGGTAGCACATGATGGAGATTGTTCTTGTGTATCTCTCACTTTTTCCCTCTGAGAAGGTGTTGGTCCAAAAAGTTCTGCAAGATAGGGACTGATGCTTGTGGACTGCGTCAATGCTCACAACTGTTCGGTATGCGTACTCTAGTCGACTGATCTCTTAACCCCATTTGGTTCAAATGTTCTACCAATTGATCAACAGAGGCCGTTGTGCCTGTATAAGAATCAGTTCGCTCTATACCTTGCGAGATAATTGGAATCGTATGACATTCTCCAACGAGATTAACAGTTTTTATCTCCCAAATCAATTCTGTTAAATCGGACCCAACCGATGAAGAACAAGGTGCAAAAGGTCCTCTTGGAGGGGATGATGAAGTAGAAGCTTCTAGCGAAGGATAAACGACATATGGTGCTGGTTGTGTCGGTAGAAGCAAGAATGAGCTTCATATTCCTATTTGGGAAATATCCATCCCATAGATGTTCATAACATCTATATTAATTATAGGATCCACCACTGGTTTGTATCATCGGTCGTATTCAGCTTCGCCATAAGGTTCCCAGACTTGATTATACCTTTTCCATCCACGATCCCTTAGTTTTATGTAATCCGATCCCAGGATGGTTGCTGGTGGAGGATTTTTAGGGATACCATATGCACCAAATAACTGTATAGTACATCTTTCCCCAAAAAATTGACACCAATATCTCTCAGTTGACTATAGAGAAACACGCGCTATAGTGAAAATTCTCTAATCCCAATGGCTACATCAGAACATAATTCCTCATAATCCTCGTAGGGGTCCCAAATAACATTGTATCTTCTCCTAAGATTCATTTGGTTTTTCCACATATGTATATTATCTCGTTCATTGGTGTTTTGATCCTTCTTTTTCTAGTTAACGGCTTCAAACTTTTCTACAACCGGGAAAAACAATGTCTCATACTGGTGGAGTGATAAACTAATATTGGTATATGTATACCACCAAATCTGAAGTAAAATAGCATACGATTAGTTTAACTTGCTATAAATATTTTTAAACTTATATAAACTTGTACGATTAGTTTATCATATTTACCTTAAGGACTCCACATACACCTTCGATGCCTGGGCCACCCAAGCATGCGATATCAAGACAAAACACACACACCAATTATATAGCTCGGCCACTATAGTGAACCCCCAATCATAACTGACAGCCTTTTACAAATCTTGCAATGCCTCTATCCATCCTACTAAAACACAACTATTTGAGTTGAAAAAGAAAACACACACCAATTACCCATAAAATAAAAAACTTGGCAATTTGTATAGCGTATTCCTGGTCTGGATTTTATCCTACAATATCTTCATATAATTTATTGTTTATAAATGCCTTTAAACCGGCATTAGGAATTCCCCAAAGATCTTAGATCGGTATGCTTGCTTGCCGTTACGGAAAAGTACAAAGGAAGTTCATCTTTATGTCGTTCATTTTCCAACCATTTGTGTTGGTCAAATGGAACATTATCTCCCAGACCAGAAGGTATGCCAAGTAGGAAATAAAAATCTAACAGTGTTATTTCTGTAAAAAAAATTAAAATTGTTAATTTCATATATGAATCATATTATTTGCATAAAAAATATAAATCAAAATATATGACATAACTATTTCGAAGTTCGCAAACTGAAATGTGTGTGTAGTATACCACCAACGTTCCAACATTATATGTATGAATTTGGTCGAATGTCTCTTCGCCTGCATATGGTACAAAATCCTTCAAGGAAATCTATTCACAATAATTTTAGCACTTTTAGGAAGTACATCATAAACTGGTTTAATTCATACCAACCACATCTTGCTTTTTGATGCTTGGCATCTCGGTCTGCTACTGAAGATACATGACCTTGACTCGTGGCTAATGCTCGAATGGAAACTAAAATGGGATTGTTCTCTTCATCCGAAAAAATCTTGTTAAGTCGGTAGAGGTTGAGACTTGAGTATGCCTATTTCTGGGTGGTTTTCTATTTCTACTTCGACTAATATTTTGAGATTGGGACATTGTAATTTTAAGGAAAAAAATGAAAGAAGTGGAATATGAAGATTTTTTTGTGTCGAAAATATTAGAGAAGATTGATTTTGGTGTGAGTTGAAAAGATTGAATTTAGATTGAATTTATAGGGGTGGATTATTATAACTGTTGGGATCATACCATTGTCGAGGCATATTGAGTCGCTCGGTAACCTAGGCCGAGCGGCTCAATATGCGTTGGTCGATTCAGTATGCACCATTTAGCCAATTCTCCACTATCCAAAATCGAGTTTGCCTATCCACATGGCTTGGAAAATTAGCCTATATGCCAATGCCTACCTGAATTGCTCTAATGTATTTAAACCAATTAAATCCTAAAATCATATAATATACACTTAAGATAATGCTGAAAAATCTTTTATTATAGTTTAATATGTACCGAATTATTAGTGCCGAACTCATATAGCTAAAAAGAATTACACATGCATTAACGTATCTCCGCATTTTTACCGAATTACGCATGATTGACCGGATTGTTGACCGGATTTTTATTTTATCTAACCGGATAATACACGCATTTTACGACCCAAATTATTGCCGGTCGCCGAATTGCTAACTAGGCTTAAACCTCTCGTCAAATATTTTTATTAACGACTGAGAAACCCGTGTTACGCATCGGGTTCGGTGAAAATTGTTTATATTGGTGGATTTTGTATACTAAGAATGATTTTTTGATGGGGCGTTTTTTTACGGGGGAGTGGTGAACAAATGATATGTTGATATGTGTCTTTCCTATTAATTGTTTCAACAAATCCTGTTTCCAAAAATATCAAAGATAAAATATAACCAATTTTTTCTCCAAAAAAACACTTGTTTTATTTTGGAAACAAAATTTGTTGGAATCAATTAATAAGAAAGACGTGTGTTAATATATCATTTTTTTCCCATGACCCCATTAAAAATTTATCCGTATACTAAGGCGGGGTTTTGCTCCGTACCCGGCCTAAAGGAGTTCTTATTAACAATTATCATCTAATACGTTGAAAGATTGATACTTTAAAAATTATCCGAATAGAGGTTGTGTTACAAATGTAAGTATCCAAATATATTTCTTTAGCTCGGTGTATGTGATCCTTTTTAAGAAAAACACATAACTAAAGTTAAAGAAACATCACAATAAAAAGACTCTTTTTTTCTTTTTTTCTCTTTTAAAAGCTTAAAGCCCAAAGGTTATAAATATGTTCAAAAACAGCCACATGATTCAATGTGTAGTGATCTACACTACAATTGGTGCATAGAGACAGCTTGGATCTCTAAGGATAGAGATTATGAGAGGTTTAGAAAAGAATATAAGGTGAAATTAGAGATTTGAAGAAGAAGAAGAAGACATTAGAGATAGATCAGATGAAATTGGGGAAGAAAGTTAGTTCATTTCATTAATTGATAATCGTCATTTACAACTCTTCTGGATAATATAGCCGGATACTACTCTCAACATATGAGTACCTAAACTACCCTCCAGATAACTATAAATTACCACATATATCCTAACCAAGGTCCATGACATAATATTAACGTTATTCTCTCTCAAATATGAAATTCACATATTCTCTCTGAGTACTACAAATAAAATAACTGAATTAAATCCTGTACTTGATTAAATTTTGATTTAAGGGAAACAAACCGTGAAACTGAAATAACTCATTCAAACCGAGCACCCCATGGAGAACAAAGACCCGTTAAATGACCAAGGATAATTTTTTCATTCACTTACTTGATTATTAGAATTAAATTTATGCACATGTAGAGACATATATATAGTAGTATTAAAAAGAATAGTTAAAATTAAATATTAATAAAAATATCAGTATTGATTTTCTTAAAAAAATAACTTTTATCTAAAAATAAAATCTATAGTATTCTTTCCTAATATTGATTTAGTTTTTTAAATATTAATATTGATTTCCCTAAAACAATACTTCTTACCTTAAAAATAGTGCTACATAAATGAAGGGAATATTATTTTCTCTAAAAATAGTACTATATAAAGTGATAGTAATCCTTTTCCTGGATGGGGGAATATTATTTTCTAATTTTTGATTTTTTTTTATCTACTAACTAATATCTAGAAACATAATTTATGTCACTTAATCATCGGTGGAGATCTTACTCTGCAATATCCTATGAACACATAATGGAGAGGGCCGAAATCCCAGCTAACCAATTAGAATTGAGAGTTTCATGACCAAAACATTCATAAACGAAGAGAGTGTCGCTCACCTACAAATTAGAAAGAGGGTTTCAGTCACCGTTATATATGAAGAACTTTTAATGTGGTGAGTTTATTTTGCTTAATATGACTCAACCGTATATTAATCGGGCGGAGCTTACCATTGATGAAGATCTATCTATATGTAGAAACTTTGTTATATGTTATCCGGCAAGGGGTGCGGAACAACGACAAAATGCTTTAGTGAATATGAGTTACTGGAGAAAAATCTATGTAAACTTCTGCACTGACACCGGAAACCCGAATAACCGTAATGTACCTGGGTTGTTTTGTAATTATCAAACTATAAGAAAACAAGTGGAAGAATATATAGCTTTAGTCCGGGTTGTCAATCGATATCGAGTAAGGGGTGAAACCAATGTTGAAATTCTATTGCGAGCACGAGAAGAATGGCGAAGATGGAAAAGGTAGTGGTGTTCCATAAAGTCCTCCAAGATAGGGACTAATGCTCATGGACTCCGTCAGTTCCCTAAAGTTTTGGTTCAAGAGACGTGTGGTCAACTGATCTTTTAACTCCAATTGATCCAATCGTTCTACCAAATGTTTAGGAGTGCCCGATGTGCCCGTATAAGAATTAGTACGGTCCATACCTTGCGAGACTATTAGAATTGTATGACTTCTCCTTGGAGATTATAAGTATCTATCTCCCAACTCAATTCTGGAAAATCTGACCCAATCAATGAAGAAAAAGGTCCAGAAGGTCCTTCTGGAGGGTCTGATGAAGAGGAAGCTCCTGTCGAAGGATAAACGATTAAAGTTGGAACCGATGGTGCTGGTACTGTTGGAACATCCAAGCCCGATCTTCGTTTTCCTATTGGGGGAGTATCCACCCCATAGATGTTCATAACTTCTGTACCAATTATCGTCTTGGTAACTGATTGGTACCGTACGTCAAATTCTCCTTCGGAACAAGTTTTGAACACTTGATCATACGTTTTCCACCCCGATCCTGATGTCTTATGTAATCCGATCCCAGGATGGTGGCTTGCCGATGCTTTTTCGGGATACCAACTGCACCAACTAACTATTTAACACATCTCTCCAGGAAAAAAAAATAATATCTCTGAGTTGACTGTAAAGCAACATGTGCTATAGTGAAAATTCTCTAATCTCAATGGCTACATATGTTTGGTCCTAAGATGTATTTTGGGTCTTCACATATGTATATTATCTCGCTCATTGGTTTTTTTCTCCCTCTACCAGTTATCGGCTTCATACTTTAATACAATTGGGAAAGAATTTTTGGTGTAGTCCTTCAGTCTTGGTAGACTAATATTGGTATATGTATACCACCAAATCTGAAGTAAATAACATACAATTAGTTAAACTTGCTATAAATATTTTTAAAGTTATATAAATCCAAAGGAATTTATTATCGTATTTACCTCAATGACTCCACATACAACTTCGATGTTTCCCCAACCCAAGCATGCGACATCGAGACTAACGTACAACTGAATAATATAACGGACCCCTAATCATAATAGACAACCTTTTCCATATCTTGCAACGTCTCTAGTCATCCTACTTTAACACAACTTTTTGAGTTGGAGAAAAAACACACACCAATCATCCATAAAATAAAAACCTTGGCAATTTCTATATGGTAGGAAGGGTCTAGATATTCTGGATCAACCATACCGTATGATTTGTTGACTATAAATTCCTTTAAACCGGCATTAGGAAATCCAGCAATTCTAAGTTCCTTATGGTTGGTTACGTTATAGTACAACGAAAATTCTTCCTTGTATCGGTCATCTGCCAACCAACTTTGTTGGTCAAATGGAACATTATATCCCCAACCACAAGGTATCCCAAGTAGAATATATAAATCTAATGTTGTTATTCATGTAAAGATTAAAATTGTTAATTTCATATTGTTTGTGGGGAAAAACGAATTAAAGGGTAATTTAGGAAAAGTGGGGTAAGCAGGTGATAATTCGCCAATCCTTAAACATTTGTATTGTTGAAGTACTTTGTTTAGATTCGAGAGATCAATCTGTACAATCCTGGCCTAAACCAAGCAATGGTTGTTCCAGTCTTGCTTCAGTTACAAATTAAAAGGAGAACGGTTGGTCTTAGGGAGGGAAGCAAGAGAAGGTTGAGGTCAGAGTATCAGACTCTGTAGGATGTAATGGATGTGAATAGCTATGAAAAATGTTTTATATGAGAAATTTTAATGATCGAGTTGATATTAGACTTGTCTCAGAGTTCGACTTAGAGTTCTTTTTCAATTCAGACTTGTTTCGTTCAAACATGTTATTTGTTCAATAGATTGAGAATCTATTTATATCATAGCTATTGTAACTACTTGACCTCTTCCCTGGAAGAAAGTATCAATGGTTGAGTAGTTTTGAAGTGGAGAAGGTGTTGACAACTGCTCTCCACTTCGATTAAGGATGAATAATTAGTTACTCAACTTACCACTCCTCTACTCAACTGCTGATTGAACTTTCCAGAATTTCTCTTTAGTGGGTGCACTGCTGCACCACATTCCGTAAACCGCCAAACCAATACCCTAGTGAATATTCCCCTATTTATGACATCTTTGATGTCTCATATAATATTGTAGTGTTAAGCACTACTGATGTTATTGAGTCGAATGAGGTTTGCTTAGCCTTTTGACTAAAAACTTGTCTTCCTTGACTAGCCTGATGATTCTAGTAGACTAAAAATAAAATAAATATGTATTTATCTGTGTACAAGTAACAATATGTTCAACTTAGTCAATTCTACATTGACATGCTTATTTTGTAAAAATAAGTGTATGCTGATGAGCATGAGAAAATATGTGTGTGAGAGGCCTTATATAAAAATATATGTGTGAGAGGCCACACATATGAATGAGACCTAGCGTGGCCTTTGATAAATAAATTAGGGTTTTGGAATTTATATGTGTGAAGCAAACCCTAATAAGCAAGTATTAGAAGATGACGTTAAGGCTCTCTAGTTGAAAGGATTAACTAAGCCTCCCTAGTTGAAAGGAGTGTGCTAAGATACACGAGTTTTTCCTATTGAAACAAAAACACATGAGCTTTCCTATGAGTTAAGACTCATGAGTTTGTTTTTTTGACCTGAGAAGCACAAGTTCAGGGTAAAAGAATAAAATGCATATTAGTTTGGTCGAAGAGACAAAACATATGCGTTTTTACTCTTTATACTAAGGATCACATATTGAGGAAGAAAGAGTAAAATACATTGTTCATACAAGAGAGGCATTAACGCACGAGTTTGATTTTGGAGCAAAGGCGTAAAAGCTCTCCTCTTTTACCTAAGAAGCACAAGTTTAGGGTAAAAGGGTCAAAACATTTTGTTCAAACAAGAGAGGTATTGACGCTTGAGTTTTGCTTTTGGATTAAAGACGCACAAGCTCTCCTCTTTTACCTAAGAAGCACAAGTTTAGAATAGAAGGGTCATAACGTTGTGTTCAAATAAGAGAGGTATTGATGCTTGAGTTTTTCTTTTGGAGCAAAGACGCACAAGATCTCCTCTTTTACCTAAGAAACACAAGTTTAGGGTAAAAGATTCAGAACACCTAATTTGGACAAGAGCTAAGACATTCACATTTTTACTGTTTGTACTAAGGCTCACACATTAAGGACGAATAAGTAAAACACTAAGTTTGGCTAAGAGTTAAGGCGTCCACGCTTTTAGTCTTTGTACTAAGGCTCACACTTTGAGGGTGAAAGAGTAAAACTTCTCAATTTTGAAGCCTAAGCAGGAAAAGATTTGTTTCACCTGTGATGGACAAGGTAAGGGGGCATCATGATAGGTGCATTATTTGCATTAGTTTGATACTCCAATTCAATGCTTTCTTGTTAGTTTTCAAATTATTATTCTTTTATTTTGTTTGTTTTTTAATATGTAGAAGTTTTGAAGTGTATTCAACCAAAGAAGAAGAAAGGAGTTCATTATGACATAAAATGAACAAGGAAGTCAAGTGCTACAATTGGAGCTAAAGAAAGAACAAAATGGAGCTCATTCAATTCATATATTTCTTCACTATATCTTGAAGGAAATTGAAAGACGAAGCTAACGCAAAAAGAATGAGGTCATTCCGATATCAGATGAAGAAGTTACAGGCGAAATAAACTTTGAAAAATTGAGACTACAGAGAGTAGTTCGGCTACTAATTGCTTAGCACGAATCATCCGAACCTGAAGCCGAATAATCAACTTTTTGAAGTATCCAAGAGGATGTTCGTCCACAAAATGATCCAATGATAGTAGCCGAACCCCAAGATTAATTTTGTACAAATTTTACAGATAGATGTTCGGCTAATAATGAGTTTGGAGCACAGTAGCCGAACTTTGGAGCAAGTTTTAGACAAAAAGAGGTGAGTGTCCATAGGTAGGTTTGGATGGTAATTGCCCATCCAGTAGTGGCCAAATCTGACACTACTTTGGAGCAAAAATCACTTATCAGGTTCGGCTGGAAAGGTCCACACAATAGTAGCCGAACCTGACAACTTCCTGGCACATTTTTGACGCGTTTTGACTCTATTTTTGAGGAATATGGGTCCTAATGAAGCTCCAAAGACCTAACTTCAAGAGAACTATATAAGAATACTTGCTAAACTTTGGAGAGGATATACAAGAGACTTGACAACACAAGGAGAACAAGGATCTAGGGCTTGGAGTTGCGATTAAACATCATGATTTCTAGGGTTTTCTTTACTTGATTTCTTCTATATTTTCCATGGATTTTGAGAAATCCATGTTGAGATAAAGCTTTCATATTGGTTAAGGATGTAGTTGGATATCATAAACATGTTACTCGATTAATACATTAGTTTTGTTATCTTAATCAAATCATTATCGTTCTTGTTCTACTACTTATTATCGCCACGTATGATTGTGTGAATGTTTGCTTAGGAGCGCTACTAAATAACCATGATTGCATATATATTGCTAGACTAGGGTTTTAAAATACAAAAATGTTGATGAACCTTGTCATAAGTAGCATATTATGATTACCAATTGTATTCAAAACCTTTGTTTGATTGTATGTAGAAGCTTGACCTATGTTAAATAGATTACTCATAGTATATCTAATGCATTGATTAGCCTAATTCATTGAAATTAAAGCTCTTTGGGGATTAAACTTGATAGCACATTGCATTAGGTTGTTCTTTGAGTAGTAATTACATATTGATCATTATGGTATGTGATGACATGAGGAATTTACCGGAGTATGCCCTCGATGGGATGCTCTAGGGCTCTTGATAATGAATGGTTAAGTAACAATTCTAGATATTAGTTAAAGTGAATGTCTTATGATTGAAGATGAACCCTTAACCAATAATCTCAATTTATTGATTTTATTTATTCATTCTTGCTAGCATAATTAGTTTAATTACTTTAATATTAAAAACAAATCCATCCTTTTGTAACTTAAGTTTTCAAACACGAATAACAACCCATATCTCTCTGAGGAACGAACTTGTTCTTATCATTGTGCTCTAATCCATAATTTGTAAAGTGAAAGAACTTGGAATATTTTGTTTGGATGACAACCGAGCAAATTTTGCGTCGCTGCCGGGGAGGCATAGAGGATTGTTGTTTTATTTTTGATTTCTTATTGTTAGTTTTCAATTTAGTTTTGAGAATTATTTTTCAGGTACTTATCTTCTGGATCTTAAGCCGAAACCAAAACAGAAGCCTGTCGGGTTTCCACAAATTGGAATCGAGACCTGGAGAGCAACTATGCTGAAAGATAACCCAGAAGATATACAAGAGGAAACAATGGGTGACGCAAACCATACACTTAAGGACTTATCTTCTCACAAGCTGGATACGCAACAATGGTGTATCCAAACAACATCTACATTTGAGATCAAGCCAGGTTTGAACTGTGAGCTACCAAAGTTCCATGGAATGACTAATGAAGATCCAAACAAACATCTAATGGATTTTCATAACATAGTCACGTTAATGCTACTAAAGGATACAAATGTAAATGGAGTCATGTTACGAGCTTTTCCATTTTCTTTGATGGACACTGTTAAGGAATAGTTGTACTATTTACCTTCTAACAATGTCACAACTTGGAATGGTTTGAAGAAATTCTTTTTAGAGACATACTTTCCTGCATCAAAGGCAACTCAGATTCGTAAAGAAATTTGTGGCATTAAGCAGATGGCAGGAGAGACATTATATGAATGCTGGGAACGTTACAAGAGATTGGTGGCTAGCTTTCCACATCATCAATTTAGTGATTTTTGATCATCCAGTATTTTTACGAGGGTTTACAAGCAAGTGACAAAAATCTTCTCGACGCTGCAGGTGGTGGTGCATTAATGAACAAAACAGTAGCTCAAGCTAGAAAGTTAATTGAGAACATGGCAACAAATTCTCAACAATTCTCAAGTTGTGGGTCAGAATCACTCGTCAGGAGAGTCAATGAAGTGAGCGAAGTTACTGAGCTTCTTCAGCAAATGGGCAACATGGCATCAATGATGCAACAAATTGCAGCCGTGGTGGTACCATCATCTACCCGAGGTTATGAAGGGAGTGATCATGTAAATGCTATTTTCCCAAATCAGCAGAGACAAAGGTATGATCCTTATTCTAACATATACAATCTAGGGTGGAGAGATCATCCGAACTTCAGCTATGCAAATAAGCAAGATGAAATTCCAGAACCGGTTTTCAATCGTCCTAATGGTTTTCAACAACAAGTACAACAACCACAACCAGTTCAGAACTCAGAATCATCGGAGATGCTTGCCATGATGAAGAATATGACATCACTGATGTAGAAAAATCAGCAGACGACTGATAATGCAATCAAAGAGCTACAAACGCAAGTAAGCAGTATGGAAAGTGGGATCAATTTTTTGAAGGCACATAATAGTGGGAAACTCCCTTCTCAACCTCTTAATCAGAGAGAAACTGTCAACGCTGTGACATTGAGAACTGGTACACAGACTGTAAACCCAGAAAATGCTGAGAAGAATAAAGACCCTAAGGGTCCGGTTCAGAAGAAAGAGGTTACTGACTCTTCCAAAACCAATAAGGTACCTAAAGAAAACTCCAAACCTCTTATTTCTACTTATGTTCCTCTTTTACCTTTTCCTCGCAGGTTTGCTAACTCTAAAAAGTCGAAAAAGATAAGCAGATCTTAGAGATTTTCAACAAGATTCATGTGAATATTCCACTGATAGATGCAATAAAACAAGTCCCCAAATATACGAGAATGTTAAAGGATTTGTACACCAAGAAACAACAATTAACCCGTAACGAGGTAATGAGTGTGGGGGAACACGTTTCGGCTATCCTCCAAAACAAACTCCCACCCAAGTGTAAGGATCCCTGTAGTTTTGATATACCTGTTGTGATTGGTAACAAAAGGTTTGGAAAGGATATGCTTGATTTAGGAATATCAGTTAATGTTATGCCCGCATCTATTTATGAGTCTTTGAATTTGGGTCAATTGAAAGAAACTGGGGTTGTTTTACAACTAGCTGATCATACTAATGTATACCCTAGAGGTATTATTGAGGATGTTCTTGTGCAGGTGAATCAACTAGTATTTCCAGTCGATTTCTTTATATTGGAAATGGATAGCGAGTCTGACGCGTCTATTCTGTTGTTACTTGGGAGACCATTCATGAAAACATCTAAAAACATGATTGATGTTGATAAAGGAACAATCACAATGGAGTTTAACAACGAAAATATTTGTCTCAATATTTTTGAAGCAATTCGGTACCCTAGTGATGTTCATTTGGATGTTTATGCTAATGTGTTAGACGCAGGCTGAGGAGTAGTAGGAAAGAAGTCTACAGTCGGGCTGACGACGTTAAACCAAGGGATGAATGGGAGGCAACCAATTGGATTTGTATTTCTTGCCCTTTATTTTGAGTTTTTCGTATCATGTTAGGATTTACCATCTTGATTTTACATTGGAAGAGCCAATTTACATTGAGGACAATGTAAAGCTGAAGTATGGGGGAGTGATTAAACATATAGAGTTTTTAGTTTTTACTTTTATAGGTAGATTTTTTGAACTTTTTGTACATATTTGCATGAAAACCTCCAACTTTTAGAGATTTTAGAGTCACTTTGCATACTTCTAGCTAAGACATACAAAGTTCTTACCAAAATAATTGAACTTAGAAGTAATAGAAAACGACATTCGGTTGCTTAGTTGTTGAGAGGCTAGAACTGACAAAAAGGGGACTTAAACCGCCGGTAGAGAATACAGTATTAGAGAAGCTGATCATTCAATACCCATGAGTGAGGTACCGAACCTTCAATTCTTTGTACCTGTCTGAATTGTCCGCTTAGAGTGTTTCTGATGTGGTTTAGAAAGTGGTAAATAAAGAGTTCGTTTCTCGAACTT
>JAJJMC010012657.1:218955-298988 GCA_023531435.1 Papaver californicum
CTTAATAGAAACTAAGGTGCAATCTAGACACTAAAATGTGTCTATCAGTTTCATCGGTGCAAACTCCGGGTCGAATGATGAACTACCCAACCTCGCACCAATTTTAGCACTACTTTTTGATCTCTTGAGTGTTAATTATGTCAATCATGAGGGTGTCATCAGAATCGCTAACTCTATCTTGTAGTCTTGTTTGCAGTTGACATTATTGTTTCGACAAAGTAGCAATAGAAACATATCATCAACAAACGAAGGGACATAAAAATCACAAAGGAAGTTAAATACAGTCAAGGTTTACAAGCAACATGAAGATGAACAAAATTCTATATAAAAAGTGAAGTCAAGACAAAGTAAAAAAGAAAGAAAAGAAAAAGATATAAGTTTTTGAAGTTTATACGATACCAAGGCAATACGAGTTGTCAAGAATCAGGAGCTTAAGTCTTTTCCCATGGCCATGTTAATTTCATTTTAATTATTCTTGTAGTTATTGTCTTTTTGTAGTATTTCAAAAAAAAAAAAAAAGATATGCATTTTAATTTCATAGTTAGTGTGTTATTTCATTAGTTAAGGCCATGAGAAAGAAGAAATATATAAAGAAGTTTCAAGCAACAAGAAATCGAAGAAAAACGGGTACAAGTTGTCGAAGTTCTACAAATTTCAGAAGTTTATCATTAATAGTTGAAGCCGAAGACGAAAAAGACGAAGACATTTTTATTTGTTGTGAGAGTGGTGTTGATTGTGAATCGGGTGAGAAGGTAAGTAAGCGTTACTATCTTCACATAGTGGTTGATTTCCTTTCTTAGAGATCATCAGAAAAAAAAGGTTCTTTTTCGTCCAACGTTTTTATGGGATAACATCTTCATATAATTCGGAAGGTTCCTTTTCCTTCCCACCATTCAACGTGTGCAGGACTTCTATCTTCACTCCTGTCTGCACACATGAAAACCGTAAAGTGCGTCTTTTGAGTGCAAATTCATAAAACCCTATTGGTGAGCAGAAGTCAAAACATTCGATTTCTTTCGAACCTGGATTCTTTCAAATAGTGGTTTTCTCCTAACTCAAGAGTTAAGCATGAGAATAACGTTCTTTATACTTATAACTTCTTATTGTTAGTACACAGAAACTTTATATCTTCGTAACTCTTTGGATGCATGTGCTTTGGAATTTTTGAAAATCGGAATATTATTTTTGTGGATATACCTTTTGTAAACCCACACGAGACTGTAACTCGTCCACTAGGGACACCTAGGGGTTTAAAGGCTTGTTATACATTCTAAGTGTAACCATTTCTTCAACGAAAAGGAGTTCTTGTATTTTAGTTTAGTTTAGTTTAGTTAGGTAGTTTGCTCGAGGACTAGCAAAACGCAAGTGTGGGGAAATTTGATAGGTGCATTATTTGCAATAGTTTGATACTCTAATTCATTGCTTTCTTGTTATTTTTTATATTATTATGCTTTGATTTTGTTTGTTTTTGAGTATTTTGGAGTTTTAAATTGTATTCAACCAAATAAAAAGAAAGGAGTTCATTATGACATAAAATAAACAAGGAAGTCAAGTGCTACAATTGGATCTAGAGAAAGGAACAAGTAGAACTCATCCAAATCCAATATTTCTTCACTCTATCTTACAGGCAAAATAAACTTTGAAGAATTGAGTCTACAGAGAGTAGTTCGGCTACTAATTGCTTAGAACGAATCAGCCAAACCTGAAGCCGAATAATCAACTTTTTGAAGTATTCGGGAAGATGTTCGGCCACAAAATGATCCAATAATAGTATCCGAACCTCAAGATGAGTTTTGGACAAAGTTTACATAGAGATGTTCGGCTAATAATGAGTTTGGAGCATAGTAGGGGAACTTTGGAGCAAGTTTTTGACAAAAAGAGGTGAGTGTCCAGAGGTAGGTTCGGTTGGTAATTTCCCATACAATAGTGGCCCAACCTGACACTATTTTGGAGCAAAAATCACTTATCAGGTTCGGCTGGAAAGGTCCGCGCAATAGTAGCCAAACCTGAGTACTTCGTGGCACACTTTTGACGCGTTTTGACTCTATTTTTGAGGAATATGGGTCCCAATGAAGATCCAAGGACCTAACTTCAAGAGAACTATATAAGAAGACTTCATAAACTTTGGATAGAATATACAAGATACTTGACAACACAAGGAGAGCAAGGAGCTAGGGCTTGGAGTTGCGGTTAAACATCACGATTTCTAGGGTTTGGTTTACTTGATTTCTTCTATATTTTCCATGGATTTTGAGAAATCCATGATGATCTAAACCTTTCATATTGGTTAAGGATGTAGTTGGATATCATAAACATGTTACTCGATAATACATTAGTTTTTTTATCTTAATCAAATCATTATCGTTCTTGTTCTACTACTTATTATCGCTACGTATGATTGTGTGAATGTTTGTTTAGGAGCACTACTAAATAACCATGAATGCATATGTATTGCTAGAGTAGGGTTTTGAGATACAAAATTATTGATGAACCTTGTCATAAGTAGCATATTGTGACTACCAATTGTATTCAAAACCTTTGTGTGATTGCATGTAGAAGCTTGACCTATGTTAAATAGATTACTCATAGTATATCTAATGCATTAGTTATCCTAATTCATTGAACTTAAAGCTCTTGAGGGATTAAACTTGATAGCACGTAGCATTAGGTTGTTCTTTGAGTAGTAATTACATATTCACCGTTATGGTATATGATGACATGAGGAATGTACCGGAGTATGCTCTCGATGGGATACTCTAGGGCTCTTGATAAAAAATGATTAAGTAACAATTCTAGTTATTAGTTAAAGTGCATGTCTTATAATTGAAGATGAACTCTTAACCAGTACTCTCAATCTATTGATTTTTTTTATTCATTCTTGCTAGCATAATTAGTTTAATTACTTTAATATTAAAACACAAAATCCCCCCTTTTGTTACTTAAGTCTTCAAACACGAATAACAACCCATACGTCTCTGAGGAACGAACTTGTTCTTATCATTATGCTCCAATCCATATGTTGTGAAGTGAAAG
This sequence comes from Papaver californicum, assembly GCA_023531435.1. Taxonomy (NCBI): domain Eukaryota; kingdom Viridiplantae; phylum Streptophyta; class Magnoliopsida; order Ranunculales; family Papaveraceae; genus Papaver; species Papaver californicum. The sequence continues at coordinate 221,989 of JAJJMC010012657.1, forward strand.
AACTTGAAATATTTTGCTTGACTGACAACCGACCATATCAGCCCCTTTGACTTGGATAGAAAAGAGATTTTTTTTGTGAAATTTCGTCATCAAAGCAATTCAGTTTAAGGTTTTTCACTGAAAACGCTGTAAAATCTTCATACGAAGTCCATTTTCAATGATCTATCCCAACTTTTTGATGCCCAGAACACATCTACTCCCAGTGGAAGAATTTGAGTTTTGAGTTCATTAAGGGCCCCAAAAAGATGAAACATACAAAAGTCGAAAAAAAATTCAGGAATTTTTCAATTGCGACTTAGTTTAGTGTTTTTATCATATCTCTTAGACCGTTTGTCCTATTGATGTGATTTATAGTATGTTGTACATGATATCCATACGAAGAATTTGGTATATAACTCATCCCTTGATTCATTACCAATTGCTCCCAGCTCACGACTTTTAACAGGGCAGTGCAGAATTGCGCCTGACGAGCTTGGTGTAAAAATGCCTTTTTAGGCCTCTTAGCCATTTGCTTGCGCATTGAATGTTAGATGAAGGATGTTTATGCCATTGGTTGCTTCTTTAAGCAAGGATTGACGTGGGCAAGACTAAATTTATCTAGTAGGAGCTATGTTTTGTGTTTAGCACAATTCTTGATTTGGTGTCTGAGCACAGTTGTGGTACTTTACTATTTTACCCTGACAAAAATTCACCATCTACACATATATGAATCATATTGATTGCATAAAAATTATAAATTAAAATATATGACATATCTATTTCGAAGTCTATAAAATGAAATGTGTGTGTAGTATACCACCAACGTTCCAGAATTATAGACACGAATTTGGACAAATGTTTCTTCGCCTTCATATGGTACAAAGTCCTCCAAGGAAATCTATTGACAATAATTTGAGCACCAGGAGTAAGTTCTGCATAAACTGTGTTAACTTCATACCAACCACCTCTTGATTTTGGTGCTTGGCATCTCGCTCTGTTCTTGAAGATACATGACCTCGAGTCGTGGCTAATTCTCGACTGGAAAGAAAATTCAGATTGCTCTCTTCATCCGAATCTTCTTATTGAGTCGGTAAAGATTGAGTAAACGTATTCCTGGGTGGTTTTCTATTTCTTGTTCATCTAGTATTTTGAGATTGAGACATGGTAGTTGTGAATTTATTTTTTTAGAAAAACTGAATATGAATTATAAGGAGTTTTTTGTGGAGAAAATATATATAAAAGAATTATAGAAAAGATTAATTTTGGTGTGAGTAGAGAAGTTGAATGAATATTGTATTTATAGGGGGTGAAAAAATATAACTGATTTTTGGCTGTTGAAATCTGACCATTGACGACTTGAGCCAGCCTTGTCTCAACCTGGATCGAGCGGTTCTACTTGGGTCGATCGGTTCAGTTTGAGTCTCAATCTCTTCATCAATTTCCCACAACACAAAACCCAGTTTACCTATCCACCTAACTTGGCTTTTTGGGCAATATGGAATTGCTCTGACCGGTAGACCACTTCTTAAATTACCAAATACTTAAACCCTAAAACCCAAAATCTCTGTGAAGAGGAAGAGGAAGAGGCAGAGGTAGAGGTAGATATCAACTGCTAACCTCTCTCACTAACTAAAAGCTTAAACCCTGATAATGGCAGGACCTTATGGAAGAAAAAGAGTTAAATGATGAAAAACCCTTATCTTCTTCTGTAATTGTTTCTATTTGTTACTGATTTTAAAAAGGTTACGTTTTGTACATTAATAATAACAGGGAGAGAGAGACCGAAATCAGAAGAGAAGAATGTAAAAAGCAAGCAATTCAAGAAGAAGAACGGCAGAATGGAGCATAAGGTTGCTCGTAGCCCATCACCTAGTTCTTCTTCAGGTATGCCAACTGCTTTCTCTCTTTCTCTATTGCGTTCAGTCAATGGAATTTGGAGCTACGATCAATTAAGCCTAAAACTTTGATTGTAAATTGGTAATTTGAGCTTACCCAAGCAATTCTCAGAACTTAAGAATCCAAAGAAAAACCCGAGTGAAAGTTCATCTTCTGTATACCTGCCAATTTAGAGCTTTACCCAAATAACTGAATCAGCATCTTCTGTATACTTGCAAATTTAGAGCTTTACCCAAATAACTGAATCAGCATCGGAATAGAAGGAATATCTGTAAAAATATTTTATATTGTATTGATACAGAGATGTCATCTGAAGAGGAGGAACCTACAAGAAGCATAGCTTCTGAGGAACTGGTGGTTCATAGAGAGCCTTCTACATATGATAACTTGTTAAAGACTTTGGGGAAAGGGAGTGGTTCGTTTGCTAAATTCTATAAGAACAGGTATCTTTTTATTCTTCCAAGCTGTAGTTATAGGTTTGGGAATTGTTGTGGTTTTATTGATGTAGTTGTGTTACTAATTATAGACAAAGAGACGAAGCAGGTTTACATGACTCGGATGAAGATGAAGATGATGAAAATGGCACAGCTGAAGTGAAGGAGGAATCTGAGGAAGGTCAGGTTAATCTTATAATCTGGATATTTAGTATTTGAGAATTGTTCTTCAATATGTGACTTGGCCTATTTTTTTCATTGACGTTCTGCTTCTTTTTTCAGGATCTGATAGTGAGTCTGATCAAAGTGATTCCATGGAAGATGATGTACGAGAACCTACACAGTCTAATGGTATGGAGGAGAATGAAGAAGAAGATGAAAGTGAAAACGATGGTGAAACATCTGCGACTGACCAAGAGGATGATGATGACTTAGAGGTTAATGGCGAAACTGATGTTGATTCATCAATTGTCTCAAGGTGGGTCTTTTGAGACATATTCGTCAAATGTCAATTATATGGTGTTTTTAATCTTCATGGTTGCCAAATTGGTATATTAGTCTGACAAACAGTCGTACACACATTTGTTGTATGTATATTGGTTTGAGATTCAGATAGCTGCATTGCAGAATGTGTAGGTTCATGTGGATTAAAACTAGGGGATTCTTTCCTTCTGCCTGATAACTTTATATTCATAGGGCTTTTATGAAGTGAAATATTTCATGCAGCTCCTTCGATCTCCACTTGGGGCATACACTATCAACAGACGAGGTTGCTTGTTTAACCAAAAAGCAGTGGAAATACAAATGGAAGGTGCCTGCTGTTGGCAGTTCAACGGCCAAATGGATAGGGACAGGAGAGTGTTTGCTAGAGGTACTACCACTTTTGTTCATTGCTCATTAGCTTTAACTCGAGTCTCATTCATTGTGTCGCCGGTCTATTTGTGTCTCTATCGTTTGTGACTTTAAATTCACGATTTGTTTTGCAGGAGGTTGACGATAGTTCTTGTTATGGTCTTAAGCCGAAATTGTTTAAGCATTGGTTAGATTTGTATAAGACATCTAGAGGCAATGACTTTCATTCATCCAGGCAGAGACTGTTTTTCACTCTTTGTAAGTTATTATATTCAGTTTTTAACTGTAGAATTATCATTATTATATTTTTAAGGTGTTGTGGAGCTAAACGTCACAGTCAACAGCTAACCCATGTGCAGAACTTGGCACTTAATTTGTTTCCTTTGTGTTCTTGGTATTATCATACTTAGCCATCTGACTAGGATTTTATTCCATATACCTGAAACGATAAGCTGATTGTGAAGGACTGTCTATTGCAACAGCATATTCATTGTCTGACCTCACACCCTATACCATTACTTAATATCTTTGTGCTGATGTGTTTGAACTGTGGCTGCTGGTTTGTTTATAAAAGTTTCTTACATGCTTTTCAGGTACCAATTATCGTGACATATCCACTGTAACAAGAAACCCTTCTATCTTAAAGGAGGCCAGGAAGAAGATTCAAGTATCATGGATTCATATATTATGCATGCTGTATGTGCCAGTCTTTCTATGTTGCCATTGCACTCTTTATGTTTATTTTGTTGCTTTCACCGTGCCATTTTCTCATTACCGATGAAGTTTCATAGATATCTTTTCTCCTTTTTGTAGCTAAATCACGTGTTCAAAACTAGAGATTTTGTGACTAAGAATGAAGCGAAATTGGCCAAGCATCCAGAGAATGTTAGAGAAGAAATTGTTAACAGCGAGAAATTCCTTAATCATGGGTTTACGCGTCCTAAGGGATTGAGATTTTGTTGTGCTTCGTAAACAAAAAATAGCTCAAGTAAACCATGACTAAATTACAGGATAGTGATGTTGTGGGACCTGACCACTGTGTTAAATTCTCATGCTTTAGATTTATTGCTAGTTTCCGTATGCTAGAAAGATGAGCTCTACTTTTCTTACAGGATAGTGATGTTGTGGGACCTGACCTCTTTGTTAAATTCTCATGCTTTAACTATTGCTAGTTTCCGTATGCTAGAAAGATGAGCTCTACTTTTCTTGCTGTTAAATGTTTCCACATAAGTGCTTGCTGCTCTAGGTTTCATTTATCAACTTTTCTGTTTACCTCTTAAGTTCTAACACCAAATCAAAACTCATGTGAGCACCTACGTCCCTCTGTCTCTCTCTTATTTGTATGAAACTCTTATGGATATTTCTATTTTCTTCAAAAGGAAATTGATTAACATAATAACTATTTGAATGTCTCTTCTGTTTTGTAATCCTTAGTGGGTGGCCTTTGTTTTTTGCTTTAACCGTTGACTTATAGATAAATTATGGCATGTCTGCAGGTGCTGATCCTATTGCCATATGCAAGTATTGCACTTTGTGTCGTTAAGAGGCTCATAACACTGACACCTTCATCACACAAAGTATGGCTTTTTCTCATTTGTTATTTTCTAGGAACACATATAACATGTGCTTATATTACCTCAGTTTTATGTTAAGATCTAACTTGTTCAGTGGAAACTTCAAAATATTGTTGGTTTCTGTATGTAATGGGTATTATTGGTTCCACATTATATTATTGCTATTTCCGAGAACTATGTATTCCATAATATGTATCTTAAACTATAATATTATGGATACATTATCTTAAACTATAGTCTATGTCTGCTATAAATTCCTATTTCATCATTCCGTTGTAAAGGTAAACTAGTGGATTGATGAACATAGTCTAGGCCAATATTAGCAGATATGGGAATGCCAGGAAATTGATTAGGAAGTGTTTGTGTATTTCCTAGAATTCATTATAATATCTTAAGTATTTGTCTTGTTATTGATTTTCTTCTTGTGTTTTTTTCTTTCTAGGTTAATGTAGAGTACAGTGACCGGTTCCTGAATGAATTTGATACTGCTGAGAACGACGTGTCAGAAGATGTAGATGTCGTTGAGAGTTTGAAATCTCGGAAGTCTTCAAACCCTTCGGATTACGAAGCTCTTTTTGGTGGGATTAACAATGATCTCTTTATGCTTGGCATCAAATTTACAAGGTTTAAAATCTGACTAATCAAACGCCTAGTATTTGCTTAGATACCTGATGCATGAATATAATTCGAAACTGCATAACAGGAGTTACAGGACATCATTAGTTTTTGGTTTTGCTGAATATGTAGGAGAAGCATCAAAATGTACAGTGACTTCTATTCCTTGGATATAATTGTTGCTTCTCCACTTGGACTAGTAAATATATGTATCTATTACATTCTTAAAAGCAAAAATTAATTGATGTTACCTTCGTGAAGTATGATAATTGACATGATACTTATCATATCTTATTAGAAAATCGAGGCCGCACAAATTAACAAAGAAAAAGATGTTGCTTATCTCTCTTCAATCGAGGTATGATTTTGTGTATACATTTATTTTTTCCCCGGTGACTGCTATTTCCCTTCACTTTATCCGTTTTAGCACATACTCTGTTTATGAATCTCGAATTCAAGGATCTCTCTGATGGTTTTACAGGTTTTGATTATTGATCATGCAGATGTAATATATATGCAGGTAAGACACCCACCGTCGGAACATTTTCGGCTGATTATTAATATTATTTTTCCTCAACTCATAATTTATTATTGATTTGTGCAGAACTGGGCTCATCTGAACACTGTAGTTGAAAAGCTGAACCAAATACCAGCCAAGCAACATGGAACTGATGTGACGCGCATTAGAAAATGGTGGGTTGTTTTTCAGTAGAAGATTTAAGGTTACAAAGTCACATCATTACCTTCAATTGTTTTATATCTTAGTCTTACCCCTGGTCTTATGCTAAATTGTTTTCGAAGCTGTTTTGGTGTACTTTCATGTTTTCCCCTGTCAGTTGTTTGTAATTTCACAAGATGAAACATCAAAATCGTTTTACATGAAGTAAGATGCTGTTTGTTCCTCACTTTTTAATGTTAACTCTCGCAACTTTGCCTGGAGTACCATATGTAGAATGTGCTGATGGTTTCGTCTAACTTTCTGTCATTTTTAGGTATCTGGATGATACACAAAGTTTTATCGCCAAGCAATTCTGTTAGGTGCTTTTCCAAATCCAGGTAAATGAGTTTATAAGAATTCCAGTCAAGGCATGGCTTAATCATTGTTGATGTAGAGTTTACATTTGTCACACATATGGTCTGCATTTTTTGAAATTGTTGTCTGCGTTTGAACTATCAATGACACCTTCGTGAAATACTTACTAGTTTAGCTCGAATTGGACTTGGAAGCGTTAATCACCAAAATAAATAAAAAGAACACCTGTCAACCCCTCCACCTTTTATTACAAGGGAGGAGGTTGACATTCATAGTTACTGTCTTACTGATATATTCATGTTTTGGCGTTTATAGAGTATCCGAATAACATCTATCTTTTTCTGGTGTCAGAAATAAACTCACTGTTCAATCAACTCTGTGTGAATTATCAAGGGAAGGTGTGTCTTCAAGTTCTTCATAGAGTTTATCCCGAATATGGATATGACTTTCTTTCTGAGCATTAACTGGTCGATTCTCGTATTGCTCTTCTTGTACAAATTGTGATTGTTGGTCCATATTGTTTCTCTTTTAGGTGAAGTCAGTAACCGAGTATAAAGGTGTTCTTCCAAAAGTGTTGCTTCAAGTGCGACAGGTGAGTTAGCCATGGCTATATTTCCCTCAAATAGACCTGTTCACTGAAGCATCTTGAAACTGCTTACCTGCTCATCTTGCTGAATTATTAAATGAGTAATTCCTCAAATATTCTATATTTTTGATTAAATTACAATTCTACAGATGTATGAGCGCTTTGATGTCACTTCTATTGCTGAGGCTGCTGATGCTCGCTTTGATTACTTCACTAAGAAGGTCAGTTTAAATAATTTTATTTTTATAGTAATCCTTCGAGGTAAGTTGCTACTTATAGTGGTTCTTAGAAGGTATTTTATGCATGTATTGTTATCTGTGGTACCTTGTGTAAGCTCTTCTCTTTTTGTATTTTCAATGAGTCATCTAATAGGATGCGTAATGATTTCCTAATGGCAGGTGTTTCCCAAGATAAAGGATTCTCTTCAGGTATATTCTCACAACTCAGATGATAATTGCTTTATTTGATAAATTGTCACTCACCTCAAAAGAAAGAAACTGAAAAAGGCAAAAGATTAACTATGTTTAGTATTCTTCTTTTTGTTACCAGGGTGGGACAATGCTATTCATCAGTTCTTACTTTGAATATGTACGAGTAAGGAATTTTATGCAGTCCCAGAATGCTTCCTTCTGCATGCTCTCTGAGTAAGTATCTGTTCCTTCTATGTCCCTCTATAAATCATCTTTTGATTTTTGGGGAACTTTTATAGCTGGGCTATTATATGGTGTATCCTACTTCCTACAAATGCGAAAAGCAAAGATTTTCCCATAACGATATGAAGTGGCATTTGATTTCCGATTTTCCAAATTTTAGGTACACGAAGCAAAGTGATATATCTCGAGCCAGGATTTGGTTTTTTGAAGGAAAGCAGAAAATCATGCTTTACACAGAAAGAGCTCATTTTTATCACAGATATAAGGTACCATGATTGGTTAGGATGTTGATTCCATCTGCTTATGAGGACCCAACATGTGGATCATGCTTTTTAACCTCCATGTTGTACGTGTAAATACTTTGTTTGTCAATTAATCAGTCCTCTTGTTTTACTACTTTGCAACTTATTCTTACTTATTGGATATCAGATTCGTGGTATAAAGAATTTGATCATCTATTCGCTTCCAGAAAGGAAAGAATTTTACCCTGAGGTATTGTCTGTAGTCTTTATAGGAATTTGATCTCGTTTGTTACTTTGTTTTTGTTTCCTTCCCAGGTGCATATTTTTGAGTAGTATATCCTCATATTGTGTCTTCATTTCAGCTTGTTAATATGATTGAAGAGTCAGACAACAGGAATTGCACTGTTCTTTTTTCTCGCTTAGATCAGCTTCGGGTAATGTCACTCATCCTTGACATAAATTCATACCGGGAACTCACCTTCTCATTCACTTTTAGCCCTCTGAATTTTGAAGTGGAGAAATATAACTTTTTTGTTTTATGTTTTGTTTTATTGGATATTTTAGCTCGAGAGAATCATCGGATCTACCTGTGCGAAAAGATTAACGTCATCGGAGAAGAATCTTTTTGTTTTTTGTTAAACAGGGCAATTGGATTATGTATTGTAAGCATCTTGGCAAATAGCTAATTGATTTTACATTCAACTGATTTCTCAAGTCTCTTAAAATATGGTGTGATGGTGTCCCTTTAAAGATAGGGAGCATTATTAAAATACCCCTCAATCATGATAATTGAGTTTTTACAGGTTCTGGTTCTACTAATTTGAGAATTGAGATCATTAGGAATATTTCAGCTCCTTAATCATGATAATTCAAAACTTAAACATGAAATTAACTATACCTAATGCTGAAAACAAGAATAACCCTAGTATTAACATACTCCACTGTTCTGATTCTAGTACAAGAACACCGTGTATACAGCACTACAACACCACCAATTCTTTCCATCAACGGACTGAACATCACCACATAACTACATGATACACAATATCATATGTAGGATATACAGTTACCAACAGTGCTCTACATGTTTTAGAAAAAGGAAATGCATATTCTCTCTAATGGGTTTGATATATTATCTCTAGTGGGTTCGATGACTTAGAAGTTAGAATACTTTTATTTCCTCCTGCTTTTAAGTGACGGATAAAATCAGATTTTTCTACTTCTTGTAAATGGCCGGAAGATATCTTAGTCAGTAGCCACGTGTCTATCAACATCAAATCATGTTTAGCTTAAATTGAGTTGGGTTACGTATCAAATCATGTTTAGCTTAAATTAATCTTAGATTTGTTTTAATCTATTCCCGCGTAAAAAGACAACTATTCACATCAACGAACAAACTTGAGACCCAAACAGAAGTAAACGGATGAATGGTTGATAACAACTCTCATGTTTTATAAATCTGCAATCTGACCGTTAGAAGGTATATAACATATCTTGAGAAAAGAAGAACTCACTAGTTCTCTAATAAAGTGGTAGTCAATATCCACATGTTTATTCCTAGCATGGAAGACGGGATTGAAAGCTAGACTATTGAAAAAAGTATTATCACATAACAGTGGAAGTGATTTATTAAAACTAACACCTAGTTCTGTTAATAAGAAAGAGATCCATACTACCTCAACAACAACTACAACCATTAACTTGTACTCAACTTCAGCTGGTGATTTGGACATTGTTTGCTACTTATTTGAAGACCAAGAACAACTGAAGGGCCCAAGAAAACACACAATCTAGATGTTGATCTTCTAATATCTGGAAAAATTTCCCATTCTGAATCAGAATAAGATAAAATTGAAGAAATATCTTCTGTAGTAAGCACTATGCCAGAACCAACAGTTCCCTTCAAGTAGCTCAAAATTCTCTTGAAAAGTAAGAGATGTTCAGATATTGGTACATGCATAAATTGTGAGACATAATTCACATCAAAACATATGTATGGCCTAGTCATTGTTAGATATTGCAGACCACCAACCATACTCCTATAGGATGTAACATATGTCAGAAACTTACTAGTTGAAATTGTCAGTATTGGACCTTGATCTACTGGTATATTTGCTGGATTACAATTTAACATATCAAAACTTTATAACATGTACAAAGTATATTTCTTCTATGTTAGCTTTAATTTCTTATTATATTCTTGTAGTGTTGCTTCAATTCCTAATAAGTAATGTAACACTCCAAGATCCTTCATACAATAAATATTCTGCAGAAAAATTATGATTGTTATAGATAGCTGGTCTGTAGAACAAGTCAATATAATGTCATCAACATATATGAGAAGTATTGTTATTTGATTTCCGTGTATCTATACAAATATGTAATGGTCACAAGGACCTGAAAAAAGCAAACTTATACCAAGATCCATAGAAACCCTCAAACCAATCTCTAAGAGCTTGTTTGAGTCCATACAAGCTTCTTTTCAATTTACAAACATTATCTGGCCTTGTAAAATCTATAAAACCTTGTGGATAATGCATGTACACATCTTCGGTAAAAACACCATGAATAAAAACATTGCTCACATCCAATTGTCTAATAGACCAATTTTTTAAAATAACAATTGTCAAAGTTACCCTCACATTAGTTATTTTGACCACATGGATGAATGTTTCAAAATAATCAATTTCAGATACTTGATCATAACCTTTAGCCACAAGCCTTGCCTTTTATCTTTCTACAAGCCTATCAACCTTAAGTTTTACTTTGTACACCCATTTACTACCTAAAATATTATAACTAGGATCATTAGGTACGTAAAACCATGTTTAATTTTCAACTAAGGCCTTGTACCTATTCTACATAGCAACCTGCAGATTTGGATCCTTTGAAGTTGTCTTAATTTTTTTGGGATCACTAGTAGAAGTTATATTGGCAGTAAAAGCTGTGTGTAGAGGGTACCTGACCATATAGTGAGGCACAATATTTGCAGAAAGTTGTTTTGTCCTTGAAATCCCACTTTTTGGCCTTGCAGTAATAAAAATTTTATGCATTAGCAACATCAATAGCTCCACATTGAGCACCATAAGTTAAAGTACAAGAAGCATCACATTCAACATTAGAAGTATTAGAAGTAGCTAAAGTACCAGAAACATCACACAGCTAGAATAACTTCCGAAGTAGTAGAATCAACATTTTCACCAATTTCTTCAAAAATAATAGTAGTATTTGAACTTTGTCCAAAAGAAAATTTATTCTTATCAAAATTGACATGAGCAAAAATGTAAGTCTTTCTAATTGATAAATCATAACATTTATAACCTTATGTATTGGACTATATCCTATCTAGAAAGATAAATTTTGCATATTTTAGACTGAGCTTATCAGCTCTATAAGGCTCCAAGTTAGGATTACATCAATATCCAAACACTTTAAGAAAAGAATAATCTGGCAAGGTATTAAACAAAATTTTATAAGGATACTTGAAGTGTAATTCCTTGGATGGAAATTTGTTGATAATGTATGTTGCAGATAAGAAAGGATCATACCAATTGGTTAAAATGCTTGAAAGCTTAAAGTGTTGCATATTTCTGTTATATGTTTGTGCTTGTGCTTTGCCAAGTCATTTTGTTGATACAAATGAGGGCAAGACACACTGTACACAATTCCATAATCTTCAAAAAAAACTTGAATTTTCCTTTTACCAGTTCAAGAGCATTATCACATTGAAATTTTTTAACTGAAGTAGATAACACATTTTTAGAAGTAGCTTTGAAATGTTGAAAACATGCTAGAATCTCTGTTTTGGTTTCATAGGATATATTTGGCTGTGGTTTTTTTTTCTTAAAAAAGTATTCAGTGGTACCTAGAGAAACCATCAATAGATAAAATATACTATATAAACCCAAGTATAGAAGAAAATGGTGCTGGCCCCAAAAATATCATAATATACCATGTAAAGAGGAGAAGTAGTAACTCTCTTAACAAGCATAAAAGTTAACTTGTGATTTTTACCCATCTGACAAGCTTCACAAAGACAAGAATCACTTGAATTAAGTTGAGTGGAAACAGTAGAAGTAATCTTGTTGACCACTAAAGAAGAAGTATGTCCTAATTTGCTACGCCAAAAAGAATTATTGGACTTTTAAGTAGTAGCAATTAGAGAAAAAGAAGTAAGACCCTCCAAATTAAAGGAAAGATTCAGAATAATCTCTATTATTTGGAGGGTCTTACTTCTTTTGAGTCTCAAAAACTGACACAGATTCAACATAATTTTGAGTCTCATGAACTGACACAGAATTCCTTTAATAAGAATTCTCTTATGTTTAATACTAGGAACATATAAAACATCATCAAGATGAAACTGACTTGAATTTGTGTGAAGAATAACATTTCCAGTCCTTTCTATTGGTAGCATATTAGCATCACCAACCATAATTTTGTCAGAACCATCATAAACTCTAGTTTTTCCTAATATATAAATATCCTTTGTCAAATGACCAGTGGCACATGAATCGGTAACCAAACTAATGCAACATTAGAATCTGAAGTAGTGACCACATATTTAAATTGAATATCAAAAAATACTTTTTGTATAATATTTGATGCACCAACATCCCCACTAGATGATTCTTGACCATTAGAAGAATTCTTGTTAGGAATATACCTAAAATGACATTTATTGGTTGTATGACCCATCTTTTGACAAATATGACTAGATACTTGACTAAAATCACTGATATGAGGCTTACTCTTGTTATAAAACTTATGTGAAACATATTTAGAAGTATAGGCATTTGAAGAGTTCTTTTAATAAATAACATAATTTTGAGTCTCAAGAACTGACACAGATTCAACATCTTCTGCTTTTAACCAATGCCCATGGTGTAATAGTCTTGACTTAACATCAGTGGAAGTAAATTTAGTTTTCCTAACTCATCAAATTAAGCAGAGATTGATTTATTACCTCTCTTGATTGAATGAAGCTGGTTCCTAAGAAGAGATTTCGTTGTAGAAAATTTATCAACAAATTCTTTTTCCAAATAAATCCAAATTTACTTTGCAACAACAAATCCGATCACCCCTCTAGAGATAGTGTCATCAAATGTTTCATTCACGCTAGACATAATTATAAATCGATTCATTTTGCGCCAATAAATACATATGGATTCTGTACTTTTTCATCATTAAGAATCACAGATTCTTATGGAATTCTAGTCGTACTATCAACAAGATGATAAAGATCTGTCTTATTAAGAATAGATTCAAATTAATTTTTCCAAATCAATTAATTTGAACTATCTTCTTTAAGTTTCTCTGATATAAAGTTGGTAATAATCCGAAAAGGTAAATATGAAGTAGCCATAGATAGATAGAGATCAAGAATTTTCAAGAAATGATAAAACTTGATGAAATCGAAAATTTTCACAAAAAAGATAAGAAAACAAAATTTAAGAAGATCAAGAAATGATAAATATTGGATCAATTCTTGAGGTGAAATTTGTAGAGATTTTAAGCAATCGTGAATTTTTTTAGAAATTTAAGTGATTTTAGATTTGATATAGTAAAATTTTTAAGATGTTGTAGTTGTGGCGGAAATAGTACACAAAATCGATGAAATAATCAAAATCTTCCTTAGAAATCTGATACCATGATATAATTATTTAAATCAATCATTTTTTTTTATTCATTATGAAAAAAGACTCGCCTTTTTATTTTCACATCTTTTTATCTCATTTGACAAATTAAAGAGTTGATTTTCCAATGCTGCAAATTCTGAGATTTTTCTGCATATTTTAATAGAAGGCTCTCTAGTGAGTTCGAGATACAATCGACATTCATCAACAATCCAAATTTCTTTGGAACAGAGAGATTCAACAATTTATTTATATGTTTTTTCAATTACAGATAATGAGTATCAACTTGTCTTGGTGATATGTTAATTAAACTCAGTCATGACATTTGAGTTCATGTCTTTATATGTTGGAACGCACAAAACACAGACTGTTAGGTCTTTATCGCATTTTCCTGCTCTAATACCAGTTGAAATAATGAGGATACCAAGTACACCACTATCTTTTCGATATCAACCTATGCAGACTTCACCTTGTATAATCTTATTGAAACAAAAAATGCCAAAATATTATTTCAACAAGATGAATCTTGGTAATAGTCAAAGTTCGAACCGAACTAACTACGGGATCGTTACCAAGAGATGATTAACGTACAAATGTATTTCCTTTAATTATAAAGCTAAATAATATAATACGGAAGTAAATTAACTCACATGACACACAAGATTTTGTTAACGAGGAAAACTGCTTGGCAGAAAAAATACGGGATTTAGTCCAGTTTTGAAAAATGTTATACAAATTTACTACCGCAACTTCGTATAGTTGAGACCAAGTAAACTACCCTAAGTTACTCAGTTTGTTAAGTATCCCTGCGCCTACAACCAATCTGGCCAACGAACGTGAATATCAAAATAAAGCCTACTATCTCAAGTCGCTTCACCACTGTAAAGACTTCTGCACCTGACTCATTTGGATCGTAACTCGAAACAGTAAAGGACCAACCTGCTTCAGTAACCAACTCACTTATCAATCTCCTATAATCAATCTTTAGTTCAGAGATAAAATAGAGTCATAGGATCTTCATTTTTAACCATAAAATTCCTTTTGTGAAAATATCAAACCAATACAATGATTATCAAAATAATCATCTTGGTGAAAAAGTTCTATCCAAACAACTTAATACAACTGGACAGTTTGTTCGATATTCTACAAATTTGAAATTTGTGAATAAACTACTTGTGTAATCCCAGAGAATCAAGTTCCCATAAAATCATTCAAATATCAGAAACAAAAATAAAAGTCTTCAAGTTTTCAATATTCAATCATAATCTTTAAAGTAATCACTGCAAAACAACTTGATTCCACCTTTAATCAAACACAAATAACAGAGTCTGTTAACATTGACTGATTAACAACCCTAACCTATAGGTCCATAAGCACTTAGATATGTATTAGTTAAATCTTCAAACAAACTTGAGTGGCCTTATAACATAAGAGAAAGACCTTGGAGTAAACAATTTTTATATGTTGAAGATGACTACACCGTTAGTTCAATCACATGTAATCAACTGAAAACTAAATTACAATCTATAGACTTCCACCAACAGTAAAACTAGAGGTTTCTTGATCCCAAAAAAGAATTTAATAAAAGGCAACACAAGATGTTTCACCTAATTATACTACTCCTATCTCTTTAACAAGTTGGCTTGGTTTTGGTGGTGGCATCGGGTTTGTTTCACTGATATCTGTAAACAAAACGTGCAAAGAAATAATTAATGGTGTGAACTTTCAATTTGTTTCCAAGCATGGTTTGATGATAAGAGCCGCCACTTTCAAAAATAGGTTTGACCTGTCTCTAAATTTTTCCAGCAATTTTCCTGGTTGTCGCTTGGGTATTTAGATGCCTATTTCGAGAGATATGACACAAACGAGAATTGTCCTTCAAACGGTGCTCTCATATCCGCTATGGGATGTTGATGTTGTTTCTTCTGTCGCCTACATTTTTGACTTCTTTTCTTCTCCTGACGTATTGAGTATTTGGTACAATTATGATATTAGCTTCGCATGTCGTTCAGTGACATCTTACGGCTTTAAAGCCAAGACCCAAGATATAAGAATCACCGCTTCTCACCCTGGCTTGTCCCATTGATTTGCCTTCGTCCGGACTTGATTCTGTGTTATTATGTTATGTCGTGTTATTCATTCCTTTATTTTTGGTTCATCTTAGTTGTTTGCAGACTGGGTGTGTTATTTTCATTGTCATAGGGAGATGGATCTATCTCCTCCGTGATGTTTCCAGATATGTGTATCTGCCTTTGTTGGTAGGTTTATCTTTGTTGTACTATATTTTTAGTAATTGGTTTACTGGATGTTGGGTCTAGCCTCAAGCTATGATTCTAAAGTGCAGCCCAACTTCACGTCTCAGATAGAAAATGCCACACACCTTGGTTTGTGCCTCAAAGGGAGATCTCGTGAATCAGCTCTTTCCCAATGATTAATGAAAAAAAGGAGGATGCGCGAATTTTCTTTCTCTTCCATGGTATAATCCCTCATCTTGTGTAGGCGGCAAAATGTTGTTATTATTATATAAAAAACATACACCCAAGGGATAAACTACAAAAACATAGTAACATAACTCAAGTGTTAGAAACATATCGTATATTAGATGGGACGACCCCCTTGCTTTGTGGCTAAGGGGTCATGTTTATGGTGATAATGAGGAAAAACCCTCTATGATTTAGTGCTTCCCTAGGATTATTCTAGTAAAGTTACATAAACAAGTATAACTGAACATTCAAACTTGGGGCTGTTTACCCTTTGGGATTGTGGATGTCATATGTACCCACATTCATTGTGAGCAACGAAACAAGTTATAGAAGGGGAGTCTTCAATTACTCTCTATGGTTCTACATCAAAATTATCATAAATGAGGCATTCTTTCAGTACGTACGCCATTACGACTATAAAATCTGTGACCTTTAGTCATATTTTCCCAAGTGATGCTACGAGTTATTGGTGACATATTCTTGATGGTAAAGTAGCTAGAATTGACTATTTATATCATTCCTAAGGATTAAAAGAATGGTTAACTGACGTTTGATACTCACATTGTGTCCAATTTTAGTGTTTGGTCTAACTTTTGTCCAACTTAGGGTTTGGTACTTGGAAATAACGTTAACCTACGTTGACCCGTTAAGTCTTGGCTTCTGTTTAGTAATTATTTTATAAATTTAAATAAAATCTATTTAGTTAACACCGTTAACATGAACGTTAGCAATTTAATTGAAGAAACCTAATTGATGTTCTTCCCCAAATTAAAAATCCAATCCAACTGTTTAGTCAATACAATTTTGGGAAATCGAGTGAAACCCTAACAAACCCAATTCACAAACCACAACAACAATATTCAACAGAAAAGGAACCCTAATTCACAAACCCTAATAAAATCCCAACTAAAACCCCTAATTGAACCCCTGTTGAATTGAATGATTCTATTATGAACCCAAATTGAAACCTAAAGAAGAATCGGAACCCTAAAATGCACCAAAAATTGCATCTGTTTATGGGGAAAACATATTAAGAGGCTAATTTATAAAAAATAGGGTGAGCAGGTGATAATTTGTCTAATCCCTAAACATTTATACTGTTGAAGTACTTTTAAAGTTCGAGAGATCAAAATAAGATCAAAATTGGCCTAAACCAAGATATGGTCGTTCCAATTTTGTTTCAGTCACAATGAAGAAGGAGAAGGGTTGGTCCTAGGGAGGGAAGCGAGAGAAAGGTTGAGGTCAGAGTATCATACTCTGTAGGATGTGATAGGTGTGAATATCTATGAAAATTTCTCTGTGTCTGTATGAGAATATTTTATGGAAATTAAGTTGCTCGACTTGTGTTGTTCTTTCTTTTGTTCAATAGATTGAGTAATCTATTTATAACAGCTATTGTAACCGTTCACCTGACTTTACTTTTTGAAGAAAGTGTCGATAGTTGAATAATGGTGAAGTGGGGACGATGGAGAAAGTTTTAGTAAAGGTTCCTACTTTGATTGAGGATGAATGAACAGTTGCTCAATCCACCAGTACTCCTCTATTCAAATGCTAATCAACTTTCCATAATTTTTTCTTTAGTAGATATACTGTTGCATCACATACGTTAGATCGCCAAACTAGTACCTTAGTGAATATCCCCCCAATTTGTGACATCTTTGATATCACGTGTAATTTTATAGTATTAAGTACTACTAATGTGAAGTCGAATAAGACTTGTTTAGTTAGTCTTTTGATTGATGACTTGTTCTACTAAACTAGTCTGATGATCCTAGCAAGACTAAAATAAAATATGTATTTATTTTATTTTATCGTATTTATGAGGAACAATGTGTGTTAAACCAAGTCAATTAGCATTGACGTATTTTGTAGAAAAATAAGTGTAACATGCCGAGTATAAGCATATATGGTGAGTCTTCTCTATTCAATAAGAGCCTCCACATCTCTCAGAACCCGGTTTCTCAAAACCTCACACTATCAGAAACTCACCATGAAACGTTCAGCATCTATGAAGCCTTCAAACTCCATGAAACTTTCGCTCTCATGAAGCCTTCGTTTTTTTTTTTTTTTAACCATTTACCTTGGGATCCATGTATCTTATGAGGTATCACCTACTTCTCAGAGTATCACATCCTCTTGGAAATCTTAAGAAGCCCACATCCTCACGACAACACTTACCACTTAATATTAAGAAGGCCACATCCTCACCACAGCACTTACCACTTTACCCTGGCGCTATAGAGACTGAGAAGGTCATAGTTGTATTTTACCCTTCACATAATGTACCTCTTCTAAGAAACATGCTCATAGGCGGATTCAGCCTTTCAACATAGTATGCTTAGCTATATACTCAAATATGGAAGAAGTATGGTCAAATTGCTACCACCAAGAAGTATGAAGACCCCACCTTTTCGGCTTTTCGCGTGAGTAAAGTGTTGACTTCCATGCATAAGATGTGTACTGTGACTCATGCTACCATTACTGAGGGGATATTCGCAAACTGAAGATACCATTTGGAGGTATATGACTGGCTTGAATTCAACGTAGCTTGGTTTGGTCGCAAAATTAATGGTTCCAAGGAGTCACAGGATGTTGCAGGTGTTATCCCTTCTCATAATCTCATCAAGCAAGGGGAAGCATAGGTTGAAAGGTTGAATCAAGAGTTAGAGTTGAAGAAGGCTGCTATTTTAAGATATGAAAGAGGCGTTCTTAGAAGATAAGCCAATGATGTCCAGTTTCGCTTAAGTTTTGTTTAAAACTGCATTTTACTTCATTACAGATGATAAACTTGCTTGATTATGATTTTTTTTTGTTTTTTTGTTTGGACTTAAATAAGTGGATGTTTGGTGGGCATGATTGCAAAGATTTTTGTTTTGGATCAACATGGATTTTTGAATTAACAAAATTAAAATTTTATTACTGAAAGGGAATTTGATACTGAATGCAAATGTATTGCATATATTTTGGAGAAATTGAAATTAAAAATAGACTAAAAAAAGTCTCTGGATACTTCAGGCGTCAAATTCCTTGAGCCATTTCTCCTGTATTGCTGCTTCTACCAACTTTCCATCTGCAACAGTCAACTTATAGTATCCAGCAATTGCATCTCTAGCAATCATGAATAGCTCTTCCCAGTTAGAGTTTGTCTTAGAGTGGCGGTTGCGTCTTGCTGCTTTCATAACCAGATCTCCTACTTGAAAAGTATTAGTCTTCATTATCTTGGCTCTAAATATATGTAGTTGACAAGGTTTTTCCTTCATTTATATACCGACATTAGCATTCCACGTATATATGCGTGTTGGCATTTTTCTGTGGTGGTTCTGTGGCACATGTTGACACTTATGTATCATCACAGGGAAATTTCCATGATGCTCCTTGCCATGGTTGGACATCAATTTGAGTGATGAATGATTTAATATGATATTCGACTTGAAGGGAAGTCGGATTTATCCACTAGGAAAAATATTGAAGAGGTGAAGTTATCCATTCATAGCGTCTGACTAAAGAAGAGTTGAATTCTCCAGCAAACATAATCTCCACAATCGTTACTCCTCCACTTCTTTTGTAACTTCTACCACTTACGAGAAATCAGTGTGTTTCCTATCAAACTACTATAAACATATGGCTTCATCTACTCGACAATGAACTAACTAAAAAGACAAAATCAGCGATCTTTCTCAGAGATAATCTGTTCTTAAACTACAATCTATAATTACTCATCACACTGAGATTTCACAACCTTCTTTGCTTCCTTCCCTTAAGATCAACCCAATGTTCTCCATCTTTTTGATCGAAGCAGGACGTAAACGATAATTTCTTGGTTTAGGCTCGTTTTGTTCGAGTTTGATCTCTCGAACCTACCTGAAAGTACTCTTTTGCAGTAAAAAATTTTGACCCTAAAACAAGGACCCAAGCGGAGACGGCTACAACTCAGAAGGAGGTTCTCACCTTCCTTAAGACCTTTACATAGAAATTAACATTGGATGAGCAGACTAGAAATACTTCTGAGGCAACTGCTGACGCCAACATATCAAGGGTCACGCTTAGGATCAGGATGAAGTTCGTATCATCCCTAACCAAGTTCTAGAGATAATTCATCAACATAATTACGTTACTCGTAAAGATTTGGAGCAGCTTCTACAAAATTACAAAAGGGAGAATTCATTTGTTGTTCATCAATATCAACCTCCTTATCCGTCTGAGATATAGAGGATTCCTCTTCTTAGGGGATACTCTTATCCTTCATTCTCACTCTATGACGGAAAAAGAAATGCTCGTTAACATATTTCATGATTCTTGGAATCGTTAGGGGAGCACGATTACAACCTGTGTTGCGTCTGAGAGAATTTTCCAAGTCTCTCACTGGAAGAGCGTACACATGGTATAATATATTACTCCCAACAATATTTCTAACTGGTGTGAGATGGTTAATGCCTTCTACATGAAATACTTCTTTATTTCTGAACAAGTCACATTGTCATATTTGGGAAGGATGTTTCAGCGAAGTAATGGACATCCCAATGATTATGTGAAGTGGTTCAGAGTCCAAGCACTAGACTGTCATGACCCGAACATCAGTAAACTCCAATTTTTAGAACTTTGTATCAATGGTATGATACTAGTCTGTCGTTCTCAACTGGAAAATCTACGCTTTCAAACATTCTCTGAGTTACATGAAGCTGCCAAGCGGTCGGCCACTACAACACCTAATTTGATAGAGAAGATAAGGTCGTCTGTCAAGAATGAAGAAGTACGTGATACTCGTAGCAGGCGATATCTGAGGCAGTACAATACACAACCATTTATAGGTGCCATGACTGAAGCAGGTAAGAGGAAAAATTTAACACTAGAGCCACATCCCAAGCGTGCAACATCATCACCAATTCCAACTCCAACATCACCTGCATACCGACCACCTCAAAAAATTAACCAATAAGATGCAGCTCCACCACCGGCTCAACGTTGACAACAACATCCAAGGGAAGCCCCAGCAGCCACACATTTCCCTTTTCCAATTGAACAAGTGGTTGAACTCTTGGAAGTCTGGATTCAGGATGATGCCATCAACCCACCTCCCATCCGACGTCCACCAACATAACAAGAAATGGCATACCCTAAGTACTGCCACTTCCACAGATTCGTTAGTCACCCTACAAGTGATTTCAATGCCTTGAAACGCAGAAAGAATTAAGTCAGGAGAATTACACTTAGGGACTGAAGGTGTACATAGGAACCCTCTTCCTATCAGACATTTTATTGCGAATGAAGAGCCTACCAATCAAGTAGTCTAGTCTCCTATGGAGCGTGTGTGCGAGATTCTCTACCTCTCAAAAGCGCAATGTAAAGACCTATTCACCGCTCTTAATCATATTGTATCTGGAAGGAGACTACCTCCACTTAATGAAGGCAGGGCATGCACTGAACCTGCGTAAATAGGTAAAGATGGAGAAAAGTGTGATTGGGAAATTCTCACTGCCGCTAGCCTCAGAAATACTGAATTTTGAAAAACTTTAATTGATGCAGGCACTACAATCAACATCATCCATGTCAATATACTCCGAGTTGTAGGGATCATACATTGTGAATCTATCCATACTCCAACCATAATTCAAGACCCTGAAGGAAAATCTGTGAATACCTATGGTTATATCGATCTTGAAGTGCAAATGGGTTCTGCATGTGCTACAACCAAGTTTTACATAACCAAGGAGGATATAGGTTATGACATAATTCTGGGACATCCATGGTACACAGTAACAAGACCACAGCTCACCAGATGTCACCATTAGCACACCCACTTCAAGCAGACAGCTTTATACCTAACAAGAAGGTTGTAGCAGATGATTCCTTTCTGTACCTGGAGGAATTTCAAAGTTTGATGACAACAAAGAAGGATCCTGGAGAGGATGCAATATTATATGTCCAAAGGTATCATGATCAAGTAAAACTCACTGATCTTATCTATTTACCACTTAATGTCCCTTACACCTCTATGTTTAGGGATAGTTGAATCATGTACGAAAAATAGGGAGGACTTGTATGACCACTAATCTTCGTGCTCTCAACTTCTCTAAAACTGTCCCACTACTTATTAACTTCTTGTTCGTGGATGTGTTCCACAACGCACGATTTCCGTAAACCGCCAGAGGGAAGGTACATAGATAAAAACTTCTCGTGATTGACGCGCCCTTTTGGTACGACGTAGCAGAGATATAGTTGAACACTTCTCGTGAAATATGTTTTTGCCCCGTTCCTTACCGATTGTTTGTTATTTTTGAGTTTGTAAATGAAGAGGTAATGAAGGGAATGGTACCAGAGTGAAGTTGTGACGTGTCCTTGAGGGGCGGGTCTGAAAGTATGAAAGGACTTGATGGAATCACTTTGAGAATTCCAAGTTTGGTACATGTCCAACAATAGGATCGTGTGATTGAAGTAAGTAGTAGCAACAAGGATAAAGTCACCATTCTGGACGTAATCAGGTAAGAAGAAGAGGCTTCCTTATCATGTGGGGTACTGATGTAGAGAGTTTTTTTTGATGACTTTGATATTTTATTGACTTGGTTTTTGGGATCACTATGGTTGAAATGGATTTGGATTGATTTTTCTAATGAATCAAGTTCTCAAGTACAGAAAAACTAAGAGGTATTCATTTACTAGACAAAGTGATTCATATTGAATGGGTTCATGACATCCATGGGTGAATTATGTTGCATATACTTCATGTGTCTACTTTAAAAGGTATTGAGGTTTCATGCTCTCTTGAGTGGTGTAATGAGTTACCCCCGGTGTTTATCCCCCCCACAAGTGATGAGGCTCTATTACAGAAGAGGCGAAAATATAATATATGAGGGTGTGGGTATTACCTTGGGTGTGAGTTTTGATATGTACGGTTTTGTTGCTAGTATTTTTGTTGATCATAACTTCCGGTCAAAACATGTGAATGTGTTGAATCTTCAAGAGTGAATGGGTCTTCAGTCCCCAAGTATAGCTTACTCGGATCCTCTACCGTGAAGAAGATAATTTTACGGTATCATGACAGGTCCATGCTTCCAGGAATTTGACAGAGCAAGGGAAGTTATGAGAGTCAGAGCCGTCCTTTGTTGTCGTTAAAACTGTGGGACTAGGACGAGTATCTGAATTGAAGTTGAAGCCATAATTATCGTCTAGGATGTTGAGATGCAACAGGGCTGTTCTACGACCTCGTGTGAGTCATGCATTTTCATGCTCCTTAGACTCACAAGCTTATTGTATTCCTTTGGAGGTGGTAATGGGATTCTAGTGGACACTCTCCCTGTTGCTGTTTCTAGTCCCCTGTCTCATATTGATGCTTCTGAGACTTCGGGAGATACTGTGAATATCTGATGTGAATTTTATCTAAATGCCGCAAGAGCACGACTGTCGATGAGACAGTATGCAAGTACGGTTCGTTCCACAGGTATTTCAGAAGTGCAATTTCCAACTTTTAATTAATTGACGTGCTAATTAAAAATTGATTGGGTGATTCTATTTTAAAATTAAAAATGATCCCTAGGACTCGAGATTTCATCACTAATATGCAAGATGTTTTTAACTATTTTTTATAATTTTCTCAAAATATTGCACAAGACGATTTCGGACACAATAATTACGTCTTGGAAAATAAATCATTTTTAACTCAATTATTTTTCTCAAATGATTAACAAATATATTCACCATAGAATGCTAGTCTCTAACAAGAATAAATGTATCAATTAATAAAGAATTATAGGACACATGATGAAAATTATTATCGTGATTAAACAATAAATATGACCAAGAGAATATATAAAAAAAATAGTTGCAACATGCTAGCAACATAGTACAACTTCCTCTTTAATCCTAGGTGGGGGTTCTAGCTATTCATGGAAAAAAGAATGGAAGAAGAAACCATTTTATTAAAAATTATATAAGGAATTCTAAGAAAGAACTGACCCAATACGTCGTAGAAGGATTAAAAATCTTTTTGAAATAATTAATGAATCAACGACTTATTCTGGACGCCTTGAATAAAACACAGTCTTGTTCTGTATTAAAAACTGAATCTGTCGTAGAAACTATTCAAGAAACCGTCGCTGAAGATTATGAATACAAAAGAATAAGTAACGGTTTCCTACGACTTTTCTTTGATGATGTTTTCTTCTTCTTCTTCAACCTTAAGCCAAAAACCTATTTTTCTGAAAGGTTTTTTTCTTTGATTTCGCTCGATTCTGGCTTGCATCCAGCCTCCCGATTGTTCTCTTTGTCTCTCTATTTAAATTAGAACCTCTCCAACTCGTTAAATCTTCTTATTTAATAAAATTAATCTCGGAAGATCGAGATAAATCTTTTCTCCTTTAATGGAGATATTCTCGGTGATCCAGTGATCATCATGCTTCCCTGATCTTATCGGAAACCTTCTTATTGTTGCATATTGTTTCCTATTTTATCTCACATGATCTCTAACAATATCAGGTAAAGATAGGAAAGATTCCAAGTTTTTTTTCTCGGGATAATTTTCTGATTTGAGGAAAAATATGTGTCACGAGATTTTGTCTAGTTATTAAGTTTAAAACTTGTGTACGAATTCTCATAACAAGGCAAGAAAATATTCTTGTCTTAACTCTCAAATTCTTTGCGATAACTCTTCACAGACCGATCAAGATATATTCATGTCGAAAAAATCTTTTGAAATGGATAACAAGGTTGGTGCCCCTATCCAAGGCATGGGTGCCTTTCTCAATTTTTTGGGGTGCCTTTATCAATTTCCCCGGGTGCTTTTAACACTTTTTAAGCCATTTTTCCATGATTTTTTATTCTTCCAAAAATACCTACAAAATAGTAATATTAGTACATAAATTGAGGAAACGCAATATAAATATGAGAACAATTAAGACACAAAAACGTGTCTATCAAATACCCCCAAACTTATAATTTGCTAGTCCTCGAGCAAATCTAATCTAGAAAATAAAAATCTCAACTCATTGTCGCAGGCATCGCGATTGCACTTAGCGTGTGCAACAAGCCTTTGAACCCCTAAGTGGCCTTAGTGGACGAGTTTTCCCTCGTGAGGGTTTACAAGAGATATACCCACAAAACCTTTACTTCAAACCCTAGCTACATGTGAACAATTTTGGGTAGACACTAAACATGCTATTTAGTTGGCTACTAAATTCTTTGGCTATGGGAGGAATTACCCTGTTTTGAATCCAATTGATGTATACGAGTTTTCACTCGAGCGTACTAATATTCATATATAAGAAAACAAAACACTACTCATAAAGTCATATAATGGACCATGATACTCAAAATCTAACAAACCATAATCACATGAATAGATTAAGAAGATGGATATGGAGATAGAAGTGTCCGCATGTTGACTAAGGAGAACGGTGCTTCCCATAATATCTGTATGAACATCATGCCAAGATGAATGGATTGAGATACGCACCAACGGTCGATTTATTGAATATATACAATTATTTATTTATTTTCTTATTTTTTTTCCAACAACATGATTAGATTTTTTTAATCTAAGCGCATGCTCCTTGTCAGAAGATTACATGATAGTTCCCATGGATCCTGCGTTCCATGCTTTCTTAGGTGACGGAGACAGGGAGAACACACATATATTACTATCCAAGTGTCTTTTTTTTTATCATTGGTCAAGTTCAATTAAAATAATGAGGCTTGATCTCAATCATTCTACTTCATCCTAGCAGCAACAATAAGGCGATACAGTGCCCCACCAAATCACTCAGAGAAACACAAAAAATTACAAATATAAAAACAGAACGTGATATGGTGACGACTCCGAGATATGGTGACGACTATCATGTTATTTCTGACACCTGAGTTTTGTCTTTTTATGAATAGACCATTTAGTTGGGTCCCTCAACTCCTACAACCAAAAAATTTGTTTCCATCTACCTATAATGGTTAGTCTCATCCTGAATTGTTCACTTGTTTCTAAATTTTTGAGTTTTTGGTACAACTAAATTTTTTAAATTTTCTCCCTTACTCCCAAACTTAAGTTGAACATAGTCCTCAATGTTCTAAAGATAAATAAATGAAAGCATGAACAAAGATTAATAATGATCAAAGTAAAAGAGATAGGGAAGGATATTACCAGCACCGTGTACCAAAAGCATATGGGTTTCCTCCCATAAAGCGCTAAGTTTAAAGTCTTCATCCAGACAAAGAAAGGATTAGTCATAACTTACGAATCATATAACAATAATCGAAATAATTGAGGATCCTTAAAGTCAATTGGATTTGACTCACAAAGTTGACCACAACGAAGTATATGAGAGTGGTGGTCATTCATAAGATAATGTGTCGATTCAAATTTTCTAAAATAATCAGATTTAGTTCCAAAATTTAAAAATTGACATATTTAAAATTCATACGTTCCCACATTTGGTAGAAAATATTTGGTGGGAAAACAAAGTCAATTATGGTATTATCGCCTGGGTAAACCACATCAAACAGAGGATGGGTTTCTAACACCTGAAGTTCATTTTGGACATTATTATATGGTTCTGGAAACAGTTCATGAAGATAATCTCTTAATATGGTAGAGGCACATACGTTAAGTCCCAAGTGAGAGACCTTTATAAGAGTCAAAGGTAAACCACGAGGAGAATAATATTGACCCCCAAACCTAAAGTGGTCAATGTCCTTGGACGAACCAGTCACAATTTCCTTAATTTCATATTCAGGAAAATGGTCAATTGTTTCAACTAGATTGTAATCATATGGGGTACCTTTACTCATATTTAAATTCTCTACGAGTCTATCATCTTCGTCAGGGACTATGGTCTTTGAATTGTTAGAATTTAAAACACTAGTCTTGGGATAAAATCGTTCCTCTAAACTATCATTGTCTTCATAATAACAAGGAAATATTTCACCATCTATAATAATGGTATCTCTAGTTAAATCCTTTTCCTCTTGAATAGGTAAATAATCATTAATATTATTAGGATTGGAACTTGAAACATCATTATTATCATGAAGCTCAAATGGTGTAAAAATTTCCTCGTCATTATGACTACGAATTTTAAATTCTTCGTCAATACTATCCTCTTCCTTAAATAAAAGCTTGAAAAAACATCCCGTACTGAAAAACTTTGCGAAGAACCAGACCTACTGTTTTTGATGGAGAAGTAATTAGCAATAAAGATGACGTAACACCGGGCTCCTCCGTCATCTTGGATCCGTCTCAAGTAAGTTTCTTATCTTCATGACCATAATAGAACATGTAAATTCTTCAAACTTATCATGTAAGTATAGCTGTATTCAAATTTACAAAATTTTTATGGATTATCGTCATTAGAAAATTTCAGAATTATAGTGCTCAGGAAAAACGCTGTTGAATCTTCATACGACCTCCGTTTTTGATGATTGACTCCTTTATCTTCATTAGAAAATTCTTACCCACGTATTTCAGGTAAAATCCAGGTTTTGAGCTTGTCTGGCGTCAAAATGACCCAATAGTAAAATTCAGGAAGTGTCCAGAAAAATTCTGATAGTTTTCAGACGTGATGTCGCTCACCGTTTCAGCCATAACTCTTAGCCCGTTTATCCGATTGGTGTAAAATTTTAGTATGTCGTAATAGACACCTATAGGAAACCTTTTACATAAGACTTATACTCAAATTCATTACCAATTTTCACAATCTTAAGAGTTTCTAGGAGGAAGTGTAAACAGTTTCTGACGTGGTTTTTGTGAAACATCTTGTAATAGGTTCGGGCCATGTAATACTTCAAATATTATTTTATAATAAATGTATATAACATTTATTAGTATGTGTAGTGAATGTTATGATTCATGTTCAAGAATTTTTGGTTTGAGATGTTCTGACCTAATATGCTGGTAACCTCTCTACTTTTAAGAGTTATCGTCGTCAATTGCTGAGCGGTCTCCATGGGTTCAACGATGGTTTGTAAATACTAATTTTCTAACAAGGATTTGCATACTTGCATCATGGAATCGTCATAATGATGTTAATTGCAATGAGATAAATCCGTCGAGACTTCTTTTTGGACTTGAGAAAAAAGTCTTGAGTCTTCACGGGAAGCAAAGTTAGGTCGATGGCTCCTTTCTGATTCTCATTCAGTAAGTGCATAGACTATGTCTATTGGTTCTCCTAACAAATGATTTGTAAGAATTTTCAAAAGTGATAATAACTCGTTCTGGTTCTTGATGATATCGACTTGATTTTATAAGACATCATTTAGGATTTTCTTCAGATCGATTATATTAATTGGTTGCCGAGCGTACACGGCTTTATAAGAGATTTGATCGAGTGAGATGAATTCTGGAGTAATAGAAGGGACCCCTATGGGGCTAGAAGACATGAAATTAAGATTGAATGCTTCTGAACTCCACATAGAATAACATTTCTTGAAAATTAAAGAATGAATTTTTATACCCGAGAGGTTGGTCTCCCACTATGGTCGCCAATTGTTTGTACGTAAAAATTTCTTCTAAGAAAAACAATGTACAGTTGAAGTACTTTTTGTAGATTCGAGGATCAAAACCGTAAAAAACAAATAAAGCAAGTAGGATGTTAGTATTTGTTCTGCTTCGGTTACAAAAGAGAGGAGATGGGTTGATCTTAGGGGAGGGAAGTAAAGAAAGTTGAAGGAATTGTGTGTAGAATTGTGTGTTGTGGTAGAAAATAGTAGAGCTTGAGAATGATTTTCTATCTCTTTTCTGTCGCTTGTTTTTCTTGTTTTTCTGTTTTGAAATTGGCTAAACAGCCTATTTATAATGGTAAAGAGCTCACACGTTTCCTTGTAAAGTTGTGGAGATAGTGAAGAGATGGAGAAGTGGAAGTCGTGGGTTTAATGGCTTAACCGCCTTGGAATCTTTGAGAAACCATTATTCCACTAATCCATTAACCATTTCACTCTTACCATGACTTTGTAACTTTCTTATCATGGGATGTCGTTACACCCATGTTGCTATAACCGCCAGAGCAATACCCCATGTTTTATCCCCCCATTATGATTTGATTTCTCATAGAGTTAGTGCAGTTTGTTGTAAGATTAAGCCATTGATGAACTCGTGTCAACACATTATGATTTGGCTAAGTGTTGGTGCCAATAGCACAAACAAGAGTGAAGATCTAAAATTCACGCAAGGGAGAAAGAAAATTGGCATTAGTAGCGCCGTTGGCAGTTAAGCCCTTAGATCCTGTGCCAGCACACACTAGTGTTGTTGGCAGCACAAAGGTTGTAGCGCATGTGCTAGCACACTCCAGTGCCACTGGCAGACTAAGGCTTTAGCTCATATGCTAGCACATGCCAGTGTTGATGGCAGCGCTAAGTCCATTTCTACCCTGCTACTTATTTGGCGCATTGACTTTAGTAGCTTTGCTATCTTTTTGGCTTTTTGGCTTTTCTTTCTAGCTTTTGGCACATGTGTATACTGCTTGTTTGCGTAAGGAGCATGGATATGGTTTTTCTAAGGCTAGCACTTGCTAGCGCCTTGGTTATTGCCTATGCACCATTAGCTTTGACATTTATTAATGTCGTGAGTATATTTATGGCCTATTTAGAGTTTCTCAATCGCATGAGATTTTAATGTTAGCATTATGCTTAACTTTTATGTAATGCATACAGAACATATTCAAGATATTCATCCGTAGAAGTTTGCAATCTTGAGATTATGCTTTATGCAACTCTGCAATTTAGATAGTATGCATCTAAATTAACGTTTTTATTCAGATATGGGTAGCCTCTATTCTGAATATGCATAATTTTATATAATCAGTGTGTGATCAACACATATAGTTTCACATGAAATAACGAGGATTTAGCTGGTAAGGCCCTTAAATTTTGGAAGTGCATAAATATATAAAGAGCTACAGAGCTAATTTAGCAACGAGACGAATATGCATTCTCAATTCTCTTGCGAAATGTAAGATAATAATATGTATTTATAATTCTGATGTGGGGTCAGGAATTTGTACATATTCATTTCATACTTCTGCAGCTGAGCATAGGCAATATTACAATTGTATCATTTGTAAAAAATCCACCATCAACATTAAGTCCCCTGCTTAGCGCGGAATAGTAATGTTTTGTGGTAAGCACTAGATGATGGTCTATCGGACGAAATAACATGTGACTTATTTTTTAATGGTTAGATATCACTAGAAGAGTAGCAGTTGGCTGAGCAAGTTTTCTCTTTCTGCGATTGTACTCTTAGGAATATGGAGCGTTCTTCTTCTATTGTAACAACAACGGGAAGGTATTTGGAACATTAGTTGGTTATAGAGAGTGTTGAGGAAGTGTTGCCGTCAGAATCACTAAGATGAGTGGTAAGGCATTGCTGCCGTCAGAGCACTAAGATGACTAGAACCTGAGCTTTGATATATGAAACAAGTTCAAGGAATTCAGCCGTGGAAGTTCTGCAACTTGAAGCAAGTTCGATTGTGGAGTGTTTAACTTTTATGCAGTGCATACGGAACATATTCAAGAGATTCAGCCATGGAAGTTTGCAACTTGAAATGATACTCAATGCGACTCTGTAATTAGATATATACATATAATTAGAGTTTTCATTCAGCTATGACATTGCCTCTATTCTGAATGTTTACAATTTTGTATAACCAGTGCTCTGTTTTATACAAGTAGTTCGTAATTTTGTATAACCAGTGTTCTGTTTTATACAAGTAGGTCGTAATTTTGTATAAACGGTATTCTGTTTTATACAAGTAGTTTGCATGGATGCACAAGAAATTAAGAGGGTTTATCCGGGTAAACCCCTGAAATTTGCGGGCGCATATATATGCAAAAGATATGTGGAACGAGTATAAGGAATTCAGCCGTGGAATTATTATAACTTATAATCGTTCAGTATTACGTATAGTCAGAGATCTTCTGGACAGGAATAGCTGCCGTCAGCAGTGACATTCTGAAGATATTGTCGCTCTATACTAGTAGTCATGCTAGGAGCCATCCAATCGTTCTTGATTCTATACGAAAGTCAATACTGAGTGGCATAGTATAATATATAGAATATTTAAAGCTCAAAGATGAGAGACTCTAATATTGCCATTATATATTTTGTTTGAAGAAATTAGCTGAAATTTTCTGTAACAAGGGTTTCGTTCTAAAATACAAAATATGGATTTTAAAAAAAATTAGTTTAAGGGTAGTTACTTAGATCTATTTCCTTTAGGCATATCCTTCACGTATAATTGGATTTTGGATATATTATACTCCCCGTGAATAAGCAGCATACATTAGCGCTTGGAGTTTGAGTATCTTTAATGAAGGATGCCTTATCCCATTCTCCACTGATTGTTGCTAATTTCCGAGTTTACAGGATTCCGGTGTAACAGTAGGAGCGACGACAAATAGAGGAGCTTATGGTGGTAGATAGTGGTACCGTGAGGATATGATCTTCTTGAAGACGCTAGTTTCTGTGTACGACCGGACTCGTGTGAAGTCCTATTTCCATGGAATAACCTTCATCTGGTAGAATATCTTTTGTTCTGTGGATGAGGCTATCGCTGAAGGTGTTGACGTCGTGAGTATGTTAGCATCGTGAGATCTCCAACATGATACAACGTAAGTGGGGACCTCAGTAGAAGTTAGGACTTCATGGCTAGTGATATCTTGTGATGGGTTTCATGGCTTAGCATTTCTTATATATTTCAGAATACGTATGACTCATGTGTGATGTTGACTTATCATATCCATATTTCTGGAGAAGATGAATTTCTAACAACAACTAGTAATCCCATATACCATATGTTGAGAGTAGAAGCTTGAGTCTGAAATGGTCAGGATTTTTGAGTGTTCATTGTTCACTGAAGATTTTCGTAGCTTGAGAACTCTGAATTTAATGTGTCTTCCATAATTGACCAATGTGGTTGAAATCAGCAGCAGCAATAACAGAGACGATGTTTCCATGCCATGATCAGATTGGGAGAGAAAGATTACGAGTTGTGGAGGTACTAACGTATAAATGCTTTCGTCAGGATGATGCGAACAATGGGTCTTGTTGCTACTACCATTGTTGATTATATACTCTGGTCGAAGGAGGCGACTGCATTAAATCTCTGAAACTGAAGAAGTCTTCAGTCCCCAGGTGTAACTGCTTTGGTTAGCTGCTGGATGATGGGTGATTTGATAGTATCATCATGAGTCCATGCTTCTAGGGTTTGATCTGGTAAAGGAAGCTAGGAAGGTTGATATCTCCTATTGTTGTTGTTGTCTTTGCGCGCCATGGCTGGAGCAAGAACTTGAATTGAATTTGGAGTCATTGTTGGTGCCTGAGCTGTTGAGTTACAACTGGGATGTTTTCATAAGCATTGAATGAATGAAATTGTCTTATCCCGACCCTTTGGTTTATAAGCTTGTTTTACCCTTTTTGGATGTGATGATGGAATGCTTGAAATGTTCACATAGGTGAATTCCTATGAAGATGCTAAGGGTGAAGAGGATGAGCTGAAATGTATCCTGTTACTGACGTGGTTCTATGGGTGTCTTTGAAGATATGTTCCCAGAGGTGTCTCTTGAGTCATCTTATGAATCTTTGACTGTTATGCGTGTATTGCGGTGAGCAGTCCCTATCACACTTCTCTTTTATTTATAAATTTATGTTTTCTGGAGTAGGCTTGGGATGCATCTCAGCCTCGTTATGGGTTGCAGGCGCCTATCAGATATGACGATGTAGTTGGGAGGTGAAGATATCTTTGTGGCATGTCTTTGGAAAGTAAAGGGCCTTGTCAAGTTTGTGACTCTCTGGTTAACCATCTTTCATAGGATGGAGAGGTTCTTGACAGCGAGGGGATCTTGTGTAAATCTTCAGTCCCCAAGTGTGATTCTTGTGATCCTTCAGATGTAGTTGTTGAAGATGATGCTCCAAGTGGTGCCGTTGCGTAAGATGCCAATGCAATGAAAACTGCACCAATTGAGTATCCAAACTATGGAGTTGACTTTGACTTTAAGTTTGACAGTATCCGACCCTTGGAGGAAGCTGAGACAACTAAGCTTGTTTCCGGATGGTTTTGTTGTCATGCGTGAGCCATTCAGGAGAACTTGAAGGAAGTAGGTGCATCTTCGGCTTAGAAGTGATTACCAAGGCTAGAGGTGATGGTGAAAAACTATTAAGAGAGTTGAGGCTTGCAACTGAAGCCTTTGCACACGTGCACGTGGAGAGGGCATATGCTGATAGTTCTGAACCAGTCTTCAAGGATTTCTTTCTGGGCAGTTGGTTATGAGAGTTTTTATATGTTTCTGAGATACCCAATTTTTGTGGTTTTATTTCAGGATTTTGACTAGGTAGATTTTGAATGGTTGCAAAGTATTTTTCTAGATAGAGAAATGATACTTTATCGATCAAAATTCTAAGTAGGAATGCGAGGAGCTGCAATCATTTTAGAGGAATTGCAAAATCCTAGGGGGTGTGATGCATCGGAAAACCGACTTTGTTTTACCGCAAGCGCACAGTGTCGAAAGATGTAGACAAGAGCAAATACGGTTCGTTCCCACGAGGAGTTTGGATTAAAATATTTTTTTAGGTTTTTTTATAAAGAATTTAATTAACTAATGAATTAAGATTATTCAATAAAGTTTGAAAACAATAAGAGGAAAACGTTAAGGTTCCAGGAATCCGTTGTAGATTAGGGTTTAATTGCTTTCGTCACATAGGGTCTCGATTTCAAAAAGAATTGTTTGTTCTCAACCTAAAGTAGAATTTCGAAGTACTAAGTATACGGGGCATAAATAGTCAAAGAATATTCATAAAACAATTTCATACAAGGTTTCAACGAACATGAAAAATCATCGAGACAGTAAAACGTTGAGAGAGAAAAAAATTAATGATATTTAGTTCATATAATTGAAAACCCTAGTTTTGAAACACAAATAAAACCATCTCTACAAGTTCATCCTTTCGCCCTAACAAAGGAATTAGCCCAACATGGCTTTCTTAAAAACCATGAAAATTAACTAAGAAAATAGCACAAACTAACCGATAATCGTCGAAGATATAGACTGTACGTGAAGTTCTCTGCCTCCCAAAAGTGTCTCTGGCTCTTTTTACTGTCCGTGTCCGTGGCTGGGAAGGTCTCTCTATGTAGGTATTCTTCTCTCTGTCCTCATGTCTTCGTATACGTGAGAGGTTATATACCTCCGGATCTCTTAGTGAGAGGGGTATACGGCTCTATTTATAGAGGTTGGGTAACCACTATTTTTAGAATTCTAACTGGTTTAGGAAATACACACCACCGATCACTATTCCGTGTATAACACGGTTATATTCTTTCTAACTCTCTTCTTCCGATTTTTTCTCAACAAGAAAACAACTCCCGGTTGTACACATCTTTGCTTCCAAGAACCACCATCATTACTTGAGCCGCACGCCTCTCATTCTTCTCGAGTTCTCAAAACTCAACCTCGACTCCAACCAACTACTCGAGCTCTTACCACAAGCAAAACTTGAGTCCAACTAGCTTCCATTAACACCAGCTTTTCTACCAACAGCATCGAAGCCACATTATAAATGCATAATTTATACATTTTAAGTATCATTTCCTTATTCTTATTTGCTAGATTTTGTTTGAATTACCGTGTTTTATTATTACTTTTCTAGTCTGTGTGTTTTATCAGGTTACATCTCTGAAACAAGTGAAATGGAGCTTTACAAGAGAAGAATTTCTAAAGACCCAGTATAACACAGTCCATTCCAGGATTTCTAAAGACCCAGTATAACTCAGTCCTCCATCTTGTAGAGAATTTGATTATGAATGCAACGGCGAAAGAACGAAGTCATTTCGACTTCGTATGAGAAAGTTATAAGAAAAACGAGAACAAGGGGAAAAATAGTCACTTCAAGCGAACCACTATTGGCATCCCATCATACGCTAAGGGATGTCACAATTCAAATGTTTATAAAGGCAACAGAAAACATTACTCAAGGAAGCCACATTTTGAATAGTTGCAATGGCACCAGCCATTCTTCTCAGGGCACTCCTTCTTCTTCCCTAAATCCAAACTCGGTTTTTCGATGATGCTTCTGCCATTAATAGTCGACGGTTGCTGTGTTGAAGATTGGAGCTGTTGATCTTAGCAGTTGTTAATGGAGGTTGGAAGGAGTTATTCATGGTATTTCCTATGAACAATGATGATGATAGTAATGGAGTCGAGGGAATTAATGATGGCAGCAAATGAAGATTCATGGCAGTGCTGGTGATCGATAATGAAGATATGGTGATTCTGGTTATGTTCAAGAGTGATGGTTAAGGAACTCGGAAGTAGGCTGTGACGGTAAAATTATGATGGTATTGGTTCACGGCAGTTGAGGCTGTGATGACGATCATGGGAGATGGTGGTAGATGGAACTAACTCAGTAATGAATCGATGAAGCAGTTGGAGCTCGATTTTATGGTTAAGAGAGGAACTAGATGGCTGTCGATGGTTGTTGGGTTCTTGGAAGTGGTCGCTGTTCTTGGCGGAGCCTGTGGCAGAGAAGGCTGCTGGCGAATCTGTGCTGTTGATGCAGACATGAATGTGGTAACAATCTTGAATGATTCCTGTTGGTGTTTCAACTGTGACTGCCATGGTGGTGACGTTGATGAAATGATAGTGCTCGAGAATGGTCTGAGGTTGGAGCTTGAGTTCGGTAATGAGCTTGAAAGTTGAGTGAAGGCTAAGTCCGTGAGATTGATGATGATATTAACGGAGCTTTGCTGCTGGGATGAGGTGAGTTTATGGGTCTGGTAGCATTTGAAGGGGAAGCTCGAGTGATATTGGGAAGGAATGGTAGTCTGTGGTGTTTGGTTTGGCCGAGAAGTCAGGGAAGAGTTTGCTAAAACAAACTCTTGAGAGGCAATCCAGGTTGGTTACGAAATTCTTGGAGTGGGCTACGAGGAGACAAATTCTTCTTGTGGTTTGAAGAGTGTTGTTCAAGAAAAAAAAAAGAAGCCAAACCTTGTTTGGAAGTAGTACGGAAAAGAAAGTCGTGTATGACACGGATTTGTCTTGTAGAAGGAATTGTGGCTATATATAGCCTTGTGCAGCTGAAGAGAAGGACGTTCACGGATAGCTGGATATACTTGGATACACAGATAGACGGAAATATTGGGACGTACAGAGCTTCAAGGACAAAAGACATCGGGTTAGTTTGTACTATTTTCTTAATTAATTTTCATGGTTTTTAAGAAAGCCATGTTGGGTTAATTCCTTTGTTAGGGCGAAAGGATGAACTTGTAGAGATGGTTTTATTTGTGTTTCAAAACTAGGGTTTTTAATTATATGAACTTAATATTAATGTTTCGTCTCTCTCTCAACGTTTTACCTTTCTCGACTATTTTTCATGTTCTATGCCACGTATAGTTCATTGTTTGATTAGTAGAAGGACTCGTTGAAACCTCGTATTAAATCGTTTTATGAATAATCTTTGACTTTTTATGCCCCGTATACTTAGTACTTTCGAGATTCTTTGCATATTTCTGAGGTTTAGTATTTCTGAGACTCGGGTCAGAGACATAATATTACTATTTTACCCTTAACAAAAACCCACCATATACAACACCATAAGTAAATCCTAATCATCTCTGCAACAAAAATTACATAACCTTTGTTAGGCTTTTTCTTTCATCAAATTGTTAAAATCAAACCCTAGATTCTAAATCTCTGCAACAATGGTGTTCTTCATCATTTAATGCAATTAAAACAAACCTTGATACATTTATGTGATGGGTTTTAACAAAAAGAAAAAAAAAATTTATAGTGGAGAAGCATTTGTACTCTTCAACAGTCATTCCTCCTCTTGATCCATATTTTTCTTTATCACTCACGACTTTAACTACCACAACCAACTGACCTTGATAATCTTCTTCTTCTTCTTCTTCTTCTTCTTCTTCTTCAATATCCATCAAATCATGTCTACTATAATCCACTGTTTCTTCTAAAAAAGCCATCAATGAAACCCTTAATGGACGATTATCATTACTTGCAACAACCCCTCTTTAGTTTTCATTCTGATTTTGATTCTTAATTGAGGTTTGGGTTTGATTCTGAATTGGGGATTGGATTTGGGTTTGACTACTTGTTCTTCCTTGTTCATCATCTTCCTCCTCTGCAACTTGAAGAATAGTAGTACTAGTAATTGAGACAGACATTTATAGAGAGAAAGAGAGAGAGTTCGTGTAAAACAATATAATCTCGTTAGTTTGGACCGATGTGGCTTTAAGACCGATTTGACTCGGTATAATGGGTTACGTACTTGGTTAGTCATTGTTACTAAAGTAAAAGATATTTAAGTATTTACATATTTAATTAGTTAAAAATTTTACTTAACAGAATCAACGCGGGTCAACATAAAGTCCAGGTACCAAACCCTAAGTTGGACAAAAGTTAAACCAAACACTAATGTTGGACAAAGTATAAGTATCAAACGTCAATTAACCCATAAAAGAAATGAAAAGGGAAAAGATTTTCGTCTAAACTCAATATAAAAGAAGTAAAATAGTACTCGAATTAACCCTTTTTGTTGTGGTTCCTGAACCATTCAGCGATAAAATCTTCTAGATTTAGTTATTAGATAATAATTAACCTAACAACTCTTAGGTTCTGGAATCACTTCCACAGTTTGCAAAACATTAACCTCTATTATTGTTTTTACTTAAGTTTTCGTTGATGGCCCTTCTTTTCTATATTTCTTTTACCCTGTATTTTTAAGAACTTAAACACATAAATTACGTTAGATAAACATGAAATATATTCATGGTTCATGGATCATCAACTCATATGACTTTTTCTGCAGAATACTTAAACTTGTATACTCATATGACTTTTTCCGCATAATACTTAAACTTGTATTCTTTATTCATATAAAAGTTTTGACTATTGGAAATTCAATTATATGAAGTGAAGAGTTCAACATTATAAGCATATTTATCCTAATAATCTATCATTACTTAAATTACATAAATTTATTAGAGATAGATCTTGGAAGAGTAAAGCGTGCATGCTGAACTAAGGTGAACAATGTTAGCCAAACTATTTGTATGGACATTAACGGTGGGGTAACTTAAATTGATTAATAGTGAACTAATGTGGTTTTTAAATAGTGGTAAAAGGTTCAATACTCAGACTTCTAAAGATTCGATTTTTAAACCTAATTTTTAATAACTAAAAATAAAACAAATTAGAGTAAAATTGATTTCAAATTATGGGAAGGACTGAGACTAAGGATTCCCAGATTCACCAATTTTTCAAGTGATAAAAATCTTGCAACACGTATATTCAGTTTATCAAAAATATTGCCAAAGTTAGGTTTTCAAAATAATAGTTGTAAATCGAAAGCATGAGACATCAAAAGCTCAAAACTCAGCATGACCCATCAAAAGAAAACACAACTAATTGATAAAAACCTTTTTTTTTTCAATTTTTTTTCAAAGAAAATAATTATATAAGAATTGCGGAAAATAAATAAAATAAGAATTACCACTTTATTATTGGAAAAATAGCTTCCTCCGTCGCCCCAGTGATGGTGATTAGCTCATCATGTTGGAAATTCTCTTAAAATAATTGTTCATAGCTCAAAAGGTGTTTACAATGATGAAATAAAAGTAACACAGAGAATTTGATACACTTATAAACGTTACAGAAGATGTTCTCTTTGTGGCCGAAGAAAGAAAATAAAACAGAAAGAAAAGAACAGACTCTGGCAGCTTCAGAACTTTTAAAAGAATAAGCAACGGGTATTACGACGGTTCTTTGGAGCCTTATGTTCTTCGTATTCTCTTCACCAGCAGAAATTTTCTGTTTTATCTGAAATTTTTCGCACGTTTGTGGCTTGATTTTCTTTGGTTTCTTTGCTATTTATAGGTTCGGGAACCTTAATCCATCATTCTTAACCGATTAGGATGCAAATCCTCATCTAAAACCAACTCAAATCCTTTGTTAATCCGATTCAAGGACAACTTCCTTTTCCGGTTGTGAATCGACTTTTCCAGCAGAATTTTCAGCGTGAATCACTCTGTAGTGACGTGTATGATCAGATGTTGATTGTTTCTTCACTTGGGTAACTCAGAGTAACTTCCAAATCCCTTAAAACACGTTCCAACCCAAACTCAGAAGAATTCTCACGTAAAACCAACTTTCCCGCCAATTTCAAGTTTTTGAATCTAAAGAAAGGGTGCCCCCAATCCAACTGGTGGGTGCCTTTAACAATTTTTCTGGGTGCCTTTAGTAATTTTCCTGTGTGCCTTTATCACCTTTTGAGCCGATTTTTTCACAATTATTTATTTTCGAAAAAAATACCTACAAAGACATAAAAACCCATAAATAGTACAAAATCGAACACTATCAAAATAGATAATCAAGCACAATTTAGACACAAAAATGTGTCTATAAAATACCCTCAAACTTACTATTTGCTAGTCGTCGAGCAAATCTAATCTAGAAAATAAAATAAAATAAAATCCTAACTCACTTTTCCAGGAATCACGACTACATTTAGCATATGTAATAAGACTTTAAACCCCTAGGTGACCCTAGTGGACGAGTTTTATCTCGTTAGGTTTACAAGAGGTATACCCATAAAACCATTACTCCAAGTTGTAACAACCCGTGAACGATTGAGGATAAACACTAAACAAGCTATTTAGTTGGCATACTAAATTCTTCGGCTCTGGGAATCATTACTCTATACGAGTCCAGTTGCTGTACACGAGTTTTTACTCAAGCATACTAAAATTCATATATAAGAAAACAAAGCTCTACTTAGATAGTTGTTCAACCACAATACTCAGAATCTACAAAATTTCAATCACATGAAAAGATTTAGAAGATGGGTATAGAAAAATGAAGTTTGCGCGTGTTGAGTAAGGTGAATGGTGTTTCCCATATCTGTCTGAAGGTCATTACCAGGATGAATCCTAATGGATTGAGATACATGGTCTTATTGGTCTTAATCATTATACTAATATCGATTCAACTGGTATATACAAGGGTCTCAGCGATCGATTTATTGAAAATAAAACAATTATAAATATATTGACAACATGATTGGATCAAATTGAATCTAAGCGCATGGGCTTTATCAGCATCTTACATGATAGTTCCCATGAATCCTGCGTTCCACGCTTGCTTAGGCGACATAGACAGGGAGAACACACACATATTGCTATCAAAGTATCAATACTCGATTTTTTTTTATTATTGTTGTTATTATCATTATTTTTTATAAAATAAAATATAAAAATGGGGCTTGATCTCAAACACTCAATTTTGGCGGTGAAAGTGATATGGTCGAGATAGACTCTGAGGTATGGTGACAACTATCATGTTATTTCTAACAACTGAACTCTGTCCTTTTATGAATAGACCATTTAGCTGGGCACAACAATTCCTATAGAAAAAGAGATAAGTTTCCATCTACCTAGAATGGTTAGTGTCATCCTGAATTGTTCACAAGTTTCTAGACTTAGGAGTTTCATATTATTGTACTAAAAAGTTTCTCCCTTACCCCAAAAATTAAATCAAACAATTTCCTCAATGTTTCTAAAGATGAATGATTAAAAACATGAATAAGGAGAAACTGTTACCACTTCAAGAAAAGGATTTAAGGAAAGATATTACCGTGTCGCATGAGCATGGGTTACCTCCCAAGAAGTGCTAAGTTTTAAGTCTTCAGCCAGACTAAGAAAGAATTAGTCACCTCATAGAATCATATAGCAATAGCCGGAACAACTATGGGTCATCTGAATACAATATTGCTATCACAAATAAAAGGAAGCTGCAACAGGCCAAGAAAATGAACAAACCGAGCACACCCTTATCTAGTTTTCTTTTTAAGACAACTACTTCTAGATGTGGTTTAGGTTCAGGCTCTATAAAAGGGTCTAGATAAAATATTTTCATGGGTTGGATTTCCTCGTAGGCAGGATCAACTGGATCAGGTTGTAAAGTCTGGAGTAACTCAACTAAGAACTTAGAATCACATAATAATAACCTGAATAATTGTGGATCCTCAAAGTCAATCAGATTGGACTCACACAGTTGACTAAAATGAAGGCGGTAGTCATTCTTAAGAAAATGTGTCAATTCTAATTCCCTAAAGTAATTAGGATTAGTCTCAAAACTTAATAGCTGACACATTTGAAATTCAAACGCTCCCACATACGGAAGATAATATTTTGGTGGGAAAACAAAGTCAATCTTAGTATTATTTCCTAGGTAAACCACATCAACCAGAGGATGGGTTTC
Organism: Papaver californicum; assembly: GCA_023531435.1. Classification (NCBI taxonomy): domain Eukaryota; kingdom Viridiplantae; phylum Streptophyta; class Magnoliopsida; order Ranunculales; family Papaveraceae; genus Papaver; species Papaver californicum. The sequence goes on from JAJJMC010012657.1 coordinate 263,208, forward strand.
TAACAACTGAACTTTTTTTTGGATATCAAAAAGATCAGAGAATCTAGCTTGAAGATGATCTTGTAAAATGGTAGAGGTGCATATGTCAAGTCCCAAGTTAGGGACCTTTCTAAAGTTAAAAGTAAAACATCGAGAGAATGATAGTCACCCCTAAACTTAGAGTTTTCAGTGTCTTTAGATAGACTAGTCACAATTTCCCTAATTTCTAGTTCGTCAGATTCCCAAAAATAGTCAATTGCTTCTTCTAGGTTATAATCAAGTGGTGCATCCTCACTCATATTTAAAATCACTACGATTCTATCTTTGTTATCTAAGACTATTATTTCTAAATCGTTGGACTCTAAAACAGTATTCTCAGGATAAACCCGTTCCTCTAAACCATTATCGGCTTCTAAACAAGAAAATTCTACATCGTCCAAAACAGTGGTATCTTTAGTAAAATCCTCTTCCTTTTGAATAGGTTAATAATATTAAAATTATTTGGATTTGAACCAGAAATAACACTATTATTATGAAGCACAATTGGAGTGACAATTTCCTGATTACTCTGCCTGTATATTTCAAGTTCTTCATCAATACTATCCTTATCATCATAATAATATGAAGATGTTTAAACCTCGTCTAAATAAGTAGTGTTACCAATTTTATCCTCGTCCTCTTGACTAGGTGAATAATTATCACTGATAGCACTATATTGGAAATTAAGATCATTTTGAGCAATATTATTCTTTGCAGAAATTTCATTCACGCTTAATACGAACCTATTTGTATCCTCAGTCAACTCCTTTATGATTCTTCTTGTATCCTCAGTCAACTCCTTGATGGAAATCTCTAGAGAAACTATTGGTTCATAAGGAGTACTAGATCGCAACTGCTTGTGTGATTCTTCTAGAGAGGGATTTGGGTCATCATAGGGAGTACTAGATTGCATCTTCTTTAGGGAATCCGTACAAGACAAAGAACTAGAATTTTGCTCATGTGATTCTTCTAGAAAAGGATTTGGGTTATCATAGGGAGTACTAGATTGCATCTTCTTTAGGGCATCCCTCCAAGATAAAGAGCTAGAACTTTGCTCACTTTCATGTTCATAAGACGGGTGTATGTACGAATAGTAATTGGGATCACCCTGGTATGAGTAATAACCTCCAAAAGGTTGGTGGTGATCCCTACTACTATCCACACCATGTTTATAGTATGGATAATGTCTATTTTGAAATTCATATGGATATTCATTGTATTGGTCCTCATAATACCAATTCGACATTTTCTAAAAACTTCCTAATATATTTACAAAAAAAATCTAAGAAAATAAATCCTAACAGGAAGGGGGTTCTAAAAAATCACAAGCAAGGATGACTCAACCAAATCAAACCTATTGAATCTAGCAAACAAAAAGCATGATGACTCAACTTAGATTGTTTCTAGACCATCTTTTATTCCTTCGAAAGGCAACTAGTTACAGTTTTAGCAAACCTCTTAGAACGATCCGAATTAGATTAAGTCGAAGAGAAACAGGATAAGCTCTAAGGAGCTTTGATAACCCTGTATCTTTGGCAACTTTTCCCTGGGTTACAAGGCGTCTCTAATCAACTTAAAATAATCTTCCTGAACTTCGAGTTAGTCTAACAAAGTAACCATACAATTCTTTTGAACGAGTTTCCTATAAGCTCGTTACCCTATCAGGCTTTTTGTAGTCAAAATTTTAAGGTTTAGGTTCGCGTTTGGTAACGTGTTCCTAAAGAGGGCAAGAAGGAACGGTGATGAAATCCGAGTCCTTATCTTATATGGACAGTTCTTGCCCTTTACTAAAAAAGTAAATCCGTATTCAGGTCCTCAACATATATGCATACGAAGGAATACAGTAAACCCAGTTGCAGGGGATTCGTGGGTTGATCGAGTCTTACCTCCCGTACCAGACGGGGGATGAATCGGTTGTAGTCGACTTAGGCTACTGACTCCTGTGTCAATGTACGAAACCGAGGGGCCGAGACAATATCGTAATTGTCGTCTTTCCCTGTTACAGTTTATATTTAAATTACCCTTCCGTAGGGTTTAAAATAATAATAATGTCCAAAGTCCCAAAATAAAGTCCAAAAAGTGTCCAAAAATAAAAGAAAAATTACACAAATAATAAAAATTTCCTAATACGATTTTCTAAACAAATAAAATCTAAAAAATTAAAATATAATTAAAAATAATTTCTTTGTCTTCTTTTCCGTTCTTTAAGCTTTAACTTTAACTCCAAGTCTTTAATCACCGAAGTCTTTGGCTCTATTTCCTTTCAATCCAAAATCCAAAACCTGTAGCAAAATGAGAAATACCCAAAGAAATGTAAAATAGAACAAAGTAAAAATAAAAATCTAATTAAACTAACTAACCTAAAAAAAACTAAAAACAAATCTAAAAACAAGACCTCGTCGCGCCAAAAGTTGATGTGGTTTTTAAATAGTGGTAAAAGGTTCGATACTCAGACTTATAAAGATTCGGTTTTTAAACCTAATTTTTAATAACTAAAAATAAAACAAATTAGAGTAAAATTGATTTAAAATTATGGGAAGGACTGAGACTAAGGATTCCATCATTCGCCAATTTTTCAAGTGATAAAAATCTTGCAACTCGTATATTCAGTTTATCCAAAATATTACCAAAGTTTGGTTTTAAAATAATAGTTGTAAATCGAAAGCATGAGACATCAAAAACTCAAAACTCATCATGACCCATCAAAAGAAAACACAACTAATTGATAATTTTTTTTTTTTTTTCAAATTTAATTCAAAGCAGATAATTATAAAAGAATTACGAAAAATAAATAAAATAAGAATTACCACTTTATTATTGGAAAAATAGCTTCCTCCGTCGCCCCAGTGATGGTGATTAGCTCATCATGTTGGAAACACTCTTAAAATAATTGTTCATAGCTCAAAAGGTGTTTACAATGATGAAATAAAAGTACCACAGAGAATTTGATACGCTTATAAACGTTACAGAAGATGCTCTCTGTGTGGCCGAAGAAAGAAAATAAAACAAAAAGAAAAGAACGGACTCTGGCAGCTTCAGAACTTTTAAAAGATTAAGCAACGGGTATTACGACGGTTTTCTGGAGCCTTATGTTCTTCGTATTCTCTTCACCATCAGAAATTTTCTGTTTTCTCTGAAATTTTTCGCACGTCTGTGGCTTGATTTTTCTTTTGTTTCTTTGCTATTTATAGGTTCGGGGAACCTTAATCTATCATTCTTAACCGATTAGGATGCAAATCCTCATATAAAACCAACTCAAATCCTTTGTTAATCCGACTCAGGGACAATTTCCTTTTCCGGCTGTGAATCGACTTTTTCAGCAGAATTTTCGGCGTGAATCACTTTGTAGTGACGTGTATGATCAGATGTTGATTGTTTCTTCACTTGGGTAACTCAGAGTAACTTCCAAATCCCTTATAACACGTTCCAACCCAAACTCAGAAGAATTCTCATGTAAAACCAACTTTCCCGCCAATTTCAAGTTTTTGAATTTAAAGAAGGGGTGCCCCCAATTCAACTGATGGGTGCCTTTAACAATTTTGCTGGGTGTCTTTAGTAATTTAACTGGGTGCCTTTAGTAATTTTCCTAGGTGCCTTTATCACTTTTTGAGCCGATTTTTCCACAATTATTTATTTTTCGAAAATACCTACAAAAACATAAAAACTCATAAATAGTACAAAATCGAATACTATTAAAATAGATAATCGAGTACAATTTTAACATAAAAATGTGTCTATCATGAACCTCAACAAAAAAATATCAATAATTTCATATAAAACTTAATTAGATTCAAGCTAGAATAAAAGATCAAAAAAATTATCAAAAAATAAATTATTTTCAAGGCCCAACAAGTATCCAAATTCTTTTGCCAGGTCAGGATCCTAACGGCTCAGATCCTAATTTAGAAGAACCGAAATGGGACCGAACTAATTTAGAAGCGTTGTGTTTCGGTTCCAACAGTACCCAAGTGGAATTGCACCCGTTGACAATAGAACTGAACCGCTTGACAACCCTAGTAGGTAGATGTGGGAATTGGATAAATACCCCTATTATCCATGGGCCTTTAAAAATACCCTTGTCAACTATATTTATACCCGTACATTTTTAAGAAGGAAATCCATTTATTCATTAATACCAAATCCCCCCTTCTAATATAATATGATAAAAGTAGATCTAAAATCAATTATTTCATTTCCAACTTTACATCTGAAATTTTTTCCTTTTTCTTTCTCTACTTCTCTTTCTACTACCATCACCACCACCACCATTACCACCCCTCTGTCGCTACCACTACCACTTCCACCTCCAACGATGAGTAAAGTCTTAAATGGAAAACTAATGATTTCGTTTTCAATTTCAGATCTTGAAAATTTCTCTCTTTCTTCTTTCTCTCCCCAGACATCACCACCACTATAACCGCCGTTTTAGTTTGTTGATATGTTTTGAGAATCGACTTTGAAGATCAATAAATGTAATCTTTAAGAAAAATCGACATGAAGATTAAATAGGTAAACAATCGATTAAATGTTTAAACGAGTTTACAAGTCTTATGATTTTAATTTGGATTTTGATTCAATCAATTTCAACAAATCAGTTTCCAATCTTTGATAGTTTGTATATGATTGTGTTTCAAATGTTCACTGGTAATGATTTAGTTGATTGGTGTTCCATCTTGTTAGTATTGGTTTTGATAATGATTCTGTTATATGTTGATAATGGTAAATGACTTGTTCCAGTCAATGGTGGTGGTGGTGGTGGTGGTGGAGGAGGTGATGGGTATAACAGAGGTGAGAGTGGTGGTGTAGGAAGATGTGTTTCTTCCGGAAGGGAAGATAGTAATGACCTAAGAGAGCTTGTAAAGATTACTATAGTAATTTCCTAATAGATTTTGCATTTTCTAATGCAAACTATAACAAGTGAGTGGGTACTTAGTTGATTTTTTTTGATTTTGTATTGATGTTGATTTTTGTTTGAGACTGAGTTTGTTTCATGCTGTTTGGGGACTGTTATTGGTGATTGTTTAAGACTGAGTTTGTTTCACGCTGTTTGGGGATTGTTATTGGTGATATAGCGTATACTAAGGGGTGTGGTCAATTACTAAGTGATTCTGGTCAAAAATGTTTGTGCAACCAACGTCATATGTTGTACACGGTAACAAAGTTGGCGTGAGGGCTCAGTATGAGAGTGGTCTGTTCTCTAGTTCATTATCAGAAATATTTAGCAAAAAATGTAAGTGCTTGTTTGGTACTCAATCTTATATTTGATTCGTTCATGTATGTAGCCGTGATGATTTTTTCACGTCACGAGGTGGTTGGATGAAACATCTCATTATATTTTAATGCACAATAAAACGAACTTGTGGTGTAATGATATCACAACTGGCTCTAGTCAGAAGATGCATGTTCGATTCACGTCAGGTTCACTCATTTGAGTATGTCAATTTTTGGTATCAACTTTGGTTGTTGACACCAGATTATAATATCAACTTTGGTTGTTGACACCATAATCTGGACATTTTATTTCTGAATTTTTAGTTTTTGGTATCAACTTTGGTTGTTGACACCAGATTTTAGGTTCTACTTTGGTTGTTGACACCAGATTTCAGTAGGAACTATGTGGTTGACATCATAATCTGGACCTAACTTATTTCTGAATTTTCAATTTTGGTATCAACTTGGGTTGTTGACACCGTATTATGATGTCAACTTTGGTTGTTGACACCATAATCTGGACCTAACTTATTTCTGAATAATTTTGGTAACAACTTGGGTTGTTGACATTAAAATCTGGTGCTAACTTATTTCTAAATTTTTCAAATTTGTATTAACTTGGGTGGTGGTGGTAGTGGCGACGATGGCGGACAGGTGGCGGCAGCGGTGGACTGGTAGCGATGGTGGTGGCAATGGAGGCGGTGGTGGTGGTGGCTGCGACGATGGTGGACTGGTTGCAGGGGTGGAGTTGGAGACGATAGTGGTGGTGGAATGTTGATGGTGGTTGTGGAGTGGTGGCGGTGGAGTGATGGAGAAAGAAAATTGTTGTTTTTAAAATGAAAAAAAATATCATATGTAATGTATTATAAAAAAAATTATACAAGAAAAAATACTAAGATAATCTATCTTTAAATGATAAAGTTTCTAGAAGGTGAGGTATATTTAAAATATGATGAAGATATTTGTGAAGAGGTTAAAATTTAGGAATATTTAATTAATATACCCTAGGTAGATTGTCTATTGATTCATGTTACCACAGAATAACTATTGTCTACAGTACAAATTACTAGGGCTGTACATGGTAACGGGTTTCCACGGAAACCCATCAAAACCGAACCGAATTTGCCAAAACCGAACCGAACCGTTTACTAATGGAACTGTTATGGAAAAAAAGTATGGAAACCGGTAGTCACGGTTTCGGTTTTGGTTTAGCCAAAAACGAACCGTTATACCATGGAAAACCGACTATTTAAGACCCTTGATCTAGTTTTTGATAGATCTAATCTGAACCCTTCATTACCCTTGATATATAATCCCATCCTAACTTTCTAACCCTAGTTCTCTTCTAGTTATGGAAGAATCCACTTTTTCTAAAAAAATTTAATTTTTTTGATTTTTTTTAATTTTTTTTAATTTTTTTGATTTTTTTTTTTTAATTTTAATTTTCCAAACGGTTAACCGAAACCCGTTGGAAAAAACCGAAACCGAGAAAAAACCGAGTAAAACCGAACCGGCGGTAAACGGAACGGTTATGGAAAAATAATTAGAAAAACCGACCTTGCCGGTTTCGGTTTTGGTTTGGCACAAAACCGAATCGAAACCCGTCATGAACACCCCTACAAATTACCCTTTATCCAGATTTCTTTCCTTCTTCTTCTCGCACGTACCAGTAAAACACGCACAGTACTTTAAAGCAGAGTCCACTGGACCTACTCAATTTCTTCCCTTCTCTCAAAACCTCCGTTAATCCCATCGTATCTCCATCAATTCAAAAATACAAAATATGGGTTTTGTTTCTCATTCTCTCCTCTAAAAAACCCATGCTCTATTTCCCTCTCTCCATTAACATACACAACTTTCATCCCAACAATGTATTTATCCGAAAAACAAAGATCGGATTTTTACAAAGGCGAAGCTCGTGATATCATGATGGAAGTCACAGTTAGTAGTCAGCAGCAGCAGCAACATCAAATGTTAATAGGTGGTGGTGGTGGTGATAATCAGAGTAGTGGGGGTTCAGATCATGAAGTAAAAATCCCTAAAAAAAGAGCTGAAACATGGATACAAGAAGAAATAAGAAGCTTAATTAGTTTTCGACGTGAAGTTGATGGATTTTTTAACACATCAAAATCAAATAAACACTTATGGGAACAGATTTCATCGAAGATGAAAGAAAAAGGTTTTGATAGATCACCTACTATGTGTACTGATAAATGGAGGAATTTGTTGAAGGAATTTAAGAAAACTAAACATCAAGATAGAGGTTGTTCCAGTAATACGAAGATGTCCTATTATCATGAATTACTTGAGTTATTAGAAGAGAGGAAGAAGAATGCACCTTATAAAAGTCCTACTCAACCTTCACTTGCCAAAGTTGATTCGTATATTCAGTTCTCTGATAAAGGTATAAGCTACTTTGATCTTTCTTGGTTATGTTTTGGGGCGGCGGCATTAATCCCGTCGGAGCAGGGTGCAGTGGTTCCAATCGACACCTTTTTCTAATGTACAATGTGTATATTTTGAGCTTTTAAATGTGTCTATTCTTAGGTTTGGAAACACTTTATAACTATGTAGTTTTGGGGGAGTCTAGAATATGCAGAACGAGGTGTGGTGGTGCCAATCCATAAGCTCCTTTGTAATATGTATATTTTGTGAGGCTTGAATGTGTAGTTTTCACTTTACAGAATAGACCAGTGTCCCTGAATTCATGCTCAGGGTGGTAACAACTTGGCCTGGGAATGATCTTAATGCTCTATCAGTATGGTGCATTGAGGGTCAGTTGACCCCCAAGGGCGTAGCTAGTTAAAGGCGATGGTAGTGTCTTTTGAGTTGTGTGAATGGTTTTATTTTTCTATATGGTATTGCAGTGTTGGTTTTGCTGTAATTTGAAGTGCTTCAAACTTTCTTGTATTTGTAGATTTGTGAGTATCTATTTGTGTTGGTGGATATAGTCGCAGTGCTGACAAGCTCTTAAGATAAGAACTATAAGTAGAGAACTCTTCGTAACCCTTTAGCTGGGGGTGGGGTGTTTAGCCTTGGTTGGTAGCGGTGGGTCTAAAATTTGTGGAGTGGGTGTAGTGGTGATGATTAATAAATTAATAACATACTAGTGTATAGTGTGCATATTTTGAGCTTTTAAAGGAGGTGGTTTATAAATAAGATACTTGGACCTGCTGTGTCCTTGGATTTTATGCTCAGGCCAGTATCAACTTTGTCTGGGTAGATAATCTTCACCTCTGAAATAGTTTTGATCCGCTTTCGGGCGGAGTTGTCATGGTGAACAACGTGTTGTTTGTTTGCTAATGTGGAGTGTGGAAAACGTAGATGTAATGTTGGTTGTTTCGATTGTAATTTGAATTGCTTTTTTACTTTCTTGTCTTAGTAGATTTTTGAGTTTCTATTTGTGTTGGTGAGTAGAGTCATACTATGTGACAAGCTCTTAGATAGGGACTTAGAAGCAGACAAGAGTGATGTTTATCTTTTACAGCCTTGCTGAAGGTCCCAACTACAACATGCTTTATGTAGAAGTGTTAAGTAACTTACTAGAGGAAATGCAATCAAAGCTGAAAGGTAGTAAGAATTGTGTAGAAGTATTTTCAGAATATATGAACCTCAACTTGTTGCAGCGAAGTTGTTTGCTGAGTCGGATGCCTAAGGCTGAAGTAAATTCTCATTGGACTTTTCTTAGGCAATATTCTTCCAAATTTCAAATTGTAAACTGCTAAGTTGAACCATAAACAGACGTGTTAGATAAACGACTTATTTATCTTGTTCAGTGAACATTTATTTTTATTTGTGGATCTATAAATAGAAGTGGAGTTGCTCCACTTCCTTCTGAGGCCTAACTGTTGGTTTGCTGTTTCATTGGTTATTATAGTATTGTCATGTCTAAATCCAGTTGCATTCATGTATTCCCACACCTTGCTTAATCTGTATGTGACGTGAATATGTGCTGCCAACTACTAGAGTACTAGCACATGATATTTGTAGCAAGTTAAAGAGGAAATTCAGTCAAAACAGGAAAGTAGTAGAATTGTGTCGAACTACGTGTGTTTCGAATGAAAAGTACCCCAACCTGTTGCTGCTTTGTTCGTTGCATTTGATTTGAATGCTAACTGCTGAAATTTATCAACTCGAGAGACCCTCATTGAATACAATTTTTATTTGAAAGTTTTTATGCTAAATCTTTGCATTGAAACATAAACGAGCATGTTCGAGGAACCCCATGCATTGGCAAAGTAACTTGTTAGATATTAGTTTTCAGTAAACAAATGCTGATATATGTTATTCACATACTTCATTTAGTCTGTGCATGGATGCAAAAATTTATAATGCCTAGTGTTCTGTGTTAGTAATTCACCTACGGAACCGGATTTGCCATTGGTAACTTCTGAGAAAAAGCTCGACATTAATATCAATCAACTGATATTAATTTTATTTTGGTCAGTATGTATCAATTTTAACAGCTGCTTTACTGTTTTTGCACAGGTCTTGAGGAGAACAGTATTCCGTTTGGATCTGTGGAAGGTATTCTTGTTACTTTCAGCAAAAATAGCAAAATACAGTTTTGATAAATCATCCTCAAGTGTATTTGTCACGTAATAGTAATATAATGCTAATCTACTAGCTTCATATTTACCGGTCAAACTCATAATTTTTAACAGTTCTAAAAAGATCTGTTGTTGCTTGCACTTTATTTTTACTTTGGTAACATATCGTTGCATTCTGCAATTTAAACCCATTATCTTTTCCTTTTTTTTATTGGTATTGATCTAGTCATATTATGCATGTCTACAGCTAGTGGTAGGTCGAATCTCAATCTGGAAAGACGTTTGGATCATGATGGACACCCTCTTGCCATCACCGCAACTGACGGAGTTGCAGCCAATGGGGTTCCTCCATGGAATTGGAGAGTGAATCCTGAAAATGGTAAGTAATAACAATCAAGTTTTATGACTTTCAATTGCTGGTGTTGCATATGTCAGGCCTCAATTAGCTCATGTTCTCTTATAAGACTAATCCTTTTTACCTTTGAAATTCATCTTAAGTTGTTCAACATGTAAGCACCATGTAGCAGTTTATACCTGTATCTGGAAAACGAGTACTGCAGCTGTGGCCACTGATTGTAACAAAATGGGAAAGCTGAGCCTCGTTGCTCTTATCATTTGACAAAACATGTTCCTGATGACTTAATGGTGCTGAAGACTGAAAGTCCCTGTTCATATCGGTTTTTGTCACCCTTCTTTTTGGTCTCTCTTCAAGGAATTTGCTTTGCTTCTACAGTAGCATTTGTTGTTTCTCTTTGCTGATTTTTATTTGGCCTTTTGAAGACCGCTCGCTATCTCCTGTCCAGTTTTTACTTTGTTATAAAGCTATTTTCCGAATCAGAAGACAACAACATTAACATCCACTCTGGCATCTTGCTTCATTCTGCTTCTATTTTTGGCAGGTGGAGAGAGCAGCTCATTTGGTGGGCGGGTTATATCTGTAAAATGTGGCGAGTTCACTAGAAAAATTGGTATAGATGGTACAGCAGATGCAATCAAGGAAGCAATTAAATCAGCTTTTGGATTGAGAACAAAACGTGCATTTTGGTTAGAGGATGAAGATGAGGTTATTCGGAGCCTTGATAGGGATATGCCATTGGGGACATACACTCTCCACCTTGATGAAGGTAACCACAAATTACACTTCTTAATGATAGAGAATTGAGAATATCAAATTGTAATCTTAATTTTGTGTCAGGATTGACTATAAAGATCTGTATCTATGATGATACTGATCGCCTGCCAATGCCATCCCGTTGTGAAGAAAAAACTCTGTACACCGAAGATGACTTCCGTGATTTCCTTTCCCGTCGTGGTTGGGCTGGTCTTAGAGAGTTGAGTGGCTTCAGAAACGTGGATACATTTAACGATCTCAGACCTGGAGTAATGTACCAAGGTGTGCGACTGCTAGGTGACTAGGTACGTCATACTTAAATTCTGAGTTTGGGGAACCATCATCCTGTTTTCCTGATAACATGTATTTCGATGTACCTTAGCACTGCATTCACCTCATGTGTGTATAAGAAAGGAAAAGCATTTTCCTGTGTTGTCATTGTATGGCATCAATGCCTCTCATTTCTGTAAATAATCCAACTTTTCTTTAAAATGTGAATACTGACTAAACATTTTTATATCATTGGCATTTCTAGTCTAATGTTTTTAATGTTCAAGAGCATCGGTTAATGCGTTGTTGATTTGATTGTGGGTGTGGAATAAGTTTCAGAAGTGAATGATGCGTTCCACATTGATGTTCCCTTCTTTTTCTTCTTTCGTTGTTGGTTCAGTTTTACCCTCTCTAGTTTGTTTGCCTTTATATGCTTACTTGGAAACAGTTTTTCGAATTTTATAAACGTGTAAAACCTTGTCTAAAGTTGATTTGACATACATGCATGCATAGTTGATGGTTTTTTACTTTATTATATGGGTTTAAGGTCTTCTTAAAATAGAAGAGTAAATAGAATTAGCAAAAAGTTTTGCGGCCAAGTTCTTAGTGTTCATGAGTCGGAAAGAGTTTGTGGGGTTGGCAATCCTAGGGGCTGCTTTGACTAAGATTTCAACCTAAACTCCTTCTGTACGAGGAGATAAGAACAAAGAATGTGTTGACACATTTTATCAATATTCAATATTTGGTATGATTCATGGAGAAGAAAACAAGTGCTTTCCTCATACATTTTGTTTGTGTAGCTCTGGTTTTATCGAGTCCAAGTTTGACACAGGTAAGAAGGAAGCAATGGGAATAAATGACATAGCTTAGCAGTTCACTGATCCTGTGCTGCATACACGCATCTCTTGTGTCATATGAAGTAGTTGTAATAGTATGCGAGTTATGTTCTTCTTTTACTTAACAGCAGTTTATGGATAATATTATTAATTTTCTTAGGTACTGATTGTATTATTTTATACAAAGAAAAAACATTTTTCTATCTGTTTTTTTTCTTCCCCTTTTATAATTGTGACCTGACCTTTAACTTTAGAGCTAACTGTTCTCGGGTGGAACGTGACTGAAATTCATAGCCCAATTTTATACCATTATGGTTCAGCGTGACGACAATTACTGTCTGCGCACTTCCTTCATATTCCCTTTCTTTCTTGTTTGTGTGTTCGAATAGGTTCTCTTTGTAAGTGGTGATTGTAATTTTGTTCGATATAATAGCTGCACTAGGTTCCTTTTAGCTCGTACTACAGGTTCTTGTCTACCAAAAATGTAAATGCACGTCTCAGTCGATTTTCATTCTTCTGAATCAGTCTAAACCTTCAAACTTCTTGCTGGTGGATCAAAATTTGACTAGTTATATATGTATTCTGGACGTCTTATACCATCCCATGTGATCGTTGGTGGATGATCGATTGTAACCCACTAAAACATACTGTGTTCATGTACTTGTGTTGTGTTCATTTAACAAGTACTTAGAAAGCTCCAAAATTTCCACAAGTGCTGAAACGATTCAGCAAAGCAAGGGAAGCACAATGATTCAAGTGGGGTTATAGATTAGATTGGTACGTACATTCTCTTCATTTAATTCTTAAGTGATGCGAGTGACATTCAAGGAAGTCTGCTACCAAAAAGAAGGTAATAAAATTACTAAATATATGACACTTACAAAAAAGGAGGATGGCAAAAGGAGGAAAAAAGTTTCTCTCATGAAAAAATTTGCTCATCGAATCTTCCAACAAATTTCTTTGTATGCTCTTCATTTACTAGTTTGGATTCTCAATCTAGCTACAATTTACAATTTCTATACTAAAATCATTAGACTACGATTAAAACATTTCACTGCATCATTAACAGTAGTAAAAAACAGCTCCATTACATCCAACAACCCTTTCATAATTACCTACCCGACCTCTTAATTATAAGATTCATCAAACCCCCATTAGCATTACTCTCATACAGTTTCTAAGAGATTATCCAATTCAACTTTCAAAAATTAACCACAAAAAAAGTGTTCATCACAACTACCAAATATACAGGAAAAAAATACAAAGTAACCATCAACAAAAAGCACCAGAAAATATCCACAGCAAAATCTTCATCACAAGCAACAACACCCGAGAAACAAAAAGAACAACAACAACTTTACTTAGCCATGAATTAGCCAGTAAGAGTGACAGTTACCACCAAATATATCTATTTCAAAAAACCCCCCTTACCTCCATTAAGCAGTTTAAAAAGTTTAATTTTTTCCTAATTTATTTGATGTTCCAGAGATGACTATCTCTAGTCCTCTCCAGCATAACTGTCATCATCCTCTTCGTCACAGAGGCTATATTCACTTCCAGAAGAGGCTGCAGGAACATAACCACCTGAGTCAGCATTATCCGAAGAATCATCCTCATCATCTTCATTGGTCTCCTCCGCAGGTTCTATTGGCTCCCCTGTCTATCCCATCAACAGTATCTCCGTCAGAATCAACATCAATCGTTCTTGCAAAGAGTGGATGATTGACTTTCTCTCTTAAGTAGCTTTCGTACAGTGCATCTTCAACTTCCTGTGCATCATGTGCATGATCGACCTCCTCACCAGAACTCTTCTCAGAACTTTCATAACCATGCATCTCCTTATCAGACTCCTCACTTTCACTCTCAGTTGCACCCAGGTCTTTTTCCATGTATAATCATCATCCTGCTCGTCTCGCTCTCACCTCTTTTGGATATCTCCTGCTTTCATATTCTGATTCCATAGAGAAAACTATATTTCATTATCCTGACGAATCCTATTATACTTTATCTGACGATTTCGTCTTTCAAGCTCTTTGTCTAAACTCTCTTTCAACATCTCAATTTCTCGTGTCGATAAAGATATTGCAATTCCCCTCACATGATCAAATGTTGCGGAGGTCTGATTGTCGACATTTGCATTCGGAGCAGCCATTGTTAATCTGTATCTCTCTGTCCTATTCTATTTCCTTTTTGAGTCTAATTTTTCTTAATTCTGAGAATGGTACCCTAATTTGCTTTTAGAAGAGCCTAAAAGATGTCATTAATTTCCATTTATGGTATTTGGTTAAACGTCTCATCCCTTAGCAATTCACGCCTATTCAAGACTCTACTCACCCTCTCAAATGATTGGTAATTTGGTTAATACTCAACCTAATGGGACCTCTGATTCCACCAATCAGGTAAATCACTCTAATCCCAACTCCATGAATGCCACTAATTACAATGTGTCTGATTTCTCTACCCTTTTTTCCGGTTAATAATGTCAATATGTTGGTTTGGAATGTGAGAGGCTTTGGGAAAAAAATGCCAATAAGGAACTGAATATTTTGCTTAAGAATATCAACCCAGATATTTTTGTTTTTATCTGAACATAAGATGCAGAAAGATAATACTTCTAGGAAACTTAAGAATATAGGTTTCCCCTGTGCTTTTAATGTTCCTTGTGTTGGATGAAGTGGGGGTCTTGTTCTGGCCTGGAAAAAGGAAATGTACCTTAATATTTTATCCTCCAACTCTATGGGCATCTATGTTAAGACTAGAGATATTATACACTTTAAGACCTGTCACATATATTTCATCTATGGTGAACCAAATAGCAATATTAGGGAATCCTTCTAGAATAGTCAATGTATGCTAGCTACTCCACCTTTATTTGTTATAGGTGATTTTAATACTTTATTAGAACCTGAAGATAAAAGTGGCGGGGTTGAGGTGAATGATAATGATTTTCTTAATCTAAGAAACTTTTGCGACGTCTTTGCTTTGCATGATCCTGAATTTTCTGGCCCTAGATTCACTTGGTCTAACATGCAGTCTGGTCATGATCTTATCCTTGAGAGACTTGATATGAGTCTTATTAACTTTGCGTATGAATGTTTATTTCCTAAGTTTTGTGTTAATAATATGCCTAGAGATTCCTATGATCATTGTCCCACGCATATAAGCTTCAATTTTGACAATGCTCGTATGCCAAAACCTTTCCATTTTATGGATATGTGGATTGAAGATCCAACTTGTAGGGATATTATTGCTAACTCTTGTTCTGTTAATGTTGTGGGCTCTCCTGCCTATAAATTGAGACCTAAGTTAATGAACACTAAGAAGGGCCTTAGAGATTGGAATAAATCCTCCTTTGGTAATATTCAAACAAATATATGTACTACTACAAAGGAGTTATCTTCTATCCAAATCTCCAATCCAGCTGGCCCTAATACTTCGTCTCACATAAAAGCTAGATTGGCTTATTTGTATAGTCTAGAGGAGTTATACTGGAAAGATAAACCCAGAGAAGTATGGTTTATGGAAGGAGATAGAACTACTCCATATTTCCATAGGATCACCCTTTCAGGAGAAAAAAAAATTCCATCAGTTGGATTAAGGACTCTACTGGTACCACTCTAAATGATAGAGATAGTATCAGTAGATCCTTTGTTGATTATTTTAAAAGCCTTTGTTCCTCTCATCCCCAACAATATCAGGATGATATTCTCCTTGATCTCCCCACTAAGTTCTCTTTAGAATAATCAATATCTCAATACACAACTTATTGCTGAGAAAATTAAAAATGTTGTTTTCCAAATGGGTGGCAAGAAAGCTCCAGGCCCAGATGGCTTTACTGGTTTGTTTTACCAAAAGTATTGGGATATTGTGGGAGAAGCAGTGATTGAAATGACTCAAACCTGTTTCAAAATAGGACACATTGTAAAAGCTTTCAATCATACCAATATTGCTTTGATCCCAAAAGTTCCCCTTGCTGAACTAGTCTCTCAATATAGACCAATTGGGATGTGCAATTTCAATTATAATTTTTTTTCTAAAACTCTTGCCAATACACTAAAAACTTTTATTGATATTCTTATCTTTTAAAATCAAAGTTCCTTTGTCCCTAAAAGAAGTATCTCTGACAACATCCTTATGGCCCATGAGGTTATTTACTCTGATAACCATCATAAGGGTAAATAAGGTATAACAACCATTAAACTTGATATGTCCAAGGATTATGATAAGCTGGAACGGTCTTTTCTTGAAAAAGTTTTAGCTAAAATGGGTCTTAATGATCATTGACACTAGTACAAAAATGGGCTTATGTGATAATTTTGAAAAATAATTGCACTGTCATTAAAGCCTATGTTACGAAAGGGTCTATAAGAAACTGTTATGGAATCATGACTATAAGGTATCAGTTTTTTCATAAACCTGTCCTTGTCCACAACTTACAGTAACATTTCCTAAATGAAATTGTCATCAGAAGATCAATTTCTTATACTAATGCAACAGTTTCTTCATTAACCTGCCATCGTCCACAAGTTACAGTAACATCTTCTAAATAAAACTGTCATCTAAAACTTAATTTTTTTGGACCAAGGTAGCAGTTTTCTCATGAATATGTTATAGTAGGTAACATTTTCAAGATAAATTGTCATCATACACCTCGTTTGTACTAAGTTCATGTTACAAATTTGGTGATATGTACAATAGTAATTAATATCAAAATAACAATAATTATAGGAATTTTTTTTTAGTGATTTAATTGATTTAATAAATAAAGCAGTTCAGTGGTACAAATTCTGAGCCAGTTATATTACATGTTAATGCACGACATAGAAAATTCATTTCATATAAAAGTATTTCTTAGTACTGAATACTGGCAAAAAAAAAGTTAACAATGAAATCGGAAACCATATCCTTTTTCGCCACGCCAAGTATGACTCTATAGCTTCTCTGACTCAGGGATAGGTCTATGAGTCATGACTTATAAATAAACTTGTACAATAAAACTGGTTCATTTTTAGGCTATAAAAGTGAACAGAGTAGACTTTATCTTGGCGGACAAGTGGAAAATAGATATAGTTTTTTCCAGTGGGACTAACCACATCATTTGGTGTGTCAAACACATCATTTGGAAATGGCTCAGGACAGAACCCGTGGGGAACAAAGATTTGAAGAATCCTCCTGATCATTGGAGCATCAAATGTTGGGCATACCAGCATCAAAACTTAATTTTCCAGCTGAAATAGGAAGAAAATCTGAATAACTTATTGGGTCGAATACAAGATCCATTGAAATCTCATCAAATGATTCATGAAGAATTGCGCTATAAACATAGCCAATAAGTGCAGATACTGGGTTACTGGGTCAATCAATTTCAAAATAATATATGAATGCACCATATTGCTTGCTAACACCAAATCAGATATACATTTGTATGTCCATGGAGCATAACCCGGGATGCAAGTCAACAAAACTTACCAATCTAGCTAGCAGAGGTAAGCAACCACACTCATGCGTTGAATCTCGAACTGAACAAAGCCTTTCACGGGCGTCCTTGAATGTTTTCTTCCAGATATCTAAATGAAAGTTGTCATGCTCTTGCGCTCACAAACTAGATTGCCTATCTTACCTTCCCCTTATGCTTGAAGACATCCTCCTTTTACATGACTTCCCAGGAGCGGGCTGCATGTATGGAGTCAATGTATGGAGTGCAGGTAAAAAGAAACACACCAAAAAGCTATAACGATTTTAACTATTTATATTTAGATAAATGTTATGCAACAAATGAGAGAAATTAAACACAAGTTGAGAGATACGCAAACAAAGATATTATACGTGCCACCAAATATATTCAACTATCCGAGAAAAGAGATCCAGGTCGATCTTTTCTTATGTTGTTGTAAACGTGCACAAGTCCTCCAAGTCATAAGAAGAACCAAGATTATTTTCATTCTTAATAGAAAGAGATTTCTTCCATTTCAATGAGGAGGAAGATCTGTTTGGTGATTCCATTCACAATGTCATTGGTTTCAACATGGGGTCCTCAAGAGTTAGGCTAATAATCCCTCTCAAAATAACTGAATTTGACAGCCTGATAATTAACCTGGATTTTGAAGGCAAAAATAATTAGAAACACAACCAAATAAAAATATATATTTTAGGACATAAGGACAACCTTTTAGGAGTCCAAAAATTTGCATTTAATAGACCAGAAAGCATATGTTACAAATGGGTGGATCTATATATACCCCGGGACATCATTCCCACATGGTTTTGCGACAAAAATTAATCCTGAAACTATATTTTTAGCCACACTTGCTCTTCTTACTTGTGATGGATTTTTCGAAGCATGTAAATAGAGCCTAGATTGGCGCCTACTAGGAGCATGGACTTTGTTTACAGAAAATCCGTGCTCAACTACAACTGAATATAGCCTAGTAGTAAACATAGATAGATTGCACACTCAGCAGTTGCGTATTGGCTTCGTTTTTCCTCAATAGCTAAAGAAGCAAGAGCTTATCTTGAAAAGAGGAAAATCTATTGAGATACCATACGTAGTTAAAGTGACTTTAGTATAAACCATCGTACAAGAGGCTCATACTATAAAATACAGGAGGTAAGTCTTGGTAGCTTCTCAAGGTATCCATGATAGGCTTTGTTTTTTTCTCCAACTCCTTTCGGTGTTCATCAATTTCAACCAATTTACCATTGATGATATCTGATGTGTAACCCACGCGATTGAGTAATGCCTTCCCCAAAGGGTTTCCTAAGTTTTGTTATATAATACTACCTCCGTTTCAGGAAAATAGTTACTATCACTTTTTCAAATTGGCCTATTTTTAAGCTAAAATGAAAAAGTGATAGTAACACTTTTCCAGAAACAAATGGAGTATTTAAGAAAACTCTGAATAGAAGAAAGTACATCAGCAATTATAGACAAACAATCCAAACTGGCCATCTAGAACTAATGATTCATGACCAAATATGTAATATCATACAAATGGAAAAAACAGAATATACCTTCACCAATTTTACTTAGTTACTTATTAAGATATTTATGGAATGGATAAGCATGTCAACATCCATATGCTCTGAACTTCTGATCTAATTCATTGCCAACATCTATCTTAGCATTTCTATTAGACTGCAACCTCAAAAGACAATAATATGCATCCGTAGATGAAATATCTATGCATGAGCATATGATGGCTATATATGCTGATGAAATATTGGGTGGTATTCAATAGGACATTTCGTTACACAACACATGAATCCAATCACAAATTATATTGTTTAGAAGTTAGTACACATACTGGAGGATTTATTTATCATGGCATTTTAAATCCCTCAAGATACATATCACAAAATATAATATTTTAATCTGCTTGTAACATTATCTATGGGCCAATGCGGAAGAGACCAAGAGGGTACTGGACTCTGTTATTATTTTTTTTAGAGTAGATCCTCATTTATTAGCTAAATCAAACAGATATTTAACTTGATTTGGGATGGCTATATAAAATGGATTCATTAGATCTGCTACATGTGATTTCCCAATTGTTTGAAGTTGTTGATTTATAATTTTTGCATATTGTTTGGTGCTTTGGTCTCCTTTCAAAAATATGGATGCCGAAGTGAGATGAATGAACAAGAAAAGAAAGAGAAAAAGAGGATGAAAATGCATACCTTATAGTTAGAAAACTGCGGCAAAAACTGACGTTCTTTTGAAAGCATAATTGTCAAATTAGTTTACCAATGATTCATTTGACCCTCACAAGTAGCCACATCATCTACAAACTGTCCAAGTGTCTACAAACACACAACTCATTCACCATATATACTTCTATGATTAACCGTCAATTAGAACTATAAGCTTTCACAATTCAGTTCACATAAGAAACTCGAAACTTAATTAGTTTTTACTGCATCAAAGTATTATGTTATACCAAGAAAGAAAACCTTTTCAAATATGTAAGTTTAGCAATAACTTTGCGAGTGTCCAGTAAAACTTTGGATTCCTTTTGTACATTTGCCGTTTTCTCCCCTACTCCACTTTTCCTCAACGAAATACCATCCACTGCTACTAGAAAACTGAAACCCATGTACCAAACATATGACATAATTATTCACTCTAGTCCGAAAAAAAAGGGAATCAAAAAGTTAATGCATTAATTTTCAAGTATCTCGCTTAAAGCAAGCCTTTCTATTTATGTAGTGACAGATCCGTATATCAAAACCCCTATACAAGATTCACTGGAATCAAACTAAAGAAAAAAAAACTATAAATTCAAGTTAATGTGAACACCAAATTAACAAATATGGAATTAGAATAACAAGAAAAGAGAGATAACCACCATACAATTAATGTGGATAAAGAGGAAACTACTTTCCAAAAGCCAAGAAAAGGGAAAACGATCACCAAAGTCTTCTATTCTTCTGTAGTTGCGCAGAATACAACTGGCATAACCAGAGTCAGACTATAATCACAGTGCTCACCAGTTATAACTAAAACCCTAGTCCAGAAACATAAAAACCACTAGTTTGTTTAACAACACGCACTCTAGTACCAATTTCACTAGTCGCAAACCAAATCGCACCAACATTCTAAAAATCTGAACCAACAAAGAAAAACCTACAAACCCACATTGAGGCATCAAATTCAAAGGTGAAACACCTGGTGAATGACAAGCTTGAAATCCTAAAACATTAAACAAAAAAACTCAGTAATGATCTTCTATCCAAAATTAGGGCTTCATATAAAAGAGAAACACATCTGGAAAACAAACTAAACTGAGAAAGTAAGATAAAACCAAATCATAAACTATGGATTTTCACTATAAACAAACCGAAAAATTATACCTTTTAAGAAATCACATACTTAATAATCGTCGCGACCACAATCAAGAACCCAATCAAGGAACTCAGGACCATAATTTTTCCTGAGAGAATAAATCGAGAGATTCATTCGGTTTTCTAATGGAGATAAAAAAGAGACATCTTTAGAGCTCGATTTCTGTACACGAATAAAATGGAAAGTTTCAGAGCAAGCGAGATAGCGAGTGATCGAGAGATAAGGATTGAAGCAAAAGATGAAACCCTAGATTGAAGTAAAAGATTAGATCCAATATTTTGCTAAGAGAATAGACCATGAGAAGAAATCTTCTAGTAGCATAATCTTTCCCAAGCATATATTGAAGATCCCTATTCCCTCAACTATAACCTGTTTCAAAGAAACAAAGTAAAATCATTACAAATAATTGAACAACTGAGTGTCGACCTCGACATGAGACTTTCAACCCCTCATTTTGGAGAGAATGAAGAAGTATATTGGAATAAAAGAAACACCATAAATGACTAAAATTTTATGGAAGAGGTACTTTCCTGATGCAACATTGTTGTATCATGGATAAAATGCAATTTAATGCCCTTAGCTTCACTGTCCAATTCTTACAAGGGAACTTTCTGATCTATTGGAAGGTCCCACACTTCAGTAGATAAATATTCACCAAAACATTATCCAGTTGTCTTCCATCTGGGCTGAATGCATCAAAATAACCTCTCCTTCATGACCTACGGGGCAAAAATACAACAACAAACTTAATCAACATCCAAAAAACTGCAGCTTCTGCAAGTATCAAAATTGGAACAGAAGTCCATTGACTGGACTATACAAAATACTTCTCAAGATTGGTATACAACCTTCAATACCTTCTTCACAGAAATTACAATTACACAAAACTCGACTTTTTCAATATCTCATCGAGCATTATTATCGCCATAAAGATTTATGTACAGTACTAACAAATATATATAAAAGTTACCATCATCCTTTTCATCACAATTATCCATGTTAAGCACCTTGAGGGCATCAGTAAGGTCCAGCAACAACTTTGCCCCATGATTTGCAGACTCTAGGAACCACAGTCAGAATATCTTGAAGAGATAGTTTCATAAAGATTAGCCCGAGTGCATCTCTGGTAGTACCTCATCCCAGCAGAAACAAACTACAAATCAAAATCCAACATACATGAAAATTCCACTACATGAATTGAACCAAAAGTGAACAAGCCAAGCATAACTTAATTGCACACTCGATATTTTGTCTAAGGGGATTTGAAGAACAAATCATGACATTACAGCGTGTGAGCCAACGAAATCACATAAAAAAGATTGAGTTTAAGAAAGAAAAAAGGATAAATTTGTATGGAAATTGTGTTACTAAGCTATCAGGATAAAGATAAGCTTTACAGTCCCATAAAGCAAACAATTTTGACTAATTACTTGACCATATGCCACAAAAGAATACAAAATACAAAAATTGAAACTCAAATTGATGAACTACTCGGGCATCAGTTCCACTGTCCAACCAAACATCATCGTTAATTACCTTCAGAAGTCAGTTATGATCGATGAGTCGCAAGTTTTGAGCATGCAACGAGCAAGAGAGCGATCCTACGAACATAAGATAATCTATGCGATTCCGTAAAAAAAATACAGAACAACCATGGATTGACACAAACCAACAGATCATACAAGACCCAAAACACAGAACCATTTAAACTCAATTAGATTACATAAAATTCAATGTTTGTTATCATGAATTAGTTTACATCTCAACATACATCTGCAAACCCAGAACTTCAATAATACGTTAAATTTATAACATTTATTTCGGAAGGCAGTGAAATATAATGCATCAACCCCTGACAATGATTATACCAAATAACACAAAATATAACAAATCCTAGATTAGCAAGACAAGTAGATAAAACAATGGATACCTAATTCATCAAATCCAGAGGCAAAATTTATGAGAAATAAGAAGAGAGCTTAGACTAAATCAGGAGGATCAACTGCAATAATTTGAAAAGGAAACATGGAAACAGGAAATTGAACCTAAATGTGAGACAATATGTTTCGTATAAACCCCTTATTCAACCTACACACTGTATGATGCCAAAATTTGAATACCCAAACCAACAAACAGATAATACGAATCCATCGCATACAAATTCAAAATTTTAGCAACCTACCTAAGTCAAATTAGTGAGAGAAAAAACCCATAGGTTATAGATTAGATGGAAACTGCTTGGTTTTCTTAGTTAATATCAAGAATCAATCTTATTATAAAATTCCCTTGTATGGGTATTCAGATTCAGAGAGAAACTAACCGAAACCCATATCTCAGTGATAAGATTTACCTCATAAAAGGCAGCACCAACACAGAGGCCTGTGGACATATGATCAAATACCGAAGAAGCTACCAGAAATTTGTCACATCAAAGCCCTTCCATCTCCACTCGAAACCTGGTAATGGACAAACAAAGAAAACACAAGTCATTAAAATCGAGAAAGAAAAATTACTCCTTTAGCTAAGTATAAGAGAAGGGGAATAAATACATCAAATGAAAGCCAATCAAGTAAAATCTGAAGAGGTTTAACAAGGAGTTGCAGTTTGAAAGAAAACAATACATGGAAGAGTGTGATTACCTTGGAATAACTTATTTGAATCTTCTTCTCTATTTTATATTTCCTTCCCCTTGAAGAGCCAATAGAAAAACTAAATTAATCAAATACCTGAAAGATAAAATTGGAAGAAACCCATGTTCCAATATCACGTGAAAGTTAATCAAAAACAGTAAAAAACACCAACTTCAAACTCTAAATCAGATTAGAAAGACTGGAGTTGAAACCCTAGATAGAAGACCCAAATGCAGAAATAGAACAAGATAATTTGAAACCTTAGATTCCTGTTAAAACTAAATTGAAGATTGAATGCAAAAATCAAACAAATATTTTGGTAAGAAAAAAAAAACAAGAGAAGAGAGAGATGGGATCTACCTGATTTTTTTGGGTGAGAAATCGTCTTTAAGATAAATGAGATGAGAGGCGAAGGTGTCGGGAGACCCACTAACATAAGTTATAAAAAAAACATCCCATAGTACAACCCACTCTTCGGAAAAAATAACTAGGAACTCAAAATAACAACATCGTATGTTTGAGAATGCTTTATTATAGATTATATGAATAACAATTGTTTTGGATCAGAACTGTCACTATAAATGGAAGTGGCGGTAATTAAAAGAACATTCATCTATAGCTAAACACTTTTATAACAGTTCCTATATGAAACAGTTGCAATAGATTAAGAATAGTAACAATTTATAACTGTTATTATACATCAATGTACACTAACATTTTTCTATAAAAACTGTCATCGTATAGTTATTCAGTAACAGTTAATAAACTGTCATGATTTTTCACCATTATCAGTGTGAGTTTTGGTAAGAAACTGTCGCTTATATCTTATAGCTTATTATATTATGACATTTAATTCGTGAACTTTCATGATTTAGGATTTTGAACTGTCATCAAAGCCCAAATCTGTACTAGTGTGAATCAAGTTGATTAGCATGTGTTTGTCAACTGTGTCCTACTCTGTCCTTTTGAATGGGGTGCCTTCAGGTCTCATCAAACCTGGAAGATGCCTAAGACATGGAGATCCATTGTCTCCTTATCTGTACATAATCTGTTCTGAGGCCTTTTTCTTCCTATATAGACTCTTTAACAAGAAAGGGTCTTGTGGAAGGAATAAGGATTTGTAAAAGAGCCCATAATATTAGTCATCTTCTATTTGCTGATGGTTCCCTTCTGTTTTCTAAAGCTATTGTGAAAGATTATCAAACCATTAAAGATTATTTACATAAGTATTGTCTTGCTTCTGGTCAGGAAATTAATTTTGACAAGTCTGGAATTTTGTTCAGTAAAAAGATACCAGAATCCTTAATGAGTCAATTATCTAACATTTCGAATATAAGTTCTAGAGACTTGGGTGATAAGTATTTGGATACCCCCATTTCTTTTAAATCTTCTAAAATCCAAACCCATATGAGCATTCTCCAATCTTTGGATACTAGGATCTCTTCTTAGTTTATAAACATATCTCTCAGAGAGCTAGAACTTCCCTTGTTAAGAATGTTGGTCAGGCCATTCCTCTTTATCAAATGGAAGCTTTTCTAATTCCTAAATATCTTTGCAAAATGTTGGATTCCCATTTGTGTCAGTTTTGGTGGGGAGAAACCTTAAATCCTAAGGATAGAAAATTGCACCTTTTAGGTTGGGATAATTTGTGTTCCCCAAAGTCTGAAGAAGGTCTTGGATTTAGAAAAGTTGAATTGAATAACCTTTCCATGATTGCTAAAAATGCTTGGAAACTTATTAAGAATCCTGATCATTTACTTATTATTTCCTTGAAAGCTAGTGATACGTGTCGTAAGTGCTAAAAATTAATCACTATATTTTCCACTAATTAACTAGTAATATAGCGGTAGTAAGGATTGTTTCCACAGAGAGCTGTGTAATTGAGATGTTATTTAGTTTAGCAAAACTAGAATAAATACTAAAAAGAGGGTTTTGTTTGATTAAAGTAATTAAAATAATAATAAAACGATAATAAAAATAAAGAGATGATTAGGGAGTCCTTCGCCGTTAGCAAACATTGATTGAATTAGTATACTTATCTATCTTTCGTTAGAATCACTCATCATCAACCGTAGAACAACAGGTACGCTTAGCTATCCCCAAAACTCCTTGTATCACCGGATAACATGTACGCTTAGTCACCGGATTCTATCCAACTGAGCCACCTTGAGGTACGCTTACAAGGTGTAACTCGATCGAACGCTTTAAGATTTGTGAATTTAGGTTTAATCCTAGTAGTTATACTCAGTATGCTAGGTCCACTTGCTAGTGTTGTCTTCACACACGATTGCTCCACAGAATCCCTCTCCAAGGTCTCACGTTCTCTACTCATATAGGAGACAATCGACAATTATGGATCGCTCAACTCTCTACTTGTAATAGAATGATCAATAGATTAATCTAGCATGCACTCCAAACAATCTAAGAAATCAATCATAAACCCTAGATGTAGTGAAAAAAATCCGATGATGATAATAACTTCAAACAAACTTGTATTAACTAATAAAGCTTCACACTTAGAAAATTGAATTCATCCTTAATCAACAAAGGTTTAGCTACTCATATTACAAAGAAGAACGGTTTCCTCCTAAAGGGGTAAAATCCTAGGTTTAGATGTATAATATGTGATATGAGAGGTAGAATATGATATTAAGATATGTAAAGATGTAAAAGATATATATAGATGTCTTGTTTGAGCCTTAAATGTCTTCTTTTGTAGCCTTTAATACTTGTCTCTCAAGTATCCTCTTCTTCTGGGGCTTATAATCCTTCCCTAACTATGTTTCCTTTCCTTGGAAGTCAAAAACGCGTCAAAACGGACCCCTTAGACTTTCCACAGTCGACATATGTGATTCCCCAGAAGCAATGCCGACTGCTGGTCCAATTCTCTGCCACAAAACTTGCTACGTCGGCATAGGTTTGTCGCTTATGAGCAATGCCAACTGATGGTATTAAACATACGAGTTTTCTTCCCTTTTTCGTGTCACAGTCGGCAGTGTCGCTTATGAGCAATGCCGACTATTGAGCTGTAGGTGACATTTTCTTCGTCTCGACTGTTTTGTCCATAACTTCATTGTTCGAACTCGAAATGACCTCATTCTTTTTGCGTCGGTTTTGTTTTCTCGTTATCTTCAAGATGGTATTAAGAACTCCTGAATTTGAATGAGTGGAATTTGGTCTTTGGCCTTTCTTCATTGTAGAACTCAACTTCCTTGCTTATTTTAGCACTTTGTAGCTCCTTTTTGGATGATCTACCTAATATAACACATAAGATAGAAAAAAATAGTAATAAAAAGTAATATGCAAGAATTACAGGTAAAAAAATATGGATTTGACACTAGAAATATGTGAATTATGCACTTATCAGCTAAGTACTTCCCTATAACTGATTTTCTGAATGTTAAATGCTCTGATATATTTTATTGGGCCTGGAAATGTCTTTACACCATCAAAGAGATTATCAAACCCTTTATATCCTGGATTGTGGGTGATGGTAAATTTATTGACCCCTGGTGTGATAAGTGGATCCCAAGTCTGGGATGTTCACCCCTAATCCCCTGACTCCTCCTGATCCTAATATTAAGGTTTCTTATTTTATTATTAATCAGGAGTCTAGAACTTGGAATGTTAGTAGACTCAATACTCATTTTGATAATATTTCTGTTAAGAAGATTATCACCATCCCCTTAAGCCAGTGTTTCACTCCTGATAGGAGGGCTTGGGACCTTTCTAAGACTGATAGATTTTCCTCTAAATCTTCCTACAAGGGGCTCAGAGGGTCTCGACCTTCCCCATGTAGCAATATTTCAAAGTGTATCTGGAAGTTAAAGGTCCCCCATAAAGTTCAATTAATTGCCTGGAAATCGACTAAAAATGCTTTTCCTGCTAGAACAGTTCTTCATACTCGTATGCCCATGCTTTCTACGAATTGTCCCAGATGTGATGCCAATCAGGAATCTATAATGCATGCTTTAGTGCTTTTTCCTTTTGCTAGTCGAGTGTGGTTTCTCTCTAATTTTTGTGCTAATACTGCTAGCTTTCTAGATAAGTCTTTAATTGATTGGCTTCGATTTTGGTTAATTGATCATGCTATTAAACTTCCTCATGAATTTCATGATGGTTTTTGTTACTATCCTCTGGTCCCTTTGGAATAGCAGAAATAATTTGATATTTAACTCCAGAAAGGAATCTCACCAGTCTGTGATTTGTAGAGCTAAATCTATGCTTATAGTTAGATCCCCACATTACAAATCCATAATATCATCTTTATATCTAGTCATGATTCGTGGATGCCCCCACCAGTAGGATGGATCAAATGTAACACAGATGGTGCCTTTGATGACTTAACTATGGCGAATGGTGCAGGGTATGTGATGAGAGATTCATAGAAAAAAGTCTCCTGTTGCGCCTCAATATCTTTTTATGTGGATTCAGATGAAGAGTCTGAAGCTCGTGCAGTTTGGGCAGCCCTCAAGAAAGCAGTTGAGTTGAAGATTTCCCACTTAATAATTGAGAGCCAAGACCCTGATGGACCAATTCTCTCGAGGATGTTTTTACGGAAACTCAAGAACAGATGCAATTTTCAAAGACCTCAGTTATTTTGCTTCTCTTTTTGCTGTTTGCAAATTTTCTTTTCAACTCGAAGTTGTAATTCTGTAACTCATGCTTTGGCTCACTGGGCTAAAATTAATACTTCCTCTATGTTTTGGTGAGTTCCTCCTATTTGGCTCAGACCAATAGTTGAGGCTGACTATTAGCCTTGTTGAAGACCCTCACTTAAAAAAAAAAAACATTGGTAGTGGTATACATGGGGATATTCCGCTCTTGGTCAACAACAGTCCAAGAAAGAGCACCTGAAAGTAGCGTTCGGAGGGAATATCATTTTATTTCACTTTGCGACATTAAGGCGGCTGCTTTTGTTTTTGAATCGTTTCAACTTATGTCCAATATATCTTTTTACCAGGCCAGAGTTCTGTAATTTAGGCTTAGATGCTTAAAAATGATAAAGTATGTAGTTTTAGACAACTACCAGTATATTTTCGAGGAGAATAAGAATTTGATATCTGTTTTTGCAACTAGTTCGATTGCTCTGTTGATGAGAACTTCTTATAAAAAAGAACACGACATGTACTTTGAAAAATCACCAGTGTACGCATGGTCAAGGACAATATATACACCATCTTTTTTCCAGTTAGTATCTCTAAGGGTTCCAAAATGCATTGTATTCTACATTGGGGTTTTGGTTTCTTCTCATACAACATGGAAAAGTATAATAAAGTTAGACTGGCCACAAGGAAAAGTATAAAAAATTGAAACTGGAAAGCTAGAATAGTGATAGGACATAAGTGTGGTGTGGGTTTCTTTATTTCCTTTTCCATATAAAACTGAAGTTACTTGAATGACATTCATGAGCAAAGAAGTAGTTAACTTGATCTCAAGTCCACACCATGTATTAACTTAAGTTGTACAAGCACATGCTTCACAGTTCACTCTATATTTTAATCACACTGTGTGAACCAACTTTTATCTTATTGCTGTTGTTGCTGTTACTACAGGAACTATGTTTTCTCAAATTCTTAATAGTATATTTGAAAAGTTCTTTAAACCCCAAACTACTATAGTTCAAAAGATACCATTCTTTCTCCCCCTTGGTGTACTGTCCTTTATTCTAAGTTTTGATAAAGCTGGTTTTTTAAGTTGTTAATGGAGATAATTTTGAGTGTTGTTGGTGTAATAGGATTCTCACTGTTACTAACATGGGTAGCAGTAGAGTTTTGGAAAGAAAAGAAGTTAGAACAAGATGGATCTATGGAACAGAAAAGCTCAAGTTCTACGAATTTCGTCGTTATTTCTAATATTCTGATCTCTATTTCATACTTGTGTTTATGTTCTTATGAAATTTGGAAGCTCAAAACTGCTTCCGTAGGATCTGTTTTACGGGCAATTACTTGGATAGTAGTAACAGTTTTTGTTCTTTTTTCGCGCAACAGAATTGCCAACGACAAAACGAAGTGGCCTGTAGTGCTCATTTTTTGGTGGACATATTCAGCATTTTTAATTACACTCTCCATCTCTATTTACTTCTTGACTTATTTTGAATCTTTCAAGTTTTTGAATCACTTCCAGGCAGCGAATGTTGCAGAATTTGCTGCCTTCCCGTTCAGTTTATTCCTTTGTTTCAATTCTCTATATTTCAGTTATATCAAGATACCACAAGAAATAGAGTAGCCGCTTCTAGAAGAAAAACATGAAGATGTTAATAATTATACTAATGCTGGAATTTGGAGCCAACTTACGCCGCTAGTTAAATCCAATATTCAGGAAGCCCCAGAATTGCAAACTTGAACTACACCTTATTCCTTCGGTTCCTGAATCGGAGAATACAGAGAGCTCTTTTTCCTTGCTTGAAGAATCAGTTTTTAATCAGAAAAGTGGAAAATTCTCAATGTCTACAGCATTATCTCACGCCATATGGAGACCGTTAGCGGCAAATGCTGTATTTGCAGGTATGGCCAGTAGTTTATCACTTTATCTGTTTTATGGTAACTCAATGTTTTTATCTTCTTTAAGCTTTAAGTCAGACACTAATGCAGAATTTACCATGTGTAAACACCATTGCTTCTTATATGGGTCCCTTACTTATAACACATTTCGTCAACTTCTTATTGGTAAACCGCGATGATTCAAGCCGTCACTATGGTCTAATTGTTGCACTATTCTTCTTCATAGCAAAGATACTAGAGTCTCTATCACAGCGGCAATGGTATTTTGGTGCTAACCGGATTGGAATTCGTGTTCGTGCAGCTCTAATGGTCTTAATCTACAAGAAATGTCTTTGCATTCGAAACTATGGACTGAATGATGGAAACATAATAAATCTCATCAATGTGGATATCGGGAGAATTGGAGACTTCTTCTGGTATGTTCATGAAATTTGGTTGCTTCCAGTGCAGGTCTCTCTAGCTTTGGGTATCTTGTTCAAAAACCTTGGTGGAGCTCCTTCCATGGCAGCCCTTTTAGTCACTGTTGCAGTGATGGTCAGCAACACTCCATTAGCCAATTTGCAACAAGGGCTCCATTTTAAAGTCATGGAAGCTAAAGACTCGAGAATAAAAGCTACATCAGAGACACTGAAGAGCATGCGAGTTTTGAAGCTGCATTCATGGGACACCACCTTCTTGAAAAATATCATGAGCCTCAGACAAATAGAGAAAAGTTGTTTAAAAAGATACTTGTATGTATGTGCAGCTGTCGCATTTCTCTTTTGGACTTCACCTACATTGGTTTCGCTCACAACTTTTGGGGTCTGCATTGCAGTTAAAAACACCACTAACATCTGCCACAGTTCTCTCAGCTTTAGCAACTTTTAGAATTCTACAAGAACCGATATATAATCTCCCTGAGATCATTTCCATGATTGCTTAAACAAAGGTATCGATAGACCGAATAAAAAAGTTCATCGCAGACAATGATCAAAAGAAGCTGCTAAATTACGCTCCAGAAGTACCTGATATCGCTATACAGATCGAAACAGGTGAGTACACATGGGAAACTATAAATCCGCACTTAAAATTGCCAAGTATCATGTTGATATGCCTTGAATCAGTCGTTGACCGGAACTCTACGGGGAGTCCGAGGGGAAAAGCCTAAACGGTATACATAATGTATTATCACTGGGCTTGTTTTCCGTTATTTAGTCGAATTAGGGTTTTTTCTTTGCCCTATATATATACACACGTTGTACCTAGAATGTGTGTAATTCAGTATTCTGCTCTATAATAAAACTCTGCTTTCTCTGTTGTGGATGTAGCTAACGTAACAGTTAGTGAACCACGTAAATCTCTGTGTCTCGATCTCTATTATTGTTCTCGTTCGATCTCTCGTTACAACAAATTGGTATCAGAGCGAGGTTTGATTTCCGCCGAGAACGATGTCCGGATCCATGATGAAGATTGACAGGTTTACCGGGAGAAATAGTTTCAGTCTGTGGCAAATCAAGATGCGGGCTTTGTTGAAGCAACAAGGTCTTTGGTTGCCATTAGCTTCGGATAAGAAGGGCGCAGATATATCCACCGCTGAGTATGCGACTATGGAGGAGAAGGCTCACTCAACGATTATGCTGTGTCTCGCGGACGACGTAATCACTGAAGTCGCAAATCAGGAAAAGGCCGCAGCTTTGTGGTTAAAGTTGGAAAGCCTCTACATGACGAAATCGCTGACCAACAAGTTGATGCTGAAGCAACGTCTTTTCAGTCTACGCATGTCTGAAGGTACGCCTCTTAGAGATCACCTAGATCAAGTGAATACTATTCTGCTTGAATTGCGTAATATTAATGAAGTGGTGAAAGATGAGGATGCTGCCTTATATGTGCTAAAACAGTCCCCCAGACAATGGTATAAGCGATTTGATAGTTATATGGTGCATCTTGGCTATCACAGCAGTCCGTATGATTGTTGTGTGTACTACAATAATTTGCAAACTGGTTCACGCATTTATCTAGTTCTGTATGTTGATGATATGCTGATTGTTGCTCAGAATAAGTCAGATATTCAGAAGCTGAAGGGGTCTCTTAGTGCGGAGTTTGAGATGAAAGATCTGGGTGCTGCTCGGAAAATTCTGGGAGTAGAAATCTATAGGGATAGGAAGAAGAAAAAGATTTTTCTATTACAGGAAGGGTACATCAAGATGATTTTGAGCAGGTTTGGAATGTCTTCATCCAAGCCTATAGATACTCCAATGGCACCTAACAACAAGTTAGGAATGTACACGGTTCAGACTTAAGAGGAGAAAGAGTACATACATATGCTAGCGCAGTTAGAAGTCTGATGTATGCTATGGTCTGCACTCGACCAGACTTAGCATTTGGGGTTAGTGTTGTCAGTCGGTTTATGGTTCAGCTTGGGAAGGAACATTGGCAAGCTGTTAAGAGGATTTTCAGGTATCTTAGAGGTACTTAAGATGTCGGTCTCTGTTATGGAATGTCTTCAGCCAAGCCTATAGATACTCCAATGGAAGGAAGGGTACATCAATAATATTTTGAGCAGGTTTGGAATGTCTTCATCCAAGCCTATAGATACTCCAATGGCACCTAACAGCAACTTGGGAATGTACACGGTTCATACTTATGAGGAGAAAGAGTACATATCTCGAGTTCCATATGCTAGCGCAGTTGGAAGTCTGATGTATGCTATGGTCTGCACTTGACCAGACTTAGCATTTGCTGTTAGTGTGGTCAGTCGGTTTATGGTTCATCTTGGGAAGGAACATTGGCAAGCTGTTAAGAGGATTTTCAGGTATCTTAGAGGTAGTTCAGATGTCGGTCTCTGTTATGGGAACGATACTCGATGTTTAGTGGCTGGTTTCTCAGATTCTGATTATGCTGGAGATATGGACAGTAGGAGATCTATGACTGGTTATTTGTTCACTCTTGGAGTTTCTGTTGTAAGATGGAAGGAAACTCTACAACCTACAGTTACTTTGTCTACTACAGAGGCAGAGTATATGGCCTTTACAGAATGTGCTAAGGAGGGAATTTGGTTAAAGGGGCTGGTTAATGATCTAGGCCTACATCAGGATCATGCTATAGTGTATTGTGACAGCTTGAGTGTAATATGCTTAATTAAGGATCAAGTCCATCATGAGAAGACGAAGCACATTGATGTCAGGTATCACTTTATGAGAAATGAAAAGAGAATTTTTGAAGTGAAGAAGGTAGGACAGCTGATAACCCTGCTGACATGTTCACCAAGCTAGTTCCTGAGAGCAAGTTCCAACATTGCTTGGACTAGCTCAATATCACAAGTCAGTAGTCTGAGCCCTTGTCTAGGGGCATCTGAGGCAGAGAAAGGTTTTGGCACTGTCATGGTGCGTCTGTTTCTGTTGCTGGGAGGATTCAAGTCAAGGTGGAGATTTGATGATATGCCTTGAATCAGTCATTGACCGGAACTCTACGGGGAGTCCGAGGGGCAGAGCCTAAACGGTATACATAATGTATTATCACTGGGCTTGTTTTCCGTTATTTAGTCGAATTAGGGTTTTTCCTTTGCTCTATATATATACACAAGTTGTACCTAGAATGTGTGTAATTAAGTATTCTGCTCTATAATAAAACTCTGCTTTCTCTGTTGTGGATGTAGCTACTGTAACAATTAGTGAACCACGTAAATCTCAGTGTCTCGATCTCTATTATTTTTTCTCGTTCGATCTCTCGTTACAACAAATTGGTATCAGAGCGAGGTTCGATTTCCGCCGAGAACGATGTCCGGATCCATGATGAAGATCGACAGGTTTACCGGGAGAAATAGTTTCAGTCTGTGGCAAATCAAGATGCGGGATTTGTTGAAGAAACAAGGTCTTTGGTTGCCGTTAGCTTCGGAAAAGAAGGGCGCTGATACATCCACTGCTGAGTATGCGACTATGGAAGAGAAGGCTCACTCAACGATTATGCTGTGTCTCACGGACGACGTAATTTCTGAAGTCGTAGATCAGGAAAAGGCCGCCGCTTTTTGTGGTTAAAGTTGGAAAGCCTCTACATGACGAAATCGCTGACCAACAAGTTGATGCTGAAGCAACGTCTTTTCAGTATACGCATGTCTGAAGGTACGCCTTTTAGAAATCACCTAGATCAAGTAAGTACTATTCTGCTTGAATTGCGTAATATTGATGAAGTGGTGAAAGATGAGGATGCTGCCTTATATGGGCTAAAACAGTCCCCCAGGCAGTGGCATAAGCGATTTGATAGTTATATGGTACATCTTAGCTATCACAGGAGTCCGTATGATTGTTGTGTGTACTACAATGATTTGCAAAATGGTTCACGCATTTATCTAGTTTTGTATGTTGATGATATGCTGATTGTTGCTCAGAATAAGTCAGATATTAAGAAGCTGAAGGGGTCTCTCAGTGCGGAGTTTGAGATGAAAGATCTGGGTGCTGCTCGGAAAATTCTGGAGTAGAAATCTATAGGGATAGGAAGAAGATAAAACTTCTTCTATCATAGGAAGGGTACATCAAGAAGATTTTGAACAGGTTTGGAATGTCTTCAGCCAAGCCTATAGATACTCCAATGGCACCTAACAACAAGTTGGGAATGTACACGGTTCAGACTTATGAGGAGAAAGAGTACATATCTCGAGTTCCATATGCTAGCGCAGTTGGAAGTCTAACGTATGCTATGGTCTGCACTCGACCAGACTTAGCATTTGCTATTAGTGTGGTCAGTCGGTTTATGGTTCATCCTGGGAAGGAACATTGGCAAGCTGTTAAGATGATTTTCAGGTATCTTAGAGGTACTTCAGATGTCGGTCTCTGTTATGGGAACGATACTCGATGTTTAGTGGCTGGTTTCTCAGATTCTGATTATGCTGGAGATGTGGACAGTAGGAGATATATGACTGGTTATGTGTTCACTCTTGGAGGTTCTGTTGTAAGCTGGAAGGAAACTCTACAATCTACAGTTACTTTGTCTACTACAGAGGAAGAGTATATGGCCTTGACAGAAGCTGCTAAGGAGGGAATTTGGTTAAAAGGGCTGGTTAATGATCTAGGCCTACATCAGGATCAGGCTATAGTGTATTGTGACATCTTGAGTGCAATATGCTTAACCAAGGATCTAGTCCATCATGAGAAGACGAAGCACATTGATGTCAGGTATCACTTTATGAGAAATGAGAAGAGAATTGAAGTGAAGAAGGTAGGGACAGCTAATAACTCTGCTGATATGTTCACCAAGCCAGTTCCTGAGAGCAAGTTCCAACATTGCTTGGACTAGCTTAATATCACAAGTCAGTAGTCTGAGCCCTTGTCTAGGGGCATCTGAGGCAGAGAAAGGTTCTGGCACTGTCATGGTGCATCTGTTTCTGTTGCTGGGAGGATTCAAGTCAAGGTGGAGATTTGTTGATATGCCTTGAATCAGTCATTGACCGGAACTCTACTGGGAGTCCGAGGGGCAAAGCCTATACGATATACATAATATATTATCACTGGGCTTGGTTTCCGTTATTTAGTCGAGTTAGGGTTTTTTCTTTGCCCTATATATATACACACGTTGTACCTAGAATGTGTGTAATTCAGTATTCTGCTCTATAATAAAACTCTGCTTTCTCTGTTGTGGATGTAGCTAAATAACAGTTAGTGAAACAAGTAAATCTCTGTGTCTCGATCTCTATTATTGTTCTCGTTCGATATCTCGTTACAACATATCAGAATTACCAAGAGGTTGGCAATCAAGAGAGGTGATAAGGTGGCCATATGTGGGTCTGTTGGGTGATGTGATTTTATATAGTGGTAAATAGAGGTTCGATTCTCGAACTT
>JAJJMC010012657.1:298998-366735 GCA_023531435.1 Papaver californicum
CGAGGGTGCCCCAATCCAAAGTGTGGGTGCCTTGAACCATTTTCCCGGGTGCTTTGAACACTTTTTAGCCAATTTTTCCACAAATCTTTATTCCTCTAATGTACCTACAAAAGCATAAAAACACGTAATATTTGCAAAATCGAATACTAACTTAATAAAAACTAAGGTGCAAATTAGACACTAAAATGTGTCTATCATTGGGTCCGGGAAATCCGGCATACTTTGTAGTATACTTGGTGAGATTCCAAGGATTTCTGGATCGAGAATTAAGGTTTACGGCCCAAGAATTTATGTTCCGCAAAGTGCTTGGATTCAGACAGGTACAGTTCAAGATAATGTATTATTTGGTAAGCAAATGGATAAAGGTTTCTATAAGGATGTCTTTGATGGATGTGCTTTAGATAAGGATATTGACATGTGGGATAA
This sequence comes from Papaver californicum, assembly GCA_023531435.1. NCBI lineage: Eukaryota > Viridiplantae > Streptophyta > Magnoliopsida > Ranunculales > Papaveraceae > Papaver > Papaver californicum. The sequence goes on from JAJJMC010012657.1 coordinate 299,425, forward strand.
CGGGGATTTAACTGTTATTGGCGAGAGAGGAATGAATTTGAGTGGAGGACAGAAGCAGAGAATTCAGCTTGCACGAGCCATATATAGCGACTCTGATGTTTGTTTGCTAGATGACCAGTTCAGTGCCGTGGACGCGCACACAGGAGCACGTCTATTCAAGGTAAATTGTTTATAATTTATCTCTATGATTTTGCTTTCAATGTTGGGCTTCAAATTTACTTTATTGAAATGTGTAGGAATGCATAACACGACTCTTGCGACAAAAGACGGTAATTTATGTTACTCATCAGTTGGAATTCTTAAATGCTTCTGACCTTGTTCTGGTAAGTACTCAACATTGTTGTATACCATACAAATTTTGGTTTTATTAGGACTGCAGCCATGTTAAGATTTCAATGTACGCTACTATGGACGAAAATCGAACAACTTCTATCTAAGGTCTCTTACACTGACTTTTTCTTGATATCTCTTCATGCAACTCAAAATATCAGGTGATGGAAGATGGAAAGACTGTTCAGTGTGGAAAGTATGTAGATCTGGTAGCAAACCCTGATGGCGAATTAGTTAGACAAATGACAGCACATAGGAAATCATTAAGCCAAGTGAAGGTAACACGAAACTGTAATATTGAAGTGCATAAACCCGATACGAGAAACTGAGGTGACAGAAGAAAAAACTGACAGTTCCAACAACTGTGGAGAACTCATCAATGCAGAAGAAACAGAAACCGGCAGAATGAAATGGCAGGTGTACTCGAAATTTCTGACATCAGCATATAAAGGAGCTCTTATACCAGTGATACTTCTCTGTCAAGTTCTTTTCCAGGGATTACAGATGGGAAGTAATTACTGGATAGGGCAACCGAAACAGAAGACAAAATAAGCAAAGAGAAGCTGGTAGGAGTGTTTGCTTTGTTGTCTGGCGGGAGTTCGATATTTATCTTATGAAGAGCCTTTTTGCTTCCAACAGTTTCAATTGAAACAGCACAGCGACTCTTCCTTCAAATGATTAACTCCGTTTTTAGAGCACCAATTTCAATCTTTGTTTCAACTCCTTCGAATCGGATACCCAACAGGGTTAGCTTTCAAAGTTCTTTCAGTATATTCATTCAAGCTCTAATTGGTTTTGTTCATAATTGGCCTTCTGCTTAACTTCTTTTTACTTCTTTTTCTTTCTAGTCTTCAACAGATCAGAGCTCGGTGGACATGGACATTCCATATAGGCTGGCCGGATTGGCATTTGCACCTATTCAACTCATGAGCATCATTATGCTTATGTCTCAGGTTGCTTGGCAGGTCATCCTCCTCTTTGTTGTTGTTGTTGCCATCTCCATATGGTATCCGGTAAGCAACTATTTTTTTATTTCTAGCCTTTCTAGCTTATATGCCTCAATTTCAAATTCTTAAGAACATTTGTCCAGGCGTACTCCATCTCCGCGGCTAGAGAACTTGCAAGGATGGTTGGGTATTGAAGTCCCCTATCCTGCATCATTTCTCAGAGTTATTGCAGGAGCAGCGCCTATCCGCTGCTTCAATCAAGAAGATCGGTTTCTGGCAACAAACATTAACTTGATAGATAATTATCGGCTCGCTTTCCATAACTGTTGCGACTATGGAATGGCTCTGCGTTCGGATCAACTTTCTTTTCAACGTGGTATTCTTCCTTGTTCTGGTTATCTTGGTGAACCTACCAAAGGAAGCAATTTCCCCACTAAGTTTCTCTCTACAAATCATATATACACTTCTGAAATTTCGGTTATAAGAAAAATTAATGATAAAATGCACATCCAATTCTGGATTTCCAAAGCTAATGTTATTTTTCGGACGCATCCAGGCTTGGCAGGATTGGCAGCTACATACGGTCTGAATCTTAATGTACTACAAGCTTGGGTGATATGGAACCTCTGCAACGTTGAGAACAAGATGATTTCGGTAGAAAGAATTCTTCAATTCTCAAACATTACGATCCATTGGAGATTGAAGAGTGCAAACCAAAACCAGAGTGGCCAACAAAAGGAACTATCGAAATAAATAATCTCCATGTACAATACAACATTTCACTTCCCATGGTTCTCAAAGGAGTCACTTGCATTTTCCCAGGAGGAAACACGATTGGAGTAGTCGGCAGAACGGGTAGTGGGAAGTCAACTCTTATTCAAGCTTTATTTAGAATGGTTGAACCTTTGGAAGGATCAATAAGAATCGATGGTTAAAATATTAGTAGCATGTGTTTGCATGATCTGAGGTCTAGGTTGAGTAGAATACCAAGAGACCCAACACTCTGTCGAGGAACTGTGCGAACCAATTTATGTAAACCTATATATATATATATCTATGTATAATCTAATCATAATATAACCATACAATAACGAAAGCGGAAGCAATAAAATGAGATTGATTCTGTGTATCTCCAGCCATTGCAATTTGAAAGCTTAAACCGTCCTTGAGTATGCTCCAATTGCTTAGTTGGTTTGAACTTTTGGTTCCAAACTCTCCTTCTCACTTTCAGATGGTGTATTAGAGTTATGAGAATGAATTTGGTGACCGTAATTCACTGATTTTTGCTATTACTCCTTTTTCTAACTCTAGCCATCATAGAGTAGTTGGCATGATAGATATAGTGGGTGGTTTTCAAAAATGGAAGAGAATAATGGGGGTTACCTTGATCAGTTGCAACTTCCCACAAAATGGATCACATTCTTTTTCCCTTAATTTTAGGCCATATGGAAAAAGTCTAACATTCTCCCACTGATCCATTTCACGAGAGACTCCATATACGGATCATGGCGACTAATCCTCTTTTAAGAGCAAGAATTAATCTTCCATGTATCACAATATATTTAGTCTTTCACCACTCATAGTTAACTTAGTGAGTAAACCATATGTTTACTCTAGGTCAAACTATAATGATATTTCTCAACAAGATAACCAAAGTAAGTACATACATAATTCCTAATGAGAAATAATCCAACTAAATGAAAGCTTCAGGAAAAACATAAAGAATGTACTACTAATGGAACCAAGTCCCATTCTTACTACATGATCCTGGAATCCTTTAACATGCATGAATTTAGTTAAGGGATCAATTCAGTGCTAATCTGTTCAATGATCACTTTCTTTTCCTGCACACGTTCTTTTACGGCTAGATACTTTATGTCGATGTGTTTACTTCGACTTCCACTCTTATTATTCTTAGCCATGAAGACAGCAGCTGAATTGTCACAATACATTCTTATTGGTCGGCTAATAGAGTCAACAACTCTTAGCTAGATATGAAGCCTTTCAGCCATACACCATGTGAGGTAGCCTCAAAACAAGAAACGAACTTAGCCTACCACTTCAAGACTATTTGTTCGTCTATACATAAGCATGTAATCCTTAGTACCTTTAAGGTACCTCAACACTTTCTTCGCAGCCTTCCAGTGATCGATTCCTGGGTTACTCTGATATCTTCCTAATACTCCAACGGCATATGAAATGTCGGGTCTAGTACAGACCTGAGCATATACATAATGCTACCAACAGCTGAAGCATATGGAACATTTTTTATTTGTTCTCTTTCAATGTCATTCCTGGGGCATTTGTCCAAGCTGAACCGATCAACTTTTACAATGGGTTCTACACTTGGTGGAAGTTGATCATTATCTTTTCCAGGAACAATATCCTGAAACTGATCACTCCCACTAATCAAGTCATTCTCAAGAAATTTAGCATTTCTTGATTCCACAATTCTATTGCTATGAAGAAATCTACCATAGTACTCTCCAGCTCTATCTGATCTCACAATATTAATGTGCTTACCATATTGTTTCTCTACTTCAACCTTAAACAATTTAAAGGCATCCAAAACTTCGTCTTTGGAACGAAACCAGTAAAGATATATATATATATTATGAATAATCATCTATGAAGGTGATAAAGTATTACGGATCATTAGCTTTCATGTCTGGACAACAAATGTCCGTGTGTATGATCTCTAATAGGTTTGCACTTCTTTTGGCACCAATTTTGTGTTTGTTAGTTTTCTTTCCCTTAATGCAACCAACACACGTATCAAAATCAGTAAAGTCCAAGTCCAAAGTACCAAGTACCCCATCCTTTACCAATATCTTAACTCTCTCAATGGAGATATATCCCAATCTCCGGTGCCACAAAATTGAGGAGTCCTCATTCATAATACATCTTTTTAACCCAGTATTAACATGCATAGAACTATAAGTGATATCATTTTGCAAATAAAGAAGATATAAACCATCGGAAAAAATACCATAACCAATAACTTCAGAATTTCTAAGAATACAAAAACCAGAATCCGAAAAAATTAAAGGAAATTCCTAAAGGTACAAGTCTTGAAACTGAAATCAAGTTTCTAGTGAAACCTGGTACATAAAATGTCTTTTCTAAATTCAAATTGAAACCACTACTTAAAATTAAACTGCATGTCCCAACAACTTCCACATGTGAACTCATAGGACTGCCTGAAAAGATGTAGTGATCACTTCCCATTGGTTTCCTTAGGTTTGTCATACCCTGCAAGGTATTCGAAACATGGATTGTAGTACCAGAGTCAATCCACCATGTATTATGATTAATGTTAACCATATTATATTCATAAACAAACCCTAGAAAATTACCTTTCTTCTCAAGCCAAGTCTTAAACTTAATGCAGTCCTTCTTCATGTGTCCCTTCTTTTTACAAAAGAACCACGTAGACTCCTTCTTTATGCCTTGGTTAGCTGAAAGCTTTCCCTTTTCCTTAATGTAATCCTTTTTATTCTTTGAACAAGAATCAGTAGTAAGGTTCACCTTTTTTCCCTCTTCCATCCTCAATCTCCCCTCCTCTTGAACACACATGGTCATAAGTTTATTAATTGACCATTTATCCTTATGTGTGTTATAAGATATCTTAAAGGGGCCATATTGTGGAGGAAGAGTGCACAAAATAAAATGAACTAGGAAAGACATGGTAACTTCCAAATCCTTAAGTTGGTCCGCAATATCCCTCATGCTCATGATATAATCACGCACACACTTAAACCCATTGTGCCTCATGGATGAAAAATTCATAATTAAGGTGCTAGCAAGAGCTTTGTCAGAACTTACAAACTGCTCATCAATGGCTTTAAGGAGATCTTTAACCTTAGTATGCTTATCAACAGAACCCCAAATACTAGCACAAATTTTGGTCTTTATGAACATAACTGAGAGACGATTAGATCGATCCCACTTTTCATAAAGATCAACTGCATCTAGAGTACTAGTCTCAGTTATTCTAGGTGGTTCGTCTTTCCGGATAGCATAGTCGATATCCATCCACCCCAATGGTAAAAGCACCCTTTCTTTCCACACCTTATAGTTATCACCCTTTAATTCAGGAATGTCACAATTGACATCAGAAATGTTTCCTGTTAAAATTGCTGCAAACAAAAATTTATACATGCTTATAAACAAAAAATTTGAGACTTAAACTTAATCATGATTTACCAATGCAAGTCATGCATAAAAATATGAATCTAGTGACAAAAACTTGCATGTGGGCTAAAGTCCTACTCAAATTAGATTCATAACTACATGATGAAACTATTAAACCATATTCATTCCTTAATTCCCGTGGGTAGATTAAGGGACATAATTCAATATTTCACCGCAATTAATCATACAAATATAATAAAATTTCCTGTGGGCATATTTCATCATATTACATATGATTAATTACAAATTTATGTCTAGTTTCCACATGTGATTTCTTAAGAAAATTTTAAATAACTAGAGATGCTGTGGCTACTCTCTAATTACTAACATTATTAAATCACTTGACATATTTCTTCAATCTTTGTTCATGTACAATCCTAATGGTCATAATATATATATATATATATATATATATATATATAACTAATTATTTATAACCATTGCACATGTCAACAAATAATAGTACAACATGAGAAACCAGACATCACAAGTGTCGTAATGGTCATAATTTCGGAACCGGTTAAATCCACTAATGCCTTGGCAGGGCGGACCACCAAATATTACATCAACAGTACCAGGTAGCGATAGCATATGGGATTAAAAAATTCGCCGAATTGCGATAGTTGCTAGTTAGGCTTTAGTGTCATGCAAACTTGCCGACGTATATGATCAGTTGTAATGGTCGTCAGATCATGCATGTGGGGGCACCATATAGTGCAAATGATATCCGTGATGGGGTTGATTAACCACCTTGTCATACTCTCTAAATGACTCCATCTTTAGCATGATTAAAATGTAACATACAACCCCATATTCAACTAGTAAAATATCCTAATGTGGGGCTAATGGCCTATCAGAACTGCCATAGACATCAAACTAATTAATTGTAGACACTTAGGCAGAATCAAATAATTGGAAACCCATTGTTTCTGTTGGAGACAGTAACAACCATCAGTTTGAACTTTGATCAAGTGATTAAGACGGTTCAAATTGATTAATGAGTATCTAACACAACCCGAAAGTGAGAAATATTTTACGAGTTTACCTGATCCTTTATTTCCAGACTTACTACAACCTTTGATTCAGATTTCTTTTGTTGATGGTCAAACCGAAACTTAAATTGATGCTTAGTTAGACATGGAAAATTATAACTGTGGGGGTTGGCCGAATTAGTGACAAAGTGCTAACTGAATGCCACCCCCGGTAGCTAGACTCGATCAAATTGATCCATGAATAAGAAGCGCTTCCGTATGCCTGAATGTGCTAATGCCCCTTAGGCCTTTACTATTTAGTTATTATCTATAATGGTGTAAGAAGTTGACCCTATCAAAGGTGTTCTACTGAAAGCATCCGAGTTAACTTATGGGTCTCATTCAACTGGATCTCCTCAAATCATCGGAATACTTTAGTGCGATTCTCACCTTTGATATCAACGATGGAATAAGGTTTTTCTAATCATTAGATCAACACTTAACAGCAACGTAAAGCAAACAAATTGATCGAGAAATCGATTACTACTACCAGTATTCAATTAACTGTTTACAACAAGCATCCTACTATGTTAAGATGTCAATACACAACATTTCTGGATATGAATTTACACAATTTCAGATATTTCATTCACATGTTAGCAATCAACTTCATGATCAACATGTTATGCATATTATATACTCATATATCTCATTATTTAATTTCATATACAATCAAAACAATCAGAAGATGATCAAGATCAACATACAATACTATTGATAGATTATAATTAATTTAATTACTATCTATCCAAAAACAGTATATATGATGTTATTAGTATATAACCAAACAGAACCTTACACCCAAAGTGAGAATAACAACTCTAGACTAAATGCCCAATTGGTATGGTAAACAGACTTAATTCAACATGATCAGAATTAGAGGTCAATCAACCTGTACCTTTATCCAGGCATTATACAATGTCACAGAGTGATCCTATAAAGATCCCGAAAAATATCACAGTTCTATGCCAAACATGGTTACATGAAACTACGATAGGACAACAGATTGCATCTACACAAACTAATTTCACCGAATCGCAAAGACAGGAAAACAGATACCGAGTCCTGGTCTCTCAAATCAAAATTAAATTGTCTTGGTTTCTAGAAATAAGCCTGGAAATTCATCTAAAATGGCGTAAAGTAGTTACTGTAATTTCCATGAAAGCTTACTAATTCCATGACAAGCAAGGCAGAGGTGAATACAGGCTCTGATACCAAATATAAACTTATATGTATCTCTATGTATATTCTAATCATAATATGAACATACAATAATGAAAGAGGAAGAAATAAAATGAGATTGATTTTGTGTACCTCCAGCCATTGCAATTTGAAAGCTTAAATCATCCTTGAGTATGCTCCAATTGCTTAGTTTATTTGAACTTTTGGTTCCAAACTATCCTTCTCACTTTTATATGGTGTACTAAAGTTATGAGAATGAATTTGGTGACCTTAATTCACTGATTTTTGATATCACTCCTTTTTCTAACTCTAGCCATCATAGAGTAGTTAGTATGATAGATATAATGGGTGGTTTTCAAAAATGGGAGAGAATAATGGGGGTTACCTTGATCAGTTGCAACTTCCCACAAAATGGATCACATTTTTTTTCCCTTAATTTTAGGCCATATGGAAAAAGTCTAACAATTTAAGTCCTCTAAATGAACATTCTGATTTAGAATTATGGGAGGTAAGTTATAAACATCCAGGCTCTCTACACTTCTTAAAAATTCTCTATAATTTTCATAGTTTTACCTGAGCTAATTGTTATCTCAGGCTATAAGAAAATGTCATCTGCAAGAAGGGATAGTAAAACAAGATCAAAGAATTCTTGATGCACCTGGTACGTATCTAAAACTAAGACAAGTCAATGTATTATACATGTGTATCCACATATAATAGAATGTGGTTTCAAAAACGGATTTGCAGTTGTTGAAGATGGAGAAAACTGGAGACTAGGTCAGAGACAGTTTGTTTGCTTAGATAGAGTATTGTTATAGAAGAGGAGAATTCTAGTGCTTGACGAAGCTACAGCTTCAGTTGACACATCAACAGACAATTTGATTCAGAAGACAATAAGACGAGAACTAAAAGTTGCACATTCATTACAGTGGCTCATCGAATCCCCACGGTCATTGACAGTGACTTAGTTCTAGTTCTTAATCAAGGTATGAAATGTACAAGTAATCACATTCTCCTAACTAGCTTACATATGACATTATAATAATTTGACATGTTTTTGTCTTTTGATATGGTTTACAGGTGAAGTTTTAGAGTATGATTCACCGGCTAAGCTGCTTAAAGAAAATTCATCTGCTTTCTCAAAATTGGTGATGGAGTTCTTAAGAAGGTCTTCCAAGAACAATGCTCGACAATCCAACACCGGAATATTTTACAACAATAAATGTATATAAAGTTGATCAACCACATTTGTGTCCATCCATGTACTCAAAAACAAGATGTTCAAGAGTTTTCAAGTCTAAGTTAAAAAATTTGATTGATTAAAATAGTCTCAAAGATTTTTACCAAATTAGAATCAAAAGAGGGTAAAATATGAAAAGTGATTGATTCCAAATATGATTGAATATTGATCATTTTCGAATATGATAGTTTTTTGGATACTAGTCCAGTACTTGTACAATATTGAGATTAGAAGTTCATTTTGTCTTTTGATTCCAAAGTTCAACTTGTCTTAAAATGTGAGATTGGATTGATATTTTTTAGGGAAAATTGGAAATATGTCCCGGATTTGAATTACCAGGTGGGGATCTGTCCCGAAATAGTAATTAATAAGGAATATGTCCTGCTCGTAAAATGGTCAACAACGCACATGTGTGAGGCTACACGTGCCATTGACGGATAATAATACACCTGTCATTGAAATTAGATTTCTACAGGTCCCCATGCTAGATTAACGACATGTGTCATCCTAGATCGACGGGTAAATTCTTTTCGAATTAAAACAAGTGTATGAAACCCTAATATTTTTGAAATGACCTTATTACCCTTTAGTTTCGGAAAAATTACAAAAATATGTGACTGCTATACTAATCTATCTTTCGTTCTTGCACATGTTGTGATTTATGTGCACATTTTAAAAACAAACTAAGTACTAGTATTGTCTGAATTTGAACAAAGAAAATTAAACAAACGCAACCAGACTAGAGTTTCGTAATTCGAAAAACATAAAACTCACACATCAAAATGAACTTTAGGCTTCCTCTGTCTTTTTGAGCCTGCATTATAGTTGTAATTCTTAATAATATGCTAGACATGGCTATTTCCTTTGCTGATATTTCTAATGGAAATAGTCATACCAGCTCTAGTTGTGTTAGTTTTGGCATGTTTCCCTGTTGGCTTAGTAGTTGTGGATGAAGAAGTAGCAATCTTGGTTAGGAGTTGTAGATGATGAAGTTGAAGATACACTTCCCCTACTCCTCCGGATCCTGGTGCATTTGTTCTTCTTCTTTGGAGTTGAAGTTGTGGTATCAAAAGAACTTCCATTCACCTCACACTCTAATCTGGCTTTCTTATTCTTGGGATTGGATCCAACTTCTCCACCCTTACATGTTCTGTTGTTGTGATTAGTACCACCACATGTGTCGCACTTTCTAGCTTTTACTTTCTTCTCCGGGTTCATCTCTGACCAAGACCTCTTCCTGTTGACACAAGTCTTACCTGGTTCTCTAAGCAGTGGTGGTTGAGTAATCTTTATTCCTTCAAACTGTAGAAGAGAAACAAAGATAGTTTGAAAGTGTAGAAGACAACTAGGGTTGGTATTCATTTATCTATAGATCTATAAAAGGAATCTTAAGTAAACAGAAAAAAGAAAAATTGAAAAGGACAAAAAGATAACAATATTAAATGAAAAGATTCTTAAAGAAATAAAAACATACCTCAGACCACTCATCCATGTTCCCTAGTGGTGTAATTGCCCAAGAGTAGGTGGTCCTATAAAAATCTACCGTATAATACGTACTACAATACCTGCAACAACCCACCAACAAACAATTAAGACAAATTTATGAAATTCAACAAAAAACACAACTACAAAAAAATAAAACACAAAAACATATTGCTTACTTAGGCCAATCTGGTCTAATGGTGACCAACACACACACAGGATACTGACACGGGAAGTCCCTCAGCTGCCATTGGACACAACTGCAAGTCTTTTCAACTATGTCAATTGTAAATACTTTCATAGTAGCTGTGTTAGTAACCTCATACAGTTTCAAAACTTTTGATGGACCATTTCTAAATTGACCTATACTTTCAGTCATTTTCTCAATTAGTTTAACTGCAGCAGGTAATAGTTCACCACTATTCCAATTGGCAGCTATTGCACTTCTTTTGGAAAATAATATCATAACCATCTGGGTGTACATGGTGAGCAACTTACAGACTGGCTTATCCCTAATCTTGCTATACATAGCATTAAAAGACTCAGAAAAGTTTTTGTTGAGGTGCTCAAAAGCACAATCATGTGGGAAGTGAGATCTTGCCCAACATGATGGTTTTCATTCATTAGATACTCCCATACAACTTCATCAACCTTCTTTAATGCATCCATATGTCGTTGTCATTTAGGAATTCACATATTTTTACATATTTAACATAAATATTAATGCCATTTAAAAGTTCACACAAATGTTAGTAAAGAAAAACTAATCCATATGTTGTTGTCCTTCCAACTGTTTAACACCAACGAAGAATCACTAGTACAAATTTGGGCTTACGTGACAGTTCAAAATCCTTAATCATGACAGTTCATGAGTTAACTGTCACAAAAGAATAAGCTACGAGATATAAACACAGTTTCTTATCAAAACTCACACTAATAACGGTACAAAATCGTGATAGTTTAATAACTGTTACTTAATAATTATACGATGACAATTTTTATAGAAAAATGTTAGTGTACATTGATGTATAATAACAGTTATAAACTGTTACTATTCTTAAGATATTCCAACTATTTTATATAAGAACTGTTATAGAAGTGTATAGCTATAAATGACTGTTTCTTTTAATTACCGTCACTTTCATTTATAGTGACAGTTCTGATCCAAAACTGCTGCTATTCATCATAAAACATATAATATTTTGTTAGTTTTAGTTCTTAGTTATTTTTTCTGAAGAGTGGGCTAGCTGTACTATGGGAGGTGTGTTAGTGGGTCTTCTTACCTCTCATCTCATTTAACTTAAAAGAAGATTTCTCATCCAAAAAAATCATGCAAATTCCATTTCGAGATTTCTCACCCAAACCAATCAGGCAAATCCCATCTCTCTTTTCTCTTGGTTTTTTCTCTTACCAAAATATGGGTTTGCTTCAATCCTTATATAATTATAGCTACCTTCTCAATCTCGAACTTTATATTTCCCCAATTTTTTCTTCTTCATCTATATCACCGGCTCTATGTTCTGGAAATAAGATTTAGGATTAATTTAGAACCTAAAAAGGGGATGATAAGATTATCAAACTTCTCACCAAATTAAATGAATTAATCAACAGGGGTTATACTAAGGTTATCATCCCCTTTTTTCGTTATTGTTATACTAAGATTCATCTCTAATGTTTATGTGCTTGTTATTAAAGAATGTGAGAAACAAGAGATAACGATGCGTACGAGGAGGAGCTTCTTGATTATGAAGAGGATGAAGAGAAAGTACCAGATTCTAATGGTGCTAAAGCTACTGGTGAAGTTGCCAAAAAGTAAGAAGATTTTCTTTTTTGAAACCCTAGAAATTTTAGAAATTTCGTCGGTTTTTTTCTCTTTCGTTTAAAAACCTAGAAAGTTAAAATTTTCTGAATGAAATTGACGTACTTTTTCTTGTTTTGGTTTTTTTTCTCAACCCAATAAAGTTGAAAGTTTATAAGTTAAATTGATGTTATTTTTGGCCTGCTGAGATTGATTCTCCTAAAAAGTTATAATTTTTCATTTGAAATTGGTAATTAATTTTGCTTTTTGAAAGTTGAAATCTTGTGAGCGAATTTGATTATTGATTTTTGAGATTGATTTCGTTTTAAGTGTTTTTTTTCCGAAACCCCAGAATTATTTTTAAAATCTTGTAGTATGTTTGGGGTTATAGTGAGGTTAAATTTGAAACCCTGAAGTTTGAGGCTAATTTGATTGCTTTGGAATGGTGCAGGGGGTATGTTGGGATACACAGTTCTGGATTCAGATATTTTCTATTAAAACCGGAGCTTCATACAGAAATTGTTGATTCGGGATTTGAGAATCCATTTGAAGGCAATTTAATTTACTTGGATTCTTTTGTGTTTTTGATTTAACAAAGTTTTATTTGAATTAGCTATTCCTTTGTGTGTCTGCTTGCATCAAGTTTTGGATTAGCAATTGTTGGTTCAGTTGGCTAGTTTTTATGTAGCCCTGTTGGTAGTTGAAATTGAGTAGGTGCTATGGGGGTTGTAATATACCTTCTTTGTAATTTTAGTCCACATTAGTGGAATTATATTCTGAGGTGTGTTGTTTGACATGCAGGTAAAACACACTAGTTCTGCACTCCTGTTTTGGAGGAAAAAATTTATTGGTTACCATTTCCATTAGAGTTTTCGGAGATCATTTCTTACTCATTGAGGTTCCTCGGCTCCAATTTTTCTTTTGGTTCTCAATCAGTTCAACACGGATGCATTCCTCAAGCTATTTTGGGTATGGATGTTATCTGTCAAGCAAAATCTGGTATGGGAAAAACTGTTGTCTTTGTCCTCTCGACATTGCAGTAAATTGAACCAGTCGCCGGACAAGTTGCTGCTCTAATTTTGTATTACACGCGAGAGTTGGATTACCAGGTTTGTGTTCATACTAAACTTTCATATTACAAACCTTTTTTCCTTCTACTGTTCTAGTTAATGAAGATTTTGACCGTTTTCTGTTGATGCTTATATTTCAACCACAGATCTGCCACGAGTTTGAGCGGTTTAGCACATACCTCCTGATATTAAAGTTATTGTGTTCTACGATGGTGTTAACATCAATACCCACAAGGAATTATTGAAAAACGAGAGCCCTCATGTTGTTGTGGGTACTCCTGGGAGGATACTTGCATTGTCCAGGGAAAAGGACCTTCCCTTGAAGAATGTTAGGTACTTCATCCTTGATGAATGTGATAAAATGCTGGAGTCTCTTGGTATGGTTCTTTGCAAAAAGTCAAGCCTGAAATACTGACTATAACAGCTTTTGGTCAAAACCTCTCTATTTGTTTTCTTGATTGCTTATATAAATATCAGTTTATTGTCTCTTTGTATATTTTTCAAAATTTATCTCGCTGTTCCGTAAATTGTGTAGACATATCCAGGAGATCTTCAAGATAACTCCTCATGATAAGCAAGTCATAATGTTTTCAGCCACACTCAGCAAGGAAATTCGTCCTGTCTGTAAGAAATTTATGCAAGATGTAATATCCTGTGGCCAGTACCCCTCAAGTTCTGAAGTTGTTTTTTGAGAGCAGTTCTTTGTAGTAGATTATATCAGACAGAAAGATCTCGAAAGTGTTCAGCAGTGTATTCTACTTCATGCATTGTGTTCTGGATAGCTTCTGGAAGCTTTTGGGATAATGTTGTCCAGTATCTGTAGACCTTTTCCTTGTACCCTGTAACGTAGCAGCTTTTAGGATGCAACTTTTGTTGGGTCATGATTATTTTATTCTTTCGAACTTGTCTTGGGTCATTGTTGCTGCTGTTACCATGTCATCCATTGGTTGTAGTTGACTTCAGCTTGGAGGGGTGTGTAATAGAGTTCAATGTAGCCTAGTGTCATCATTTGTAAGAAGTGAGTGAATTTTATTCGGGATGAAGTATTTGCGGATCCTATGTTCCGGGGAGTTGTTCGCATAGTATCTTGGTTCGGTTATCATGAAGGAAAGACCTAATCTGCTTTGATCTGACTATTTACTTACATCCAATGGAAATCTATGTTGACGATGAGTCGAAGTTGACCCTACACGGGATGGTGCAGGTATTAATTATCTAAAATTTATTTGTTTAGTATTTTGTACGTCTATCAACATTTCCCTTAATTACTTTTCTGTTTCGCTCATCACTACATAAAATTGACCGAGCTGGAAAAAAACCGCAAGTTGAATGATTTACTAGACGCGTTGGACTTCAATCAAGTAGTTAGTTTTGTCAAAAGTATGAGCAGAGCAGCTGAACTTAACAAGTTACTTGTGGAGTGAAACTTCCCATCAATTTGCATCCATTCTGGAATGTCTCAGGAAGAAAGGTATGCAGTATCTTCTTATTTAGATTTCATTTAATTAATTTTGATCTTGACATCTTGTTACTTTGACATGTATGCGTGAAGGTGCAAGTGCCCTAGTGAATCCGCTAGTGATTTGGTTAATATACAAGTATACTACTGTAATTTTTTTAAAATAATGTTCTAAATTTTGTGGTCGAGTTTTAACAATAGAGTACAATCTACCTGTACTGCTGAAAATTAAATCACTATGGAAGCGAAGTCATCGGTTTGTTGCCTGAAATTGGATTTTTTGATATTTCATAGGTTGAATCGCTATAAAGGTTTCAAGGAGGGCATAAAAGGATTCTTTTCGCAACGGATTTGGTTGGCAGAGGAATAGACATTGAACGCGTCAACATTGTGATCAATTATGATATGCCTGATTCTGCTGATACTTACTTGCACATGGTTTGTTGCAGAGCTCTTGTTTTTTCTTCATTCCTTTGTACTTAACATGGGCCTTCGTTTCAATGACATCTCACTACTGCATGTGTTCAGTTAAACTTAGTAGTATCTCTTTCTTTTTGCAGGTTGGCAGAGCAGGTCGATTTGGTACAAAAGGGCTTGCAATTACATTTGTCTCATCTGCTTCCAACTCGGATGTTCTTAACCAGGTTAGCAATAGTTTGCCTCGGTCTCCAGAGCTTTTATATTTTTATTTTTTAGTTGTTCACGGAAGTTTGTTCTGACTTTGTCACTTCATGTGTAGGTTCAAGAGAGGTTTGAGGTAGACATTAAAGAGCTTCCAGAGAAAATTGATACTTCTACATACAATAAGTTCCCTTACTTTTATGCATTTATACTTCTCAACTCCTAAACTAGCATCTGAGTTTGGTGTTACTTATTTTCAACCCCCTTATTGGCATATGTTTCATTTGACTTGTGTGGTGAACATCCTACTAATGATTTAAATGTTCCACTGCTTATATTGTGAAGATATTTATCTTGATTCTTCCTTTATTGTGGTAGTGCCCTCTTAAAGCACATCAGAAATTAAAGGCCGGGAGATCGCTGGCAAAAAATTTGAAGGTTGAATTTCAAGGACATCTTTAGAATTATTTATCAATCGAAGTTGATTGGAGTTGAAAGACTCTTGTGGCTTTCTTCTACGGTTGCTGGTTTAAGTTTGGTTTCTTTTCTAAATTGTAGCTAGAGATTGTGAACTAGTTTCTGTTATCTATCTAGTTTCTAGATACCTAAAATATTTCACCTGTGTAAGGTTGAATTGGATTTCTACCTCTCTGAATCAATAGGAAAGATACAAGCAGCAATTTCTGAAGCTCCTGGTTCTTACTTCTCACTGCTTATATTCAAGGAGTTGATGCTGCAAATAACAGGTTTTGATATTTTTTGTTTATTGCTTATTTGATTTTTCATGATTTTAAATTTTATTAGAAATACTAATTGTGTTAGATTGTGCAACAATTGTTCCGCACCATTGATGGTTCTCTTGCGCAAAGGTTTTGTTGTAGCAGCAGTCATAGACACAGTTTGAGAAGGTAAATTCTTTTGAACCAGGGTATCCTTCCTTAACTGATGATTTTTTCTATAAGTACGAACTATCTGATGTCTTTTAGTATCCAAAACATGGTAGGATATTTTACTTTGTCTTTCTGCTGTATACTTCCTTGGTAATTTGCCTTCATGACTTATTGCTGATGACACTAACCTAAACTCATCACTGCTTTCCATTGAAACTCCTAAAGAAATTGGTTGAAGTGATGAAACTTTTCAAGAAAAATATGTTAAGATGAAGAGAACGTTTTCTCGTTGTTGGTTCTTGTGTCTGTCAATAAATTCTAGCCTCTGCTTATCCTTTTTTTACGAAGGTTATCCTTTCTAATGCAAATGTTCCTGGTGAAGGGGAACACAAAATAAGTTAATACATCCGTCTCCAAAGAAATCTTCCTGGCTATGATGCTAATACACGTCATTTCTTGTATGGTTTGGTATGTGTTTTATCTATTGTGTTTATCTGTGGATATGCTTCTCAGTTCCAGAATAGAGGCGTGATCTTTCTTAGTTTAATATCTTATTTCTTACTATGACTTGCCATTTTCTTTTCCCTAAAGGATGCAGATTTAATAATGTTGGCTTTGGATACTCATGAAGTGTATTTTCTATACTTAGAGAGGTCTGTGTTGTTCTGCTCTTTTCAAAAGGTGTTGCTCTTACAGTTCATTATTAATGCATTATTAGTCATAGGAATTATTTTTATCCATCAAACAAAATGGAATATTTGTTGAAACTTGGAAAAATATTTTCTCTAAAATTCCATGTTTTGTTAAGTTACCGGTTGGACAGCCTTTCTGCATATAAGATGGATATATCAGTTTTTGATCTTTCTTTTTTATTTTATTTTTCTTTCCCTCTATGCGCGCTGCTAATAACTGTACTTTTAGGTGGCACTTTCAGGTTCTTTTCACTGCACAACAAGATAAATGCTTCCTGTGCGATCAGATGGGTCATCTAGCAGCAGATTGCGAAGGGAAGGTAAAGAGGACATCTGGTGAGTTTGACGATAAAGGTGAAATTGCAGTTGTTGCTAAAAAACCTTACCAGGTTATTTTCTATTCCTTCCTGAACCATAAATCCTCATAGGATGGTAAATGCATGTATAATTTCTTTTAGTATATATTTCCGGTACTTGATTTACCAGCTTGTATGTCTTTGACAGTTTCT
This sequence comes from Papaver californicum, assembly GCA_023531435.1. Lineage (NCBI taxonomy): Eukaryota > Viridiplantae > Streptophyta > Magnoliopsida > Ranunculales > Papaveraceae > Papaver > Papaver californicum. Next base: position 316,870 of record JAJJMC010012657.1, read on the forward strand.
CAACATATGGATTCTCGGAGAGTACTTGGAATTGGAAATGAGAATGATAAAACCTCCATTTGAGATTGATTTTGAAACATTATGGACGATTTCGTCTTCCTTTGCTTCTTTGTTGGCAATGATTTTCTGCCTCATATGCCAACTCTGGAAATTCGTGAGGTTCGTTATCTGTTTTTCTGATATTTTGTCTTTATGAGTCTTTCTATCTCCGGAAAAACTCGAGAATCTCATTGTCTAATTTTAGTCACTACAAGTTGTGTGTTAGCTGATGTTGCAATATCTTTAGTTTCTGTTTAAAACTCATAACAATGTTACAAATTAGAGTATTATAATGAATTCTCTCTCAAATGGTACATAGGGTGCCATCAACTAGCTGATTGCCATATACAAAAAGGAATTTGAGTCAATGGGAGGATACTTGACAGATGGATGCAAGGTATTTTGTTGTGATTGTATTCATCCTAGTTGGGTTTTTCCTAATTCTTCTCATTCTATTTAGTTTCATTATTGTTGAAAAAGATTTAAGAATTTGATTTTAGTAATCATCTACTTTCACTTTTTTTGTGTAGCCGAATCTTATCAGGGTGGAGCACTTCATTCAAGCTGTCGGATCCTACGAAGATGAGATTTTCCAGAAAAGAGCGCGATTGCATCAAGTTATTTTTGTTCTTATTCCTGAAACTTATGGACCTCATGCGAAAAGCTGTTAATAGGCATTAGTCATAAATGAAGATTGTTGATAAGTTTTATTATATATTATCATAGACTTTAATTAAAAACATAAGTTAAAGTTTGAAAGTTGTCCAAGGTAAATATTGAAGTAGTAGAAAGAAACATTATTTTCTTTTGAGTTCGGGAAACATAGTTGATAAATGTTTTTCATGTTTGTGCATATTAAATATGTACAGTAATGGTAAGTACATTTTTGGAGTTTTCTTGTTTTCTTTCTGATTTTCATCTTCTTAATTAGTTGTTGATTTTAGAACTTTGGTGTGTTTTTTGAAGGCTTTACATGAATGGGTTTTTGCAAATGAAAAAATGAAAATGCCTTTTGCCAAAACTTGATATGTTTGTTATATCTCAAATGCAATATTGATGTGGTTGCTTTATAGTGAAAATTTCCCCCTACTGGACTTCGATACCTATTAGTTTCTTGTGGTGAGTGAGTAGTGCTGGTGGTGGGTTACAGAGTTGGTGTAGGTGGTTTATTGTTGGTGAATGGGTGGTGCTCCTGAGTGCTTGGTTTGGTGGGTGTTGTTTTTGGGGAGTGAGTGAATGAAATTAATTAATGGTACTTATTTTATGAAATTGTAATTTTTATTTTTGGTTAGTTACTTCAAACAATACTTACTTTGTATTCTTTTTGCAGAGGAAGTCCGAGTACAATGAAGGAGAGATCATGGAAGTACGAAGAGAATGGGTAAACCACGTGCTGCCGTTATTGGTGACATGAATTGGCAGGAGTAGATTGGGGACATGAATTGGCAGGAGTATATTTCGATCAAAAATTCGGAAAATGGATGTGGTTTCCAACTTCACTGCTAATTTCTTTTAGTTAGTACTAAGATTACTTTCATATCAAGTCTTTTGAATTATGTAGTACATTCACTTCTAGTTAACTTATTTTGTTTGAACTTACTAGTTCCGTACTAGCTATCTGTTAAACAGTTTATTGAGTAATCTAATGATAATTTTAATAAAAGCTAAATTTTCTTTCCATAATTATCTCGATATTAACTGAGCATGTCACCGCCAACTGTATCATGAACTAGCTTGTTACAAATTAGCCTTCTACAAAGTTGACTGTTCTATGACAGTTTTATTTAGAAAATATAACTGATATTTGCCAACAATGACAGGTTTATAAAGAAAATGCTATTTTAGTATAAGAAATTGAGTTACTGATGACGGTTTTATGAAGAAACTGTCATCTTAGTCTAAGAAGTTAAGTTTTTAATGACAGTTTTTTTAAAAAAAATGTTACAGTAATTTGTCAATAATGAGAGGTTTATGAAGAAACTGTCATCTTAGTCTAAGAAGTTAAGTTTTGAATGACAGTTTTCTTTAAAATATGTTACAGTAATTTGTCAATAATGAGAGGTTTATGGAGAAACTGTCATCTTAGTCTAAGAAGTTAAGTTTTTAATGACAGTTTTCCTAAAAAAATGTTACATTAATTTGTCAATAATGAGAGGTTTATGAAGAAACTGTCATCTTAGTCTAAGAATTTAAGTTTTTATGGAGAAATTGTCACCTTAGTAAAAGAAATTAAGTTACCAATGACAGTTTTATTTAGAAAATGTTATTGTATGTTGTCAACAACGACAGGTTTATGAAAAAACTGATACTTATAGTCATGATTTCGTAACAGTTTTTTATAAAACCTTTCATGACAGAGGCTTTAATGATAGTGCAATTATTTTTCAAAACTGTCACATAAATATTTTGGTGCCAGTTTTTAAATGTCACATAAGCCCAAATTTGTACTAGTGAATAACAACTTCCTAACCTTCCAATGAGACTTTTTATAGGCTTTAGCCGCATTCCACGCTAGATTCATCAACTTAGGACCTTTAAATTTGTTTTTAAAGTTCTTGTAAAGATGCCTGAAATCAACCATGGAAATTATTAATAGTTTCATAGTATGAAAAGTGTTCTTCGATATTGTAAAAAGAGAAAAGTTACCTAAAACATAATCTATGATTTGACTCAGGGAACAACTCCTCAACATATTCTTTAAAACCTCTTTGTCTATCTGACATAAAGGTCAAACCCCTCTTGTGCGTAATTTTTGGCTTCAAATATTTGAGAAACTTGTACCAATTTGGATAATCTTCAGTTCTGCAAATCATTATGGCTAAAGGGAATAGACTATTCTGAGCATCTAAGGAAGTTGCACACATCATCACACCACCATACTTTTCCTTTAGGTGGGCTGCATCTAATCTTATTGTTGATCTACAACCATTGTTAAACCCTTGGATTTGTGTATTGAAGGAAATAGTGACAGTCTCAAAAGTCTTATCCGCCTCATCCCATGTAAAGGTAGCAATGATGTCTGGGTTAAGACTTATAACAACTGAACAAAAACTAGGCACCTTTGTATAAGGTTCATCATAGCTTCCATTTATATGTTGTAAGACCATATTCTGCAAAAAAAAATAGTTTAAGTTAGAATGAAATTCTAAGAAAAAAAACCCCTAAATAAATGTACTAATAGTTTAAATAGTACTTTACCCTTGCATCATTTGCTACCCAATATGGGATCCAAGTATCAAAAGTTGGCCATATTATATCATTAATTATGTCATTTTACATTGGAATCTTAAAAGTAGGCTTCTCTCTTAAACTCTTCAAAATATGGTCACAAACAAACTTATAGTTGCAAGCAGGATTTAAATGGTTTCTAGGATTAATACAAGTGTGACTGGGCCCAACTTTTCTGATGGTGAAGGTGGGCTCACGTGGTATCTGCCTTGCATTAACAAACCACTTACAACCTTGACTAACCTTATTCTTACATACATCATACACTCTTTCATAATCATACTTCTTAAACTTAAATTTATGTTTTTTCTTCACTGCGTAGTACCTAAGGTGGTCAGTGAAAGCTTGTCTATCTTCAAAAACCATTCCCTTATGCAATACACCCCGAATATCTTCATGATATTTCTCATCTTGCAAAGACAAATCCACTTGGTCCTCAACATGTTTACCACAATAATAATATTGCCACTCAGCTTCCATATCATCAGTCCACTTTAACCCGTTACCATCACCAGGCATATTACCATCAACATGTACATTTCCATCACCAGGCCTATTACCATCAACAGTCCCATTATCAGTTTCATTTCCATCAGACCCATCACCACCACTACCTCCAGTTCCATGGTTCTCTTCAACTCTACCATCTTCATCTTGCTCAACATATCCATAAAAGCAAACTTCTCCATTCATGTTCACTCTTTTATCATCACTTGATTCATACCTAAATTCAATGTTATCATCAGGATGACAATCATCTACGGCTTCATTTGATAGGTGCAGTGGTTTATCCTCCTCATCGACTAGGGTTGCATCTCCAATTGTACTAGCTTGTGTAGATACTTATTGGTTGTCAGCAACACTACATTGTGCATGTTGAACTTCACTTTCATTCCCAACTTCATCTTCAAATTGCAATTTTCTTTCCTTACTTGTTCCCACTGGATTTTTTCTTTCTGACTTTTCTTTTAGTGTAAGACTCTTCCTAGGTGTAACCTTTGGCTTAGACACAACTTTCTTCTTTGGTGTTATCTTCTTTCTATATGAAGGATCAAGTATATAACTACCAGCACCAACCCCTTTGTCACACTCCATGTATGCCTCTTCACCACCAATTATACACAGATCTAATATTGTAAAACCATCCTCATCTTCTTAGCACATTTCTATACATCCACAAAATCACATCCATCATATATTATATCACAGTTGGAGAGCAATTCAATCTTGAAATCAACAGACAAATGCAACCTATCCCTTATAATGACTATAAACTTATCATAAATAATATCAATTTGTAACAACATTCATCACATAAAAAACTTTACCAGCCTTAATACCAGCAATCTGATTGAGAATAGTTATCCTAAAAAAAAATTCTTTCAATTTACTGAAACATCATTTAACAGTAATTCAATTCAATTAATAAACACCAATTAAATCAGTTTACTAATTCAATTATTGATTCATACCAATTCAGTCAGTTTACTAATGAAATCATCTCTAAAAACAAATACACCCAAATTTAACAGACAACTTTCAATCATTTTAGTTATTCAATCAGTTTTAAAACGAAATCCCAAATCAGAAAACCCAAAAAACATAAACCCTAAATTTATAGTTGTTATTAAACGAAAATTGAACACAATAAATGTGAGATACAACGAAAAAAAGAAATGAGTTTGATGAATTAACCTGTTTTCAGTAACCATGATCCTGATTTGAGAAAATTTGATGATGATAAAAACTAAACGTGGCTAAAAAACGAGTTCTTCTTGCTTTAATAATACACCAACAACACATAAACAAGCTTGATTTCACGATTTCCCTTCACTTAATTATCTCCAACAATACATGCATATACAATCTATTTCTCTCATTTCTTATGTCTCTCGGTTTCTCTCTATGTTTATTTTCTTCTTTCTCTCGATTTGTCTTCTTTATAGAGAAGATAAAACATAAAAACGTGTTATAGAAACGTGTTTCATCTTAACACGTGTCTCCACAATGTTGTCTGACTGTAGGATCTAACACGTGTCTCCACACTTCTAATCGAACCGTAGGATCTAGATAAGGGTAGAAGTATAAAATTAGGCACACGTGTAAACCCACATATGCTGATATTAACCCTTTAACGGATAAAATGGATGGGACATATTCCTTAATAATTACCGTTTTGGGACAAATCCCCAACTGATAATTCATATCCGGGACATATTTCTAATTTTCCCTATTTTTTATCAATAAATTCATATTAGACCTGTCGTTCTTTAATTATCAAATAAATTTTGAAAAAAGAACCATCAATTGATTTCCAATTTGATCAAATTGGTTTGAAATCGAAAAGAGAGGAGTGAGAAACCATTTCATGATACAAAACAACTAGATGATCGTTCAGGTGTGGGAGGACGGACCAAAATGGTTTTCATGTGAAATAATTTTAGGGATTTTTTAGTATATTATAGTAAGTTTGTAGTAAAATAGGTAGAGTTGAGAGAAAATTTGAAGAAATTTGGGTTAGATCTGAAGGAATTAAAAGAAAATGAAATTCCTACATTTTGTGACTATTTTCAGTTTTTTCTAATTCATTGGCCATACAAAGAAAATGTAGTGAAATTTGAGTAAATTAGAGTTACTTTATGGGGATTTAAATAGGGGATACCCTCACAATTGAGGGATACCAAGTAAAATAAAATACGGACATTTTGAAGTACTTTAAAAAACCCCTTATCCATAACTTTTTCGTAATACCTAAATTATCCTTGATTAATTATTTTTAATCATTTGTATTAGTTGTTAGATTATATTAACCTTAGATTAGTGAAATTAACATATAGATTATAGTTATTTATCGGAGGTTGTGTTAGCTTTTTTTTGGGAAAGAAAAACATATATAAGGCCTAAAAATTATCCAGAATCAGCATGGTATTCATTCAATATCTATTCCGACTTTGAACTGTCGGCATGGTCGGTTATTGAAAACCATGCCGACTGTGAACGGTCTGTATAATCGTTAATTAAAGACCATGCCGATAGTTGAAAAATTATGTTTACTGTTGGTATGGTTTGCACCCATGAAGACCATGCCGACTTTAAAAGATAATTTTGTTTTTTTAATTTTTTTAGACACCCCTTATCAATATACCTAACATATTTTAACCTAAAACATCCCACCAATTTGTGAGGGTATCCCCCAATTAAACGTTCTAGTTTATAGTGCAATTAGAAGATTTTTTTTGCTCAAATAAAGGAAATTTGGCTTAGATTTGAAGAAATTGGGAGAAACTAAAATTCCTATATTTATAGATTTGTTTTCAAAATTTTCTAATTTATTGGTCATTTAAAAAATTATAGTGAAATTTGAGTAAATTACAGTATGTTTATAGTGCAAATAGAAGATTTTGGCTCAAATTGAAAGAAATTTGGTTTAGATTTAAAGGAATTAGAAGAAATTTATTTTTTAAAATAGTTGTGAAATGTTGCAAACCACTTGTGAGACTATTTCAAACACACCTTTCTTCTAATTCATTCAAATGTAAGGCAAATTTCTTGTATTGGGGGCAAACAATAAATTACAATGGTGGCTCACTGTAATGTACCCAAATGTCGCTCACAATTGGCTTATACTTGAAGTAATTAAAATAAAGATGTGTTTCAAATAGTTAAAAAATGACACACATTTTAGCTCCCATTGTCATCAAGTCGATCAAAATCTAACTGAAGCTATGGCTAGATTTACTTAAAGTCAACCCATATCAATCCCAAGGTCGTTTACTTACTTTCCTTTATAAGTCCCCTTGGGAGACTCGACTAGAGAAGACAGGGAAGGAAAGAGGACCTTGAGGTCGGGATTCGAAAAATTAACCTCCTTTCTGGACTATAGAAGGAATCCCTTCGTTCTTCCAATCAAGTCATTATACAGAAGCTCTTCCATTCGGTTGGCCCAAATATTAAAACAACTAATGACCAAGTTAATAGACGTATTTTAACTAAAAGTAAACTTTGAACATTATACTTATTTGTTTGTATTTTACTTCCAACAACCTACGTAAAACTTAAACACAAGAATTCTCATAACTATAAACTCATAACAATTGCTTGAGCATGTAGAAGATATCTTCCTTCAGTGGTTTGGTAAATATATTAACAATCTTATCTTTTGAATTGCAAAACTCTAATAGTACAATTTTATCATTCTTGATAAAATGACGAACTTTGAAAAACGTGATGCTGATATGCTTAGTTTGCTTGGGATCAAATTAATTCGTAAATATGGAAACTAGTTCAGGAACTTACTTTATCCTCAAGAAAACAATTTATTGGGATCAAAGTAATTCATAAATATTGAAACTAGTTCACGAACTTGGTTTGTCCCCAAGAAAAAAATTGCTTGAACTTTAAGCAATCTAGGCTAATTCATCATTATAAAATATAGGACTCTTTACAACCTAGATTCTTAATCTCTTGTGATGTGTCCTACTTTCAGATAGAGTCGTCCTTTAAATACCTATGTTTCTTTATGAAACTGTATTAGGTTATGATTTTAGAGTCTTCACTAAGGGATTCGTGAATCACGGTCAGACTATGTTTTACCTGATAGTTCTTGTTATCCGGAATCTTATCCTAATTATCGTAGTTATTGTCTATTCTAAGGTTGTTCTTTCTCATATACGACCATTTAAGAATTATTGACCAGAGAATAAGATTAGTAGAAATTACAAAGTGTTATCATCTCAGACTTTGTAATTCCACAAGATTGATATCTAAATTTGTTTTAGATTGATCTTGTGAGGTTGAATCGATTAAGAATCTCTATAACCCTTTGAAGAGAGTAAGTTATCCTAGTTGTTGAGGTTTTTTTGACATCTTACTTTCTCTTGAAGATCCCTCATAAGAAAAAAATATTTCATTACCTTAATTGAAACATATCTGAAGCAATTATTAAGCATATAAAGGATGTAACCTAGGGAATCAAGTGTGTAGGGTCTTGCTAGATCCAAGAGACTAATGCAACACCCGCAATTTTTGCATGACGCTTACTCAGGGACGCGTCATGACATGGCATGAAGCTTCACCCTAAGCTTATAAATCTCACTTAGGATTGCATCAGAGTGTGGATGCCTTGACCTCGAATTATAGTGTTAAGGCCCTATTATGCGTGATACATATTCAAGAATGCATCACAAGTCAAAAATGACCTTTAACCAGGGAAGGAACAAATGGACTTGATGCGTATCCGCGAGAGCATTATAGTGCTAATGCACAATTATGTCGTGATGCATGATTGAGAATGCATCACAGAAGCAATGCGCGTTTCCACGAGAGCATCATAGTGCTAATGCACTATTATGCTGTGATGCATGATTGAGAATGTATTACTGAACCAACGCTGCATATCCGAGAATTCATCATAGTGCTAATGCACTATTATGCCGTGATGCATGATTGAGAATGCATCATTGAACCAACACTGCATATCCGAGAATGCATCTTAGTGCTAACGCACTATTATGTCGTGATGCATGATTGAGAATGCATCACTGAACCAATGTGCGTATCTGAGATTGCATCATAGTGCTAATGCACTATTATGCCGTGATGCATGATTGAGAATGTATCACTGAACCCATGTTGAATATCCAAGAATGCAGTATAATGCATCTTGTTACGAATACAACACACTCAAACTTTTTTATCACTTTGGACAACAACTCTTGGAGCAGAAACATGAAACTATGGCAGTGAGCTTAATTTTTTTCTAAAATAATCATGTGTAAAAAGTTTTTCATCGAACTACATTAATTAAGACTGTAAAATCAATTGGTGTACTATATATTCTGTTGTAGCAAATATATACAAGCTATGGAGCATTAATTAAGTCCATATATAAGTTGCAAGAAAGTGGGAAAAACTATATTGTCCCCTTTTATTTTTGATCGACTTCTTAAATATTTAATGCATAGAATAACCATTCTTCTAATGAAACTAATTTTTCTAATATTTTAAATAAAATAACTATCATGAACTGTATGTGTAAGATTTTCAAGAAATCTACCCATAAAACAAATTATGAACTCATCGTCTCATATACCGTGATTTACCATTTCATTTCCATGAATTTCAAACTAATTACAAATACGGGATTTGGTGACAGTTCCAAATCTAAAATCATGATAGTTCACGAATTAACTGTCGCAAAAGAATAAGCTATGAGATATATGCAACAGTTTCTTACCAAAACTCACACTAATAATGGTGAAAAATCGTGACAGTTTGTTAAATGTTACTGAATATCTATACGATGACAGTTTTTGTAGGAAAATTAGTGTACATTGATGTATTATAACAGTTATAAACTGATACTATTTTTAGGTTATTGCAACTGTTTCAATATAAAAACTGTTATCAAAGAGTAAAGTTATAGATGACAGTTTTTAATTATCGCCACTTCTATTTATAGTGACAGTTTTAATCCAAAACAACTGCTATTCATATAATATACCCTAAAGCATTCTCAAACGCACGACGTTTTTAGTTTGACTCCCTAATTAGCCATTATATACTACTAGTGGTTTGTACTGTGATAAGTTTGTTTTGTAACTTCTGTTAGTGGGTTTCTCCACACTTTTGATTCTAAAACATAATCCTGTTGATCGTATGAGTTATCATCCCTTTTTTATTGTTTGTAACCTCTATGATGATAACCTTAGTATAACCCTTACTAGTCGCTTTGGTGAGAAGTTTGATAATCAAAGCGACTACTTATGTTCCTCTTACGGTAATGTATTGAATCTTTCTTTTGTATTCTTAAATTGAGTTAGAGTAGATAATTAATTTTGGGGTTTGGTTAGTATTTGGATAAGATTAGTTCTAGTTTTTATAAAACCTAGAACTAAGGTTTTTGCATTCAATCTTCAATATCTTTATAGCGGGAATCTAAGGTTTCAAAGTGTCTTGTTCCATTTCTATATTTGGGGTTTCTGTCTAGGGTTTTAACTCCAGTCTTTCTAATTTGTTTTTGTGTTTGAAATTGGCGTTTTTTACTGTTTTTGATTAACTCTGCTATGACTTTGGAACATGGATTTCTTCAAATTTTATCTTATAGGTCTTTGACACGGTATGAGTTTTATTCTTTTATATATGTTAATTGTTCATGTTCTTTTGTGTTCTTTACTTTTCAATACATCTAAGCTCGGACCTGTAAGGCAATAACTGATTTCCACCACTTCATTTTGTAGGAGAAAAACCTTCTGGATGAAATTCAAGAGTTTAACACCGGATTGCGAAACATACTTCTTATTTTTGTATCGATGAGTAACGGTTAAGACTATCGTTCACTGTATGTTGATTGAGAATAGAAAGTCATGAGTCGAATCGGGATGATATCAAAAGGAATTCCATGCGGTAGGTATATTCCTGTGATATGTTACCCGCCTGGAATAGGCATGTTCTTACGTTGATTTTGTAGTTTTTTATATTGACTTGTTAAGGGTCTATAATTGTAGCTTGCCAAAAAATATCATCCAGATGCGAATAAGGATAATCCTGCTGCAAAGAGGAAATTCCAAGAGATAAGGGAAGCCAACGAGGTTTCGTCACTTGGGGTGACTTCCTTTATTTTGATTTATTATTAGTTCACTTCAGTGTGGTACTTATCATATTTTGGGAAAGCTTGTAATAGGTTTTGGTAGATGGATAATTCTGTGCTTTTCTTTGTTGACGAAGGTGAATTCCAGACTCTAAGAGATACTGAAAAGAGAGCTCAGTATGATATGGTAACAATTCAATTTTCTCCTTCATGTTCGCAGTTCAGCTGATTTGATTGTTCCCTTGGCATAACACTAAATTTGTCATTGTTCTCTCTAATGATTATCCTGTATTTTGGAATCTATAACATACATGGGAAAGTTCTATTAATAGAAGTGGGGACTTTTTCCTTTTGTGTATTACATAACGTCGAATTGATGGCCATAATACACTTATAAATCAATAAAAAAAATATTCTAGAAACAAAGGCAGTGTGTAGATGTACACCAAGCTGAATTGTTATTCTGCTTTAAATTTTGTTAATTTCATTTGCAAGAAAGTAGAATTAATGCTTATCTCATTTCGGTTTGATATCTAGAGTCTAAAGTTATTCTCTTGCTCCTGCTTGAATCTATCAGTTGTGCTTAGGCACATGAATTGATTACTGAAAGACACGTATTTTGCTCAGGATGCCATACTTGCGATAGGTTACAATTTCTTGCGAATTGATAGTATTACAAAAGCTGTTGACAGACAGAAGATAGTGAATCTCAATATTTTTTCTGCCTACATGATACAACAATTTGCTACTTCCAATTTTTTTCTTTTGTCGTTCTCTTTTGTTCTGTCTCCAGGATTTCCAAGAAGGTGTTGGAGCTCCAATTTTTCTTTTAACGTCTCAAGTTGGTGGTCTTGGTCTCACCCTTACAAAAGTAGACCGTGTTATTGTGGTTGATCCTGCGTGGAACCCAAGGTGATATCTTAGTAGAGTTTTGTTATTTATGGGTATTTAATTAGGTTCGTCTAATTAAATTGGTTGTTGACTCGTTGTTTTTGATGCTAGTAATTAAACCTATAACCGTTAAACAAGGAAAGCTTCCTCATAACACATCCATTCATCCAGATTAGCAATGAGGAAACCTTTTGTATATAAATATTATTACGCTTCATGATCCTTGCTAAAGAATATATAAAAATAAATGCAGCATCCTTACAACCAACTAACCCGTGTAGAATAGCAAGTTATATAGTCAAAGATAAGCTGTTGCAATTTCTTACTGTAAACATGATGTTTAACTAGCGTCACGCACAAATAATGGGCACTATTTTTCTCTAGAAAAACAAGAGTATGCATTTTCAAACAAGGGGTCTTTGCACATTGATACTTTTCTCTGAAGAGCCTAACCAAACTTTATGGATGTACATGTTAATTTAAGGCATGAAGCACTAATTTATTATTTTCTATTTGTACTCATTGCCATTAATGTAAAGATATGCTTCACAAGCTTTTTCTCAACTACACCATTAATCTTTTGGCATAGAGATACGTATCTATAGTTGTGTCATGATTTTCTGGAGAGCCAGGTATCCACAATTCGATTATCTGTCTAATAATATTGAAACCTGATGCAAATATTTTGTATGTTGTTGGTTATTTTGCAGCACAGATAACCAAAGTGTCGATCATGCATACCGAATTGGGAAGAAGAAAGATGTCATTGTTTACCGTCTAATGACGTGTGGCACCATAGAAGAGAAAATATACAAAATGCAGGTCATTATTACTTCTTACCAGATTTTTAATTAATGCATCATTGTTTATTTTACGGTGCGCCTCAAATATGTACTTGTTGTTTGATTGTTGTCCAACATGGTCATTGATTATATTTATGGTGCGTCTCAAAAATGTCACTGCTCATTAATTTAAAGCGGGATGTACTGCCAGCAGTAATTATAAGATCGCTTATTATCAGAATTTGCTTGTGTTGTTTAGGTATTCAAGGGAGCTTTAACGAAATCTGCGACAGAGCACAAAAAACAAACAAGATACTTCAGTCGGCAGGTAAATATAGACTTCCCATTTCTCTACTTCCTTTTGTACTGAAAGTTTACTTTTAAGATAGACAAAATATGTAAACATATCTGCTAAAAACATGTAGGATCTACAAGACCTTTTCAGTCTCCCGAAGCAGGGATTTGATGTTTCACTTACTCAACAACAATTGCTCGAAGAGCATGATTCTCAGCATAAAATGTAATTACTCTGACTTTTACACTATTTATTCAGATCATTTGTTATAATTCAACAACATAGGCCACATGCTTGAAATTTGAATGTTGCAGTCCCTAACTGCTTTAAACATAAAAGTATTGAACAAGTTATTAGAGCACCAGGGTATTTACATGCATAAAGAATGCTGGGTTGAGGGATCACATCTCCACCCACTGAGGTGTAGAATAAGCCATTTGGCCCGTTTCTGTGTGCAAAACTGTTATGAATTCTCACCATGTCCCACTATTTTTATAAATACTATTTCTCACACTTTCTTTTATGATAACATGCATATTATTAGCGGTTGAGTTTTCCAGAGAATAGTCTCTTTGTTGTGTTTATAAAGATCAAATATTTTCGTTGTCATCCAGTGTGCTTAAATTTAGCACATTAACTGTGCAATGTGGGTGACTTGTTCTTGCAACGAAAAATACAAGATTTGATCTTTACATGACAGAGAGATCATCCTCTGAAAAGTCAGCATGTGAATCATCTTCTTGTCCTCTCAGATTTAAGTGTGTGGAGATTGGAATAAAGAGTATGCATGTACATAGTGGAACATGACGTGAACTTTTAAAAAGGTTTGTTGCAGAATTTTCAAACGGATTAGGCAACTTGATTAAATCCCCAATTAAAGGTGGTAGAAGCTGAACAAGCAGTGGTTTGATAAAACCATGTTCCAATTTTGGTATAGACTTGACAATACTGATGGGCACTGCAGTTCTGCACCTTTACGCAAACCAACTACATAAAACAAGCAGTGGTTTGATAGAGTCTGAAATACCTAAATCTGATACCATATCTAACATTGGAGGCTTATAAGAGATTCTTTATTGAATTTATTGGCAATTTCAAACTTTAAGTAACACTAGGATCACTATAGTCATCCTCTGGAATGAATCTAAATTACAATGTCAACATTAGAACTGAAATTTTATTGCTGTTGCTATCTTATTATGCACTGCAGAAATCAGCATGAAATAATTATTACTGCAGATGGACTTGGTTATGCAAAGACGGAAGTGTGTCCAACTTGTGGAGGCATTGGAAAAGTAAGTGCTCAGATTCATTAATGGAAATGATTTGTGAAGCATTAATTTTAGATAACTATTTGTATCATGGGGAGAAAATGTTTCTCTACTCTCATTACGGCTTACTAGAGTCTGCATTTTAATGTATATCAAAATTATTATTGATTATCCAAAAAAAGAGGGGTAAGAATGTCAAACTTGTTGCATTCCAAGTTTTCTAATGTATTTCAAATGTTTTTTTACTCATGTTACTATTCCTCGTTTTACATCAACGTGCAGTGCTTGCAAAGGATAGGGCCGAGTTGTTAAGGTATGGAAAAATTATAAAAGTTTTCTCTTGGTATGCACTTTCTAAATATTTAAAGCTTTATCTGTGTGTCTGCAGGAAATTTGTACTGCTTGTAGAAGAGGTGGAGTTGTTGAAGGTGTGAAGGAGGTCACTGTTATAATCCCAGCTGGTCAGTGCTGCATCCTTATCTTTAATATAAAAGACCTTGGTTAGCAAAATATTGGAGCCACTACTCCACTATTCATTAGTACCCTACTGAAGATGAAACTTTTGTGGTTTAGTTGGGGAATTGAACTTGATATTGTTTTTTGAGGTTAGAAAGAAGAAGTCACATCCTTGCTCAATTTTAATGCAGTAAATATTTTATATTTCTTTTCATGGCTTAGGCGTTGAATCACCATTGTTAAAAAAGTCAGTAAAACTCAAAGTAAATATGGGAAACAACTACTGGTAATGAATGTTTACTTGGCCTGATAACAGGTGTCACTAACCTTGGATGAGTCAAGACCCAGAAAATTAGCCAAACGTGCTGTACTTGTGCCTTGGATACAAGCGCATAAGCGTGATACCATTGCATGAATCTGTGGAGAGAATTTTCAACTTAATGCGTTAACCGACCAGCATTTTGCACAAAAATCAACAACAAACAAAACAGATTTTGCGCAAAGGTTTTGTTGTAACAGTAGTCATAGACACAGTTTGAGAAGGTAAATTCTTTTAAACCAGGGTATACACCAGGGATTTATAGATGAAGCCTTGGTGATATTCTCAAAGCAAGAGATTGGAATGTTGCCAAAGCACGAAAAATGGTGAGAAGAAGTTGATATATTTTGATACTTCACTAATATTCCTTAGTTTCTTTCACACAAGTTTTTAATAATTCTGAAGCTCCCCCGTATGCCTTTGTGTTGTTTAACATTATGGTTGGCAGGTAGTGAAGCCTCTACTGCAAGAGAGGACAATGAAGAAGATTCAGGTTTTGCAGGGTTGTGGAAGAGATGAGTTATTGAAGGCAAGAAGTTTTATATATAGTTGCCCATATGGTTATACGGCAGTTTCACTAACATTTTGAATAAGATAAGTTCTTGGGGACCAACATTAACTTGTATGATGTTTATGGTGATATTCTATCATTTTCAGTATATTTCTCTTTATTCTTTAGTTTCTCGGTAACCAAAATCTGGTTCTTGTTGTTTGCAGATAATAGACTTGGAATCCAAACCTCATTTTTGTAGAAAAGAAGGTTCTGGTTCCTCAAGGCATTCAAGCAATGGAAATGATGATTGCTTCTCTTTAGACCATTCTTTCCATCAAGTCTTTTGAATTATGTAGTACATTCACTTCTAGTTGATTTATTTTCTTTGAACTTACTAGCTCCGTACTAGCTATCTGTTAAACAGTTTATTGAGTAATCTAATGAAAATTTTAATAAAAACTAAATTATCTTTCCATAATTATCTCGATATTAATATCTGATTGAGCATGTCACCGCCAACTGTATCATGAACTAGCTGGCTACAAATTAGCCTTCTACAAAGTTGACTATTCTATGACAATTTTATTTAGAAAATGCAATTGATCTTTACCTACAATGACAGGTTTATAAGAAATTGAGTTACTGACAGTTTTATGAAGAAACTGTCATTTTAGTCTAAGAAGTTAAGTTTTTAATGACAGTTTTCCTAAAAAATTGTTACAGTAATTTGTCAATAATGAGAGGTTTATGAAGAAACCGTCATCATAGTCTAAGAAGTTAAGTTTTTAATGACAGTTTTCTTAAAAAAATGTTACAGTAATTTGTCAATAATGAGAGGTTTATGAAGAAATTGTCATCTTAGTCTAAGAAGTTCAGTTTTTAATGACAGTTTTCATGGAGAAACTGTCACCCTAGTAAAAGAAATTAAGTTACCAATGACAGTTTTATTTAGAAAATGTTATTGTATGTTGTCAACAACGACAGGTTTTTAAAAAAACTGATATTTATAGTCATGATTCCGTAACATTTTTTTCTAGACCCTTTCGTAACAGAGGCTTTAATGACAGTTCAATTATTTTTCAAAACTTTCACATAAACGTTTTGGTGGCAGTTTTAAACTGTCACATAAGTCCAAATTTATACTAATGAATCTTATGCGCACTAGCTAATTTATATTAACATAAGATTCTGAAAGAAGTTTAATATAATAATTTTACCTTCGAGGATGATTGCAAACAGACAACTTTACTTTCGTTCTCTATTCATTGTTTTGCATAAGTCAGCCTAACAAATTCTTATCATTTTCATCAGAGTAAAGTGATAAGTAAAAGGAAAGTGTTAACAAATGAATTCCACAACACTTGTCATAAGAAGATTAATGTTCTAACAATCATTTCTACAAACAGCTTAAGCCCCTTAAAAATAGAGGGAACACATATTTTAATTCATATATTCTCATCTACCAATCAACCACAAACCTCATCTAGTGCCCAAACAAAACATTAACTAAAACTTTAATGAACCAACATATGAACTTGAACCTATTGATAGTATCCTTGTATAAAGGAATTACAAATAGAAATCAAAGAAAATAATCCAACGATGTCATATTTACCAATTATTTGTATCGCCACACTAATAAAAATCTAGAAATCAAATCCATACGTATGCAGAAATAGTTTTAACTTTATTATTCCATTTGCGCCAGCCTTTAATAAAACTTATTAAACAGAGTTCATGAAATGTTGGTCGAACCAATATTTTACAAATACCTACGAGTCATAGTAAGGAAATTTTATAGAATCACTTCAAACTCATTCAAGCATTAATCATGAATTTGTTCATACATTTAGATTTGGGGAAAAGCCCAAAATCTTACATGAAGAACTTTAGTATTATCATTTCACACAATTTAAGTTGAAAATCCTGAAATTGCCACAAATGAAAGCTAACCCATGCTTTAATATCATCTAAATTGAAACTTGGTCATCCAATTTTTTTGAACACTCAAAACTAGCATGAACCCTAATATTTTGTTGTGTTTACATCGACTTCAATTCAAAACAAAAAATTACAAGAAAGTATTCAATCAAACACCCATTCAGTTTGATACACAAACTTACCGGTTGATTGGATCACTTAATAAGTTAAGAATAGACAATGATTACCACAAATAGTTCTCGAATTGAAAACAGGAAGAGGAATTCCCTTTACTTTGCTTACAAAATCAACGAACATTAACCGCATCCACAACTTCACGTATTCTAATCTCCATAAGGTTTCATTCATGCATAATTTCTATCAAATTCACTAAATTTTTAGTCGAGAAAGAGAAGATGAGAAGAAGAAGAAGAATCAAATCAATCCCCCTCCCCAATTTATAATCTCTGTTTTTATTTTTAACATCAAAAATAAAATTTACTCTACTAACCCTGATGGGCCTTATGGAAAACATGTTTCCAACATGCTCAAAACATTTAGTGTCTACTAGTCATGCACATTAATACTGCTAAGGGATAACCTAAGAGTGTTAAAGGCTCTTGAGTATTGGAATTGAGGCACTCTAAGGGTTTGGCTAAGGCAAACTCTCTATTTAGGCACCAAGAATTATTATAGAGGCAGCCTACAAATACTTGAATATTAGAGTTGTATGCACTCTAAGTGAAGAATTCAGATAATGGGTTTAATTAAACCCAAGAAAAATGTTTGGGGTCTCACACCATCAACCCCTTAAAAGAACTTCATCCCGAAATTCAAAATAAAATAAGAAGTAAAGAGGATTACCTGTAATCAACCGCACGAGTAGAAGTTTGGTGAGTTCCAAATGCACAGTCCCGTTTGAACCGGAACTGCACTGAACAAATGTTGCCTATCCGAGAATGCATCATAGTGATAATGCACTATTATGCCGTGATGCATGATTGAGAATGCATCACTGAACCCATGTTGCATATCCGAGAATGCATTATAGTGCTAATGCACTATTATGCCGTGATGCATGATTGAGAATGTATCACTGAACCAATGTCGCGTATCCGCGAAAGCATCATAGTGCTAATGCACTATTATGCCGTGATGCATGATTGAGAATGCATCACTAAACCAACGTTGCATATCCGAGAATGCATCATAGTGCTAATGCACTATTATACCATGATGCATGATTAAGAATGCATCACTGAACCAATGTGTGTATACAAGAATGCATCATAGTGCTAATGCATTATTATGCCGTTATGTGTGATTGAGAATGCATCACTGAACCAACACTGCATATCCGAGAATGCATTATAGTGCTAATGCATTATTATGCCGTGATGCATGATTGAGAATACATCACTGAACCAATGTGCGTATCCGAGAATGTGTTATAGTACTAATGCACTATTATTCCGTGATGCATGATTTAGAATACATCACTGAACCAACGATGCATATCTGAGAATGTATAATAGTGTTAATGCATTATTATATCGTGATGCATGATTGAGAATGCATCACTGAACCAATGTGCGTATCCGCGAGAGCATTATAGTGCTAATGCACTATTATGCCGTGGTGCATGAATGAGAATGCATCACTGAACCAATACTGAATATCCGATAATGCATCATTGTCACGGACCGGAAAATTCCGCCTCTGGTACGTTGCGCTGGGCAGGCCAGAACTCCCCGATGCGTGATTTTAGAGAGTGTAACCCGACCTTAAAGCCTAATTTCTTGCTGGAAAGTGCAGGTAAATTTTTGCTTTCCAAACATGTCTTGTATGCATTATACTCAAAACGTAGTTCCACATCATTCAAGCTACGTTTATACCGTTCCAGGTATATTTGCCTTCCCAAACATGCTTTGCCATTAAAGCCCATGGTGAATGCCTTTGACTAGCATACCATTCCAACTTACCCTCATTATACCAAGGGCTGAAGGTTATACAAGCTAAGGGGATGCATTTTGCAAGCATCGCATAATTTCGATCATTGTCCAGGCCTAACTCATGCCTTGGACCAACACCTAGGCTATTTCAAACCTAATCTTTCGCTTCATCAATTCTGCTTCGGCCATGCGCTGGAGCCGGCACTTATCTTGTTCTTGCCAAGGGTGCAACATCCAGGCACATTTCATTCCATGCCGCAACGGTTGCTAGGAAGTATGAACAATCCATCAAATGGAATTGCAACTGCCCCATAAAGTGTGGAAACAATCATCTCTTGCTTAGCATTGCCGAGCTAGATGATATGAGTTACCCAAATGTCACAATTATCTCTCGAATTAGATGATATGAGCGACAAGGTGCTTCACCTCAATGCATTGCATTACGGCTGCCTACGTACCCAACCCGTACCTTGAAGGGATCAAGCATGACCGTAGTTCATCAAGGGTTCAATTCGAAAGGGACAAGCAACTTAAGCCTATTAAGGAAAAGCCAACTTTGATTCCAACTTCATCGCAAGGCCAAAGGACAAGCAAAGCCTAGTCCGTGTAGGCCAAAGGGCTTTCGCAAGGTATACACTAGCTTTGTGCATAACTATCGTTATTTATTATGCAAATATGCATTCTCGAGTACGTAGCACGATCGATAGATGTTTTCGCATAATTCAAGCTTCATCGGCTAAGTTACCAGCATATTGATGCTTACGCATCAAGTATGCTCCAACGTATAGGCTACTTCGCATATCTACATACGCATTACCCTCATGCACATTCAAGCTTCATCGGTTAAGCTACAAACATATTGATGCTTATGCATCAAGTATGCTCCAACGTATTGGCCACTTCGCATATCTATATGTGCATTACCGCTCATGCACATTATAACAAAGCTCCCTCCCTATATATGTTGTATTCGCATTTCTATAAACAAATATTTAGAAAGGTAGGGGTCATCCATCGACTGCAAGGCCGCAAATGAAGATTTCTTGCCAAAGCCAAGCGAAGCATCCTCGGGTAAGCTACAGTTAAACACGTTGATGAACATCAAGTATGCTCCATCGTATAAGCTACATCGCATTTATATATGCATTACCGCTCATGCACAATCAAGCAAATCTCCCTCCTTATATATGTTTTATTTGCAATTCCACAAATAAATATTTGGAAGGTAAGGGACATCCATCGACTGCAAGGCCGAAAATGAAGATTTCTTGCCAAAGCCGAGCATTCTTGGCTCGGTGATGCATTCTCGATAATTCATCACAGCATAATAGTTCCTTAACACTATGATGCATTTATCGAATAACGACATTGGCTCGATGATACATTGAATCATGCATCACGGTATAATAGTGCCTTAGCCCTATGATGCTCTCACTTATGTTACTTGGGCTCAGTGATACTTTGGGTCATGCATCACGATATAATAGTGCCTTAGCACTATGATGCTCACTTACGCAACTTCGGCTCGGTGATGCATTGGATCATGCATCACAGCATAATAGTGCCTTAGCACTATGATGCTCTCACATACGCAACTTCGGCTCGGTGATGCATTGGATCATGCATCACGGAATAATAGTTCCTTAGCACTATGATGCCTCTTCGGATACGTATCACGCGTAATAGGGCCTTAACACTATAATTCGAGGTCAAGGCATCCACACCCTAAAGCCTATATGGGTAAGCTTTATAAGCTTCGGATGAAGCTTCAACCCAGGCCATGACGCGTCCATGAGTAAGCGCCATGCGAAAATTACGGGTGTTACATTCTTACCACCTTCAAAGAATTTCTTCCCCGAAATTCAACTCAAAAACTATTGTGGACAAGCTTCATCGATTAAAGTTTCCTATGCATATGTCCCATTCCATGATGCACAAAAATCTTCCAAGGGTCCAATATTTGTTAATGGGGATAAATTAGAACCTTCTGAATATGCGTGCCATTCCGCATATCCCAGAATCCTAATAGGGCCTATGATTGGCATAAATGTCGATTGCGACCTTCCGAACATACGTCCCATTCCGCATGCTCGAAGATCAGCAAAGGTTTTATAACTCTACCGAGAGAAAATCAAATTGGATCCCTAAACATGCGTCCCATACCACATGCTCAAGAATACAAAAGAATTTACTCAACACGAGATCTTAAGTGGACGTCTCATACCATACACTTAAGAGTCCCCAAAATTCACATATGTTGGAAAGGGTCATCGCGAGTTTATAAATAGTTTCTAGCGTAGTATTGTGAGAACCAAATTCTCCAGTGCAGTCGGATGCAAGCCATCGTCCTGGACGATCTTCAACTCGTAAGTGGGTGCTATCCAACCTGACAACACACACCGTGCCGCACGGGTGAAGGGTGATCAGTCCCAGTGCCAAGGGTAGTCGGATACCAGCCACCGTTCCAAACGGGTTTTCTGGCAAACTCACAGAAAAAAATCAAGCTCGTCCAAATCTTAGCGGAGTAACTTGTAAGTTACAATTTCTTTTGTATAGGCACTTGGCCTTATTTATCCATTTTATTTTCGCACAACAGTTGGCCTACTCTTCCAACTTTTCTATTTCCTTTGAAGGAAAATTTTTGTAGTCATAATACAAAATGCTCACTGACGAGTCCAAAACTCACAGTCCCTAGTGTTTTCTCGAAACTTGCTCTGATACCATTTGTTACGGACCGGAAAATTCCCGCCTCCTCCGTTGCGATGGGCAGGCCAGAACTCCCCAATGCGTGATTTAAAAGAGTGTAACCCGACCTTAAAGCCTAACTTCTCGCTGGAAAGTGCAGGTAAATTTTTTCTTTCCAAACATGCCTTGTATGCATTATACTCGAAACGTAGTTCCCACATCATTCAAGATACGTTTATACCGTTCCAGGTATATTTGCCTTCCCAAACATGCTTTGCAAGCATGGTACTCATACCGTAGTCTCCATATCGTTCCAACTCACCCCTGACCTACAAAGGATGCAAGGCCATTAAAGCCCATGGTGAATGCCTTTGACTAGCATACCATTCCAACTTACCCTCATTATACCAAGGGCTGAAGGCTATACAAGCTAAGGGGGATGCCTTTGGAAAGCATCGCATAATTTCGATCATTTTCCAGGCCTAACTCATGCCATGGACCAACACCTAGGTTATTTCAAACCTAAGCTTTTGCTTCATCAATTATGCTTCGGCCATGCACTGGAGCCTGCACTTATCTTGTTCTTTCCAAGGGTGCAACATCCAGGGACATGCCATTCCATACCGCAACGGTTGCTAGGAAGTATGAATAATCCATCAAATGGAATTGCAACTTCCCCATCAAGTGTGGCAACAATCATTTATTGCTTAGCATTGCCGAGCCAGAGGATATGAGTTACCCAAATGTCGCAATCATCTCTTGAATTAGATGATATGAGCGGCAAGGTGCTGCACCTCAATGCATTGCATTGCGGCTGCCTACGCACCCAAACCGTACCTTGAAGGGATCAAGCATGACCGTAGTTCATCAAAGGGTCAATTCGAAAGGGACAATCAACTTAATCCTATTAAGGAAAAGCCAACTTCGATTCCAACTTCATCGCAAGGCCAAAGGCCAAGCAAATCCTAGTCCGTGTAGCACAAAGGGCTTTCGCAAGGTATGCACTAGTTTTGTGCATAACTATCGCTATTTATTATGCAAATATGCATTCTCGAGTACGTAGCACGACCGAAAGATGTTTTCGCATAATTCAAGCTTCATCGGCTAAGTTACCAGCATATTGATGCTTATGCATCAAGTATGCCCAACCGTATAGGATACTTTGCACATCTACATGTGCATTACCCCTCATGCACATTCAAGCTTCATAGGTTAAGCAACAAACATATTGATGCTTATGCATCAAGTATGCTCCAACGTATTGGCCACTTCGCATATCTATATGTGCATTACCGCTCATGTACAATATAACAAAGCTCCCTCCCTATATATGTTGTATTCGTATTTCTACAAACAAATATTCGAAAGGTAGGTGTCATCCATCGACTGCAAGGCCGCAAATGAAGATTTCTTGCCAAAGCCAAGCGAAGCATCCTCGGGTAAGCTACAGTTAAACACGTTGATGAACATCAAGTATGCTCCATCGTATAAGCTACATCGTATTTATATGTGCATTACCGCTCATACACATTCAAGCAAAGCTCCCTCCCTATATATGTTTTATTTACATTTCCACAAATAAATATTTGAAAGGTAAGGGCCATCCATCGACTGCAAGGCCGAAAATGAAGATTTCTAGCCAAAGACGAGCATTCTTGGCTCGGTGATACATTCTCGATAATGCATCACGGCATAATAGTGCCTTAACACTATGATACATTTATCGAATAACGATATTGGCTCGATGATGCATTTAATCATGCATCACGGCATAATAGTGCCTTAGCACTATGATGCTCTCACTTACGCAACTTCGGCTCGGTGATACATTGGGTCATGCATCACGGCATAATAGTGCCTTAGCAATATGATGCTCTCACTTACGTTACTTCGGCTCGGTGATGCATTGGATCATGCATCACGACATAATAGTGCCTTAGCACTATGATGCTCTCTCTTTCGCAACTTTGGCTCGGTGATGCATTGGATCATGCATCACGGTATAATAGTGCCTTGGCACTATGATGCCTCTTCGAATATGCATCACGCGTAATAGGGCCTTAACACTATAATTCGAGGTCAAGGCATTCACACCCTAATGCATATCTGGGTAAGCTTTATAAGCTTAGGATGAAGTTTCAACCAAGGCCATGACGCGTCCATGAGTAAGCGTCATGCGAAAATTACGGGTGTTACAATCATAGTGCTAATGCAATATTATGCCGTGATGCATGATTGAGAATGCATCACTAAACCAATATGCGTGTCTGAGAATGAATCATAGTGCTAATGCACTATTATGCCGTGACGTATGTTGCGAATGCATCACTGAACCAATGCTGCATATCTGAGAATGCATTATAGTGCTAATGCACTATTCTGCTGTGAGCCATGTCCGAGAATGCATCACTATAAATTGTAGTAGATGAACGTCATATATCCTCCTTATATCCACTTGTATAAATGCAAATAAAACATATATAGGGAGGAGGTGTTGCTTGGAAATCGATGATGCTTAGCTATGCTAACCTGGAAGCGAAATAGCCTAAGCTACGCCAACCAGTTAACGGATTTTCCTAGAGGTGCCAACCAGTTAGCGGATTTGCCTAGAGGCGCCAACAATTTAGAGGATTTGCCTAGAGGCGCCAACCAGTTAGCGGATTTTCCTAGAGGTGCCAACCAGTAAGCAGATTTTCCTAGAGGCGGCAACCAGTTAGCGGATTTTCCTAGAGGCGCCAACCAGTTAGCAGATTTGCCTAGAGGCGCCAACCAGTTGGCGTTTTTTCCTAAAATGCAGTCGATGGATGTCACTTACCTTTCTTTTATTTATTTGTAAAAATGCGAATAAAATATATATAGGGAGGGAGCTTTGCTTGAATGTGCTTGAGCGGTAATGCACATACATTTATGCGATGTGGCCTATACGTTAGAGCATACTTGATGCTTAAGCATCAATATGCTTGTAGCTTATTCGATAAAGCTTGAATTGCACGATCGGTAATGCACATATATATGCGATGTGGTATATACATATGAGCATACTTGATGCTTAAGAATCAATATGCTTGTAGCTTATTTGATAAAGCTTGAATGTGCACGAGCGGTAATGCACATATATATGCGATATGGCCTATACGTTGGAGCAGTACTTGATGCTTAAGCATCAATATACTTATAGCTTAACCAATAAAGCTTGAATGTGCACGAGCGATAATGGACATATATATGCGATGTGGCCTATACGTTGGAGCAGTACTTGATGCTTAAGCATCAATATACTTGTAGCTTAACCAATAAAGCTTGAATGTGCATGAGAGGTAATGCACATATATATACGATGTGGCCTATATGTTGGAGCATACTTGATGCTTACGCATCAATATGCTTGTAGCTTAGCCATAAAGCTTGAATTATGCGAAAACATCATTCAATCGTGTTGCGTACTCGAGAACGCATATTTGCATAGTAAATAACGGTAGTTATGCACAAGCTAGTGCATACCTTGCGAAAGTACTTCGGCCTATACGGTCTAGGCTTTGCTTGGCCTTTGGCCTTGCAAGGAAGTTGTAATTGATGTTGGCTTTGCCTTAATAGGCTTAAGTTGCTTGTTCCTTTTGAATTGCCACTAAGGATGAACTACGGTCATGCTTGATCCCTTCAAGGTACGGGTTGGGTACGTAGGAAGCTGCAATGCAATGCATTGAGGTGAAGCATCTTTTCGCTCATATCATCTAATTTGGAGATGATTGCGACGCTTTGGTAACTCATATAATCTGGCTTGGTAATGCTATGAAAGAGATGATTGTTACCGCACTTGATGAGGTAGTTGCATTCAATTTGATGGATGTTCATACTTCTTATCAAGCCATACAGTATGAATGAAATATGCTTGGTTGTTGCACTTTTTGAAAGAACAAGATCAGTGCAGGCTCCAGCGTATGGTCGAAGCAGAATTGATGAAGCGAAAAAAATTAGGCTTGAAATGGTCTAGGTGCTAGTCCAAGGCATGAGTTAGGCCTGGAAAATGATCGTAATTATGTGATGCTTGCCAAAGGCATTCACCATTGGTTTAAATGGTCATGTACCCTTTGCAGAGTAAGGGTGAGTCGTAACGGTATGGAAACTACGTTTCGAGTATCATGCTTGCAAAGCATGCTTGTAAAGGAAATTCTACCTGTATTTTCCAGCGAGAAGTTAATCTTTAAGGTCCGGTTACTATCTTTTAAGCAGCACATCAGGGAGTTCTGGCCTGCCCAGCGCATACCGACGGAGGAGGAATTTTCCGGTCCTTGACACGTAAGGAGCATGATTGAAGAAGAATTTAACAAGAGGCATACCTAAAACGAGTTTTGTGACTTTGCTCAAAGAACAACTGATTTTCGATTGTACTTCTTGCGGAGAAGCCACCTTCATCCTCTTGCTTCTACAATCTAGTTTCTTGCTTGAGGGATCATTACTATGGTTTCGATCAGGAATTTCCATCATCTACATAAAACATAAAATAAAAAGTAATACTTCAGCAAGAAAGAAAAGAATATTTATCAATGGTTTTAGTATATTAATCGACGGATTAAACTTACTGGTATTCTTGTTATTGCTGACAAAAAAAAATTTATTTTGCTCCTGAAGAACAATGGTGAAACTAGGGTTTTGATGGAATAATATTCTTAATATCATCAAGATATATATATATACACGTAGGGTATGTGAGAAAATTTTTGAAACCCTAGTTTTATTGGAAAATAGATCGTCATCAAAGAAAAAAAGTGCGCTTACCTTGTTTCCTGC
This sequence comes from Papaver californicum, assembly GCA_023531435.1. Classification (NCBI taxonomy): domain Eukaryota; kingdom Viridiplantae; phylum Streptophyta; class Magnoliopsida; order Ranunculales; family Papaveraceae; genus Papaver; species Papaver californicum. Next base: position 343,577 of record JAJJMC010012657.1, read on the forward strand.
CAGCGTTGCCTGCCAATTGCCACCACCAGCACCTTCTACTATAAACAAATGAAGAAGAAAAGAAGAAGTCACGGTGATATAAAAACAAGGGAAAAGAAGCATATTTGTAGATGCCGACTTGAAGATTCCTTGTCCAATTAGGAAACAAAAGAAAAGAGAGAAAAAGTGGCACATAAATTAGCTTCCTCTTGGCCGCTCCAACTTTGGCTTCTCCCACTCGTGGAAATCAATATTTTTAGCAGGGACAAGGGATCTTACTATCCACAACAAAATTTTATGCTAAGGGGTGCACATCTCGATATCCCAGAAGCTTAGTATATCTTTCTCTACTCTTAAAATTTAAGCCATACATATATGATTATTGAAAGCATATTGTCACCATCTAGTGCTTATTGAGCAACATTACTGTTCCTCACTAAGCAGGGGACTTAATGTAGATGGTGAGTTTTTGATAAGGGCTAGAATTGTAAAATAGCCCTTTACTAAGCAACAAGAATATATATGCACATATGCTTAATAAAAAATGTTGTGTCTCTACTTATATTCTGCAAGCGAATTAAGAGTACAAGTTCTCTCTAAACGTTATAAAATTGGCCCTGTAGCCTCCTCCACACTCATAATATTTATACCATATCGAACTAGTCTCAAGTCGTATAAATTCCACGGATGAATTCCTTGAACTTGTCTCGAACGCGCATCGATGTTCTAAAACACATCCATTACACTCAGGAATAACTAATTCTTAAACCCTGAAATACATTATAGCTTAACGCTTCATTCGCAACGAATGCTCCTCTAATTGCTCCTTCGAGCCCAAATATACTACTTAAGCACTTTGCTTATATATAAGCCGTAAATAACGCGCCACTCCTCTCGGATGCGCCACAATCAAGAAGCAATGCCATAAAAGACGCATTGAACCTATGAAATAGGATAACCCTATCCTTTTCTCATATCAGCACCAAGTTAGCACTAGCTATTTGGCTTAGAACAACATTGGCACCAGTTAACCACATTTGCGCTAAAAACGCTAACTTTCCTAGCGCTAAAGCCTAGCACCTGAGAAGTGTTAACTAACCTAAAATGGTCTTAGATAGCACATTTTATTCTAATAAGACTTTAGGCAATGCATAATCACCTTGGCACCTCAACCCTAGCACTAAAAGTTCTAACCCTAATTGTACTGCCAAAAGCGCTAACTATAGCTTGACACGTCTCCGAGCTTCAAACCCGTCCCAGCCTAGCTCCAACGCGTCCCTAAACTTCGAGCACGTCTTGGCCTTGCTCGAGCTCGTCTTTGCCTTGATCCCCAACACGTCTACAAGCTTCGAACATGTCCCATCTTTGCTCGAGCGCGTCTTATCTTGTTCAAGCTCGACCGGCTCTAGCACGTCCCCACCACAGCTCGAGCACGTCCCTAGCTAAGCTCCAGCGTGTTCTTTCTTGAGCACGTCCTAGCATTAATGCGCTAAGGACCCAGCACATCCCTATCTTGGCCCTGCTGGCCTCCGCGTTTCAACCCTTTAGCGCCTTCGACTTAACACAGTCATATTTAGTGACTTGCCCAGAAATGCGTTGACGTTAATACTCTACTGCTAACTATACATTTGAAGTGCTAACTTCAAACCTTCTTGATACTAGCTTCTTATCCCTAGTACAATTAATATTTACTAGAAGTTATGCATATTGGTCTTACTCCTGAGAGGTTAGCCCATTAGCATTTTACATTAAAAGAGTTAGCACGTTCTTATTTGCGCTAAGTAGTTAGTGTTAGATTTGCTAGCTACTCTACTCAGAAATATGCCTTTCTTCTCAATATGAGTCCAACATCAAGTCTTGTATGAATTATAATCAGTCTCCTTGCCTAAGGAGCCCTCTACAATATTTGGCCTCAGATGCCTCTCAGACTTACAATAAGTCACTTCTGAGCTAATACTTAGCCACTAAATACGCCATGTTATTTCTGAGTAAGTGTATGTTCACTGAACTTCCCAGACTCCATACTAATCAGTCTGATTATCAATACAGTGAGTCACACAACTTGTTTTACTGACTTAGCAAGTCATTTGACTTGACTTGACTTAATCAAAACCATAGTGGCTTATGACTCCACTATTTCCATGAGATATCAAATACAACATAGGGGGATTCTCATTAGAGTATTGGTCTGGCGGTCTACGACATCGTTGGTGGTGACACAACCCCCACGAATAAGAAGGTAACAAGAAGTTGGCGGTTACAAAGCAGTTGAGAGGATGAGAAGTAGTGGTCAAACAGGTCTTCCCCACCTTTTTTGGGATCCTCCCCACTACAATCTCCACAATAATCAACTTCTCCACATCTCCCTAACTTCCATTAATTACGAGAAATCAATGTGTGTCCTCTTCAAACTTTAACTATTTGATTCTCATGTTTTATAAATAAGATAAAATAGACAACACAATCAGTATGAAGAAACAAAAACATACAGAATTAAGTGATTCCCCTCAGAATCCTTTTTTCTTCACACACTACTGATATTTCTCAACCTTCTTTACTTCCCTCCCCTAAAACCTACCCAAATCCTTTCCATTTTTATAATTGAAGCAGGACATGAACGACCATTTCTTGGTTTAGGCTCGTCCTGTTTGAGCTTGATATCTCGAACCTACTTGAAAGTACGATTCTATTGTACATTTGTTTTTACCCTAATACAATTGGCGACCACAGCGGGAGATTAACCTCTCAATTACAAAAACCAATATTTAGTTATTCAAAATGTTGGATCTTAGGCATGGAGCAGTTACAACTCCTATAGTTAGTTCAGGTAGCGCTGGTAGTGGGGATTCTGAAAACACCTTTATTTCTATTGAGCCTCCTAGCACTAATAATACTCCTTTTCCTCTTCTTGGTGATAAAGCCACTGAAGATACCGAGAATACTCAAGATTCAATTAACATAGATGATATGATGAAGAAACAAGAATTTCTTGACAGAACTCAGGTGGACATGGCCACTAATCAGAAGGAGGTACTCGCTTGTCTCAATACCCTGAGGGAGCAACTCTCTCAGGAACAACGTCATCGGCTAACAGGGAAGACCATGACTGACTTTGCAGCGTTGCTGATGCCGAAACACCTAGAGCTTGAAAAGACAAAGGAGTCCATATCATTCCCGGTGGACCACCAAAAAGGTAGCAGCAATCCAATTTTGTCACCGTAAAGATCTTGAGAGACTCCTATGAAACCATGCCAAGGAAGACTCATCCTCGGCTCATAAACACCAACCTCCCTACCCACCTGGAATTCAAAGGATCCCTCTACCAGGAAGTTACTCGTCTTATACTTTCTCACTGTACGATGGAACTGGAAATGCTCGTGAATACGTCTCTCGATTTCTCGAATCACTTGGGGGACATGAATACAATCATGTACTACGTCTCAAAGAATTTTCAAAGTCCCTCACTGGAAGAGCCCACACGTTGTATAACAACATTGCTCCCAATAATAGCTCTGGTTGGGAAGACATGGTTAACACCTTCTACAAGAAATACTTTTTCGTTTCCGAGCAAATCACCTTGTAAGATTTGGGGAGAATGTTCCGGAGAAATAATTAGTACCCAATGACTATGTGAAAAAGATTGAGAATTCAATCACTGGATTGTCACGATCCAAACGTGACGGAGCATCAACTAGTGGAGCTCTGCATTAATGGTATAATTCATGTTTATCGTGTTCTTCTCGAAAGTTTACTATTTTAGACTTTGTCTGAGTTACACGAAGCCACGAAACGGTTTGCCACGACTTCTCTCGTCATCTTGGAGAGAACCAGACCAGCAAAAGAAGAAATTCATGGAGCTACCCGTGGGAATCGACGACTAATCAACAAACAGTACAATGTTTCACATTATCAAAGGGAAGCTTAACTGCGACATGATCCTTGGACGTGCTTGGCTCAACCAATCAGCAGCTATCATGAGAGTGTATCGGCCTACGTCAACAGATTTCGTACTCAGGCAGCTGTAATTCAATTTTCTTCTTTGTCGTTGGATTGTCTTCATACGCCATCAAATTTGGGACTAGAATTTGCTAGAAACCACGACCTTGCTCTAGCTCGTCGTTATGAATGGGCGGCCACTCCAATACAATACTTCAACAAATTAGCAGAGATCACTCCCGCATTTTGTAAACCACCAAAGCTCTTGAAGATATTTTTCCTCGTATATGACCAGAAGATTTACAGGGATAGAAAAAGCAAACCAAATGTTTTCCAGGTAGGAGACCTGGTCTTAAAGTCATCAAAGCGTTGTCGCTCCTCCTGGGAATGACCATACAAAATCTCACGATCTACCGTTGGCGGCTACTATAAATTGATCACCATAGAAGGTGAACCTGTTACAACACCTATTCATGGAAAGTGGCTCAAGACTTTCGATAACATCATATCATGGTCTCCATTTCCATGTTTTCCTTCGTGTAACATTTATAATTCCTCCAAAATGCCTAAGAATATCATTGTCCGCATATTTAGGATTTCAATTTAATTAATCAAGTAGAATTTCCATTGTCTCTTTAAAGAAAATCTTTATGAATCACTCGTTAGAACTTACTCCCGCAAAAAAAAAATCTCTTTCGAAATACATAGGGGTTTAAATTCAAGCAAAACTTTGAAAAATAATTGAAGCCCCTCAGAAGCATACTTTCACCTCACATATCAAACCCATCCTTGATAGAAAAAAGAATCAGCGCCCATGCCGGGGATGCCCAATCCCCACAATCATGGAATTTTCTACAGAAAAGCGTCCATAAGTGTGAAAGGGCAAGTCCCCTCAACATGTAAGTACCCAGGAGTAGTTCTGCTAGAGACGGAGTAAACATTAACGCCCTGCCAGTATACTCAATGAAGATTTACCCTCAGCTGGCATGCAAGCGGGAATTCTCTCATGATTTTCATAATGGGAGAGGGTAATATCCACACTGGGATCAACGATAATTCTTATTCCCTCTCTGACAAGTCCAATATTCTGATATCGATTACTCTCCCCTAAAAGTAGAGAAGATATGAGCAAATTAAGTTATAACATCTCAAACACAAAATTATTGAGCATGAACCATAAAAATTATCATACATAATTATAAACATCATATACAATCATTAAAAAGTTTTATTTAATAGATTATATGAGTTGGAACAATCACAAGACGTTTCGCAAAGAAACGCCTCGGAAGCAATTTTCATAGCCTCTCGGAAACTCTAAAGCTGGCAACAATTGGTGATTAATCTTGGAATGGTTCTTATATCAAAAGTTTTGTATCGAAGTCTATGATAACATGTTAAAAGTTCATATCAATTGTACAAGTAAGCTAAGAGGTATGGAAAAAACGGCTAGCGGAGTCAAGTTTGACAACTGTCAGGATTTTCTTGGATACGTCCTGAATTCTACTGTTCGTTCGTTTTGACGCCCCTAAAAATCTTAAAACCTGAATTTCTTCCTGTGAGGTTGTAGGAAATTGTTTTCTAATAATGATAGAGGGGTCAATCATCCAAATTAGGGGTCGGATGAAGATTCTATGATTTGTTTTTTCCCGAGCACCATACTTCTGAAATTTTACAAAAAAAAAAATTGATGAAATTTTTTAATAAGGATTGTACATTTATTAATTTCAAGAGGGGGAAGTACTAAAATAATAATATGGTTCCATCATAACGGTTATACAAGGAACACTTAATCCAAAGGAGATATCTACGAAAAGAAGAAAGGAAGGTTAAATTAAAACTTAGTCAGAAGATTCAGAGTATGAATAAGAGTTGTGCTCATCGTCACCTTCTTCATCCAAACCATGTCCTTCCCGGTCTTCCTCAGAATCCTTTTCTTCTTTGGAACCCGCTTCAAGATCGTCTACTTCAGAGTCATTGGAATCCCGTCAGGGTCCTGTTCTTAATCCTCTTCGGTCTCCTCCTCAGGGTTGGAGGGACCCGCATGCATGTCATACCAAGCATCAATACGCTCAACTTCACAGTCAGCCTGAGTTTCATAAAAAGAATTACACTCAGATTCATATGCCATGTTAACTTCACGCTCTTCCTCAAATGGATACTCATCCGCATCAGAATCAGGAGCCACACCATAAAGACGAACACCTCGCTCCATCTTATATTTTTCTCTCTTCTCACAACTGCTTGAAGTTGTTGCTTCTTCATAAAAGTTGTGAGTTTCTCATCATCAACTCTCTTCTTCTCAAATTCTTCTTTGTGTCTTGCTTCTTTTGCAGCATTAATCGCAAAATAGAGATCCAAAGCATATTGAAGAGTTTCCTTTAAATGATCAAGAGGCATACCTCGAACGAGTTTTGTTAATTTGTTCAAAGAACGGATGATTTTCGACTGTACTTCTCGGGGAGAAGCCACCTTCACCCTCTTGCTTCTACAACCTAGTTTCTTGCTGGAGGGATCAAAACTATGGTTTCGATTAGGAATTTCCATGATCTATATAAAACATAATTAAAAAGTAATACTTTAGCAAGAAAAATAAGAAGATTTAGGTTTTAGTCTATTAATCGACGGATTAAACTTACTGGTATTCTTGTTATTGCTGCTAAAAAGATAAATTATTTTGCTCCAGAAGAACAATGGTGAAACTAGGGTTTTGATTGAATAATATTCTTAATATCATCAAGATATATATACGTAGGGTATGTGAGAAAAATTTGGAAACCCTAGTTTTATTGGAAAAAAAGATCAACATCAAAAAAAAAAAGTGCGTGCTTACCTTGTTTCCATCCAGCGACGCCTGCCAATTGCCACCACCAACACCTTCTACTACAAACAAAATAACAAGAAACGAAGAAGTCACGGTGATATAAAAACAAGGGGAAAGAGGCATATATGTAGATGTCGACTTGAAGAGTCCTTGTCCAATTAGAAAACAAAAGAAAATAAAGAAAAAGTGGCACCGAATTACCTTCCTCTTGGCAGCGCCAACTTTGGCTTCTCTCATTCGTGGAAATCAATATTTTAAGCAGGGACAAGGGCGCTTACTATCCACAACCAAATTTCACGCTAAGGGGTGCACATCTCGATATCCCAGAAGCTAAGTATATTTTTTCCTACTTTTAAAATTTAAGTCATACATATATGATTATTGAAAGCATACTGTCACCATCTAGTGCTTACTGAGCAACATTATTGTTCCTCACTAAGAAGGGGACTTAATGTAGATGATGAGTTTTTGACGAGAGCTAGAATTGTAAAATTGCCCTCTGCTTGGAAACAAGAATATATATGCGCATATGCTTAATTAAGAATGTTGTGTCTTTAATTATATTCCGCAAGCGAATTAAGAGTACAGGTTCTCTCTAAATATTGTAAAACTGGCCCTCCTCAACACTCATAATGTTTATGCCATATCAAACTAATCTCAAGTCGTATAAATTCCACGGCTGAATTCCTTGAACTTGTCTCGAACGTGCATCGATGTTCTAAAACACATCCATTAAACTCAGGAATAATTATTGCTTAAATCCTGGAATAGATTGTAGCTTAACGCTTCATTTGCAACGAATGCTCCTTTAATTGCTCCTTCGAGCCCAAATATGCTACTTTAGCACTTTGCTTAAATATAAGCCGCAAATAATGCGCCACTCCTCTCGGAAGCGCCACAATAAAGAAATAATACCATAAAATACGCATTGAAACTCTGAACTAGGCTAACCCTAGCCTTTTCCCAAATCAGCGCCAAGTTAGCACTAGCTATTTGTTTTAGCACAACATTGGTACCAATTAGCCATATTTGCGCTAAAAGTGCTAACTTTCCTGGCGCTAAACACTAGCATCTGAGAAGTGCTAACTAACCTAGAATGGTCTTATCTAGCACATTTTAACCTAATAAGGCATTAGTCAATGCATCATCACCTTGGCACCTCAACCCTAGCACTAAAAGTGTTAACCCTAATTATAGTGCCAAAAGCGCAAACTATAGCTTGACGCGTCTCCGATCTTCATACAAATCCCATCCTAGCTCCAACGCGTCCCTAAACTTCGAGTACATCTTGGCCTTGCTCGAACTCGTCTTGGCTTTGAGCCCAGCACGTCTACAAGCTTCGAACACGTCCCATCCCAGCTCGAGCACGTCCCTACCACAGGTCGAGTAGGTCCCTATCACAGCTCGAGCACGTCCGTATCTAAGCTCCAGCGCGTCCCTGCTTGAGCACTTCCTAGCACTAGTGTGCCAAGGACACACCACATCCCTATCTTGTCACTGCTAGCCTCCTTGTCTCAAATCTTTAGCGCCCTCGACTTAGCACGATCATACTTAGTGACTTACCCACAAATGCGTTGACGTTAATACCTTAGTGCTAACTATACAATTGAAGTGCTAACTTCAAACCTTCTTGATACTAGCTTCTAGCCCTAGTACAATTAATATTTACTAGATGTTATGCATATTGGTCTTACTCTTGAGACGTTAGCACATTAGCCTTTTACATTAAAAGAGTTAACACATTCTTATTTGTGCTAAGTAGCTAGTATTAAATTTGCTAGCTACTTTACTTAGAAATATGCATTTCTTCTCAAAATGAGTCCAACATCAAGTCTTGTATGAATTTTAATCAGTCTCCTTGCCTAAGGTACCCTCTATAATATTTGGTCTCAGATGCCTCTCAGACTTACAATAAGTCGCTTCTGAGTTAATACTTAGCCACTAAATACGCCATGTTCTTTCTGAGTAAGTATATGGTCACTGAACTTCCCAGACTCGACACTAAACAGTCTGATTATCAATCCAGTGATTCACACAACTTGTCTCACTTACTTAGCAAGTCATTTGATTTGACTTGACTTAATCAAAACCATAGTGTCTTATGACTCCACAATTTCCACGAGATATCAAATACAACATGGGGGGATTCTCATTGGGGTATTGGTTTGGCGGTCTACGGCATCGTGGGTTGTGATACAACACCCACGAACAAGAAGGTAACGAGAAGTGTGCGGTTACAGAGCAGTTGAGAGGATGAGAAGTAGTGGTCATACAGGTCTTTCCCACATTTTTTTAGGAACCGCCCCACTGCAATCACCACAATCATCACTTCTCCACCTCTCTCTAACTTCCATGACTTACGAGAAATCAAGGTATGTCCTCTTCAAATTATAAATAGTTGATTCTCATGTATTCTAAATAAGACAAAATAAACAGCTCAATTTGCTTCCTTGTTGTTAGATTGTCCTCATACGCCAGCAAATTGGGGACTAGAATTTGTTAGAAACCACAACCGTGCTCTAGCCCGTCGTTATCAATGGGAGGCCACTCCAATACAATACTTCAAAAAATTGGCAGAGATCACTCCCGTCTATTGTAAACCACCAAAGCTCTTGAAGATATTTTCCCTCATATATGATCTAAAATACGTTACAGAAGAGGTTCAGCCATATGAACAGAAGATTTACAGGGATAGAACAATCAAACCAAATGTTTTTCGGGTAGGAGACCTGGTCCTAAAGGCATCAAGGCGCCATCGCTCCACCTGGGAAGGACCATACAAAATCTCACGAGATACCGTAGGCGGCTACTATAAATTTATCACCATAGTAGGTGAACCTGTTACAACAGCTATTCACGACAAGTTGCTCAAGTCTTTCGAATGAATATCTTATGATTTTCATAACGGGAGAGGGAATTATCCACACCGGTATCGACGGTAATTCTTATTCCCTCCTTGACAAGTCCAATATTCTGATATCAATTACTCTCCCCTAAAAGTAAAGAAGATATGGGCAAATCAAGTCATAACATCTCAAACACAAAATTATTGAGCATGAACCATAAAATTTATCATACATTCTCATAAACATCATATACAATCATTACAAATTGTTATTCAACGGATTATATGATTTGGAACAATCACAAGACATTTTGTAAAGAAACGCCTCGGAAGCAATTTTCACTGCCTCTCGGAAACTCTGAAGCTGGCAACAATTGGTGATGAATCTGGGCATGGTTCTTATATCAAAAGTTTTGTATCAAAGTCTAATATAACTTATTAAAATTTCATATCAATCGTAAAATTTAGCTAAGAGTTATGGCAAAAACAGCTAGTGGAGTCAAGTCTGAAAAATGTCAGGATTTTTATGGATACTTGCTGAATTATATTGTTCGGTCGTTTTTGACGCCCCAAATAATCTCAATACAGGAATTTTTCTTCCTATTATACTGTAGGAAATTTTTTTCTAATAAGGATAAAGGGGTCAATCATCCAAAACATGGGTCATATGAAGATTCTATGGAATTATTTCCCGAGCACCATATTTCTGAAATTTTACAAAAAAAAAAAATTGATGAAACTTTCTAATAAGAACTGTTCATTCATTAACTTCAAGAAGGGGAAGTACTAAAATAATAATATGGTTCCATCATAATAGCCATACACGGAATACTTAATTCAAAGGAGATATCTACGAGAAGAAGAAAGGAAGGCTAAATTAAAACTCAGTCAGAAGATTCAGAGTATGAATCAGAGTCGTGCTTATCGTCACCTTCTTCATCCAAACCATGTCCTTCCCGGTCTTCCTCAAAATCCTTATTTTCTTCAGAAACCGCTTCAAGATTGTCTACTTCAGAGTCATCTTTTGGAATCCTGTCAAGCTCCTCTCCGAATCCTCTTCGGTCTCCTCCTCAGGGTCGGAGTGACCCGCCTGTATGACATACCAAACATAATCACGCTCAGCTTCACGATCATCCTCGGATTCAGAATAATATTCACAATAAGAATTCATATGCCATATTAAATTCACGATCCTCCTTAGAGGGATACTCATCCACATCAGAATCAGGAGCCACACCATATGGACGAACACCTCGCTCTATCTGTTCAGTTTTCTTTCTTCTCACAACTGCTTGAAGGTGTTTCTTCTCCATAAAATCTATGAGTTTCTCATCATGAAATTTCTTCTTCTCTAATTCATCTTTGTGTCTTGCTTCTTCTGCAGCATTAATTGCAAAAAAGAGATTCAGAGCATATTGATGAGTTTCCTTTAAACGGTTAAGCATATATATGCGCATATGCTTAATAAAGAATGTAGTGTCTCTACTTATATTCCGCAAGAGAATTAAGAGTACAGGTTCTTCCTAAACGTTATAAAATTGGACTTGTAGCCTCCTCAACACTCATAATATTTATGCCATATCGAACTAGTCTCAAGTCGTATAAATTCCATGGCTGAATTCCTTGAACTTGTCTCGAACGTGCATCGATGTTCTAAAACACATCCATTAAACTCAGGAATATTTATTGCTTAAATCCTAAAATACATTGTAGCTTAGTGCTTCATTTGCAACAAATGCTCCTTTAATTGCTCATTCGATCCCAAATATGCTACTTTAGCATTTTGCTTAAATATAAGCCGCAAATAATATGCTACTTTAGCATTCTGAACTAGGCTAACCCTAGCCTTTTTCTCATATCATCACCAAGTTAGCACTAGCTATTTGGCTTAGCTCAACATTGGCACCAGCTAGCCACATTTGCGCTAAAAGCGCTAACTTTCCTGGCGCTAAACCCTAGCAGCTGAGAAGTGCTAACTAACCTAAAATGTTCTTAGCTAGCACATTTTAGCTTAATAATGCCTTATCCAATGCATCATCACCTTGGTACCTCAACCCTAGCACTAAAAGTGCTAACCCTAATTATAACGCCAAAAGTTCTAACTATAGCTTGATGCGTCTTCGAGCTTCGAACACATCTTAGCCTAGATCCAAAGCGTCCATAAAATTCGAGCACGTCTTGGCCTTGCTCGAGCGCGTCTTGGCCTTGAGCCCCAGAACGTCTACAAGCTTCGAACAAGTCCCATCCTTGCTTGAACGCATCCTAGCATGTTCTAGCGCGACCATCTCGAGCACGTCCCTACCACAGCTCGAGCCTGTCCCTAGATAAAGATCCAGTGTATGCCTTCTCGAGCACTTCCTAGCACAAATGCGCCAATGCTCCAGCGCATCCCTAGCTTGGCCCTGCTAGACTCCGCGTCTTAACTCCTTAGCGCCATCGGATTAGCACGGTCATACTTAGTGACTTAGCCAAAAAATGCGTTGACGTTGAGACTCTTACTTTCCCGATCCTTGGTGTCAATCTCGTATTTTATGAGTCATCCTCTTCCCGATCCTCGGTGTCAGTCAAACAGCTAATGTTAGGATTTTCACTTTCCCGATCTATAGGTATTTAATGCTCTTACTTTCCCGTTCCATTCGCATTTAATGTTCTTACTTCGATCAGAACAGTACTACTTTCCCATTCTTACGTATCGATCATGCGATGATACTTTTAGTCTTTCACATCTATCATCCATTCAAACTTTTATAAGACTTTGATTGTGTGCTTCTCGCTCTTCTATGAATCTCTGCTTCGTTGCCTAATCGTTGGACATGTGTTATCTTGACTTTTATATTCTAACAACTCCCCTAGTATGCCCTCCTTAATTTGGTTTAGTTATTAAAAATATTTTTCCTAATTTAAAAAAAAAATACATTTTCCGCCCATGTTGCATCTGAAAGGGAAAATAAAGATCAGTTATGGACGGTGGATATACAATATGTTAGGTAGATTTACAAATATTTTAATTTTGTTATGACCACGTGTCCATGACTCCATCAATCTAATCTTTTTTTTTTATTGTTTGGAATAATTTAACCCCATTTTTTTACCATCTTTGTTATGTCCGTCTCCTACTTCTCGCTCTCATAAAATCTGTTAGAATTCTTTTTCAGATGGATATAATTTTCTATTATTGATTTGAAAACACTTTATGTAATTAGTTTTTACTGGGAGGCCGTTAATGGAAGTAATAATAAAACGATGAGAACTCGATGATGATTATTTACAACCGATCCAGTGAATGTTTCCTAGGTTTGATCGTTGTTGCTACACCACCAATGACTTTTAGATAATTCGTGCATACTTAGATCTAGTGAGAATCAGAGGATCTAAAGAATTTGTAGGACATAGAAATAGATTTAGATTAGATGATTAAATTTCGATTAAAACCTCTTTGACTCTTTATAATATTTGGACTGATCCAATTTTCCCTTCTTATTTATCCTGATTACTATCGTACCTCGCCTATAGGGAAAACACATTGAAGGGTAAGTCAGTAAATTCCCGTCTAACTAGTGAAATAGAACCTTTACATTATTATAGTGAGATGCGCAATACTGCAGAATTTAACATGGAAGATAGAGTTAGTTTGCCCCCCTTACGACATCTGTTTCATCTCTATTAGTTGGTTTCTCATGAGGCTCGCTAATAGGCTAGCATGGCAACTTGTTCAACCAATATAGTACGTTGTTGGAGCTTAGCTTGTTAGGCTTCTAACTAGTTTCTTGTAAAAATACTCTTGTTCCAATAATAATAATAATAATACTCAAAGGTTTGATGCGTTCCAGGAGGTTCCAGGTTTGAGTCCCCGATGGCGCAATACTGCATAATTTGTGATGGAAGGTAAAGTTAGTTTGCCCCCCTTACGACATAATCAGTCCTCCTATCTGCTTCGAATCCCTTGGTTAGTTCCTCATGAGGCTCGTTGGTAGGCTAGCACGACAATCTGTTCAACTAATGTAGTATGTTGTTGGAGTTAGCTTGTTAGGCTTCCAACTAGTTTCTTGTAAAAGTACTCTTTATCCAATAATAATAATAATAATTTTGAGTTATAACAATAATAATAATAAGGAGAGAGAATTTTCGGCTATTTTTACACGTTTGACGCGCTCCAGGAGGTCTCAGGGTCGAATCACCGATGGCGCAATACTGCAGAATTTGACATGGAAGGTAATGTTAATTTTTGCCTCACTTGCAACATAATCAACCCCCTATCCGCTTCGGATCTCTTGGCTGGTTCCTCATAAGGCTCGCTGGTAGGCTAGCACGGCAACCTGTTCAACTACTGCGGTACAGGTCCGCAATCAGGTGAGTGAAAAAAATAAATAATACTCCCTCCGTTTCTGGAAAAGAGTTACTATCAATTTTTCAATTTGGCCTATTTTTAGGCTAAAATGATAGTAACACTTTTCTAGAAACGGAGGTAGTATTAATAATAATAATAATTATAATATTTGGGGCGCAGCTCTGTGTAGATCAAGCCATCACATGTGAGAAACTTCTCATCTCATTCAGGTACGATGGAACCTGTCGCACCTCCTTTCACTTCGCTTCACGTTAATCCTCAATATTTAGTAGCATACTTTGTACATACAACATCTTCTCTAGTTTTAGGTTCTAGGGATTCTTTTGAGCCTGATTTTGTTTGCACAAATTACCACTTAGAAGAGGATCAGAGACATTGGGTTAGTCTAAATCCAGTTATTCTCATCACTTCTTTCTATTGTTTGGTAATCTGGGTGGAATTGTGGAAAAGAACTCACCTCACAGTTGATTTGGGGAAAAACTCTCCATCACAGTAAGGTAACTTTTGGCTTCAATTCGTGTAAGCCTTAGCTATTTCTGCTCCTCATTGACATTGGGTTAGTCTCAGTTTTGCTTATTTCATCCTTTCTACACTTTGCTCGGTGATTTGGGGTGAATCTTGGGAATCAACTTTCCATCACAGTGGAGTAATCTTGTCTCCAATTTGTGAAAGTCTCTATTATTTCAGCATCTCATGGACTTGGGGTTAGGGGGTTAGGCTCGATTCAGTTCATCTCATCACTACTGCTCGGTGATTTGTGATTTGTGATTTGTGGTGAAATTTTGGAGAAGAACTCGTCACTCCGGTGAGAAAATCCCGACTGCATTCTGTGCTACGCTCAGTTCTTCCAGGCTTCAGTAGATTAGTGATGATTGGTTGGGCCCAATTCGGTTCTTTTACACGGAACCCATTTACAGCCTAGGTAACGGTGGGTTAGGTCCAGTTCTTTCAGGCTTCAGCAGATTATTGTCTGTGGGTTGGGCCCAACTCGTTTCTTCTATATGGCAACCCATTTACAGTCTCCCCTACTAGGTAACGTTGGGTTAGGACCATTTCAATTAACCTCATCACGCCCACCCATTTAGAGCTACCCCTACTTGGTATGCCTAGAACCAGATCAACTTCTACCCATACATTTGAATGTAGTGGGGGTGGTGAACAACAATATGGATGGTTTCATTGCCCCTTTAGGCACTTTGATGGCTGCACCAATGGAGTAGGGGGAGGGGTTTGAGTAGGTAAGGTTTCTTCAGACACCTTCACGATAAGCACCTTTCTACAGAAGAGGCCAAGGCACTTTGCAGAGATAGAACTGGTTCAGACTCAGGTATATTCGGCGCATGGGAGCTTGTCATGAGAAGTCTTCAGACGTGGCTATGCACACTGTGCATGAACATCTATTCCTGGAGGAGGCCTTGCAGGTTACATGAGGGGTGTTTTATATCTAATCCATACAATGGAGTCACTGTTGACTTCTTGGTGTATGGGATGGACAAACCTTCACTAGTACAAATATGAGCTTTGGTGACAGTTCACATTCCAAAACCATGACAGTTCACGAATGAACTATCACAAAAGAATAGACTGTGAGAAATTGGTAACAGTTTCTTAACAAAACTCACACCAATAATGGTGGACAATTGTGACAGTTTTTTAACTGTTACCGAATAACCATACAATGACAGTTTCTATAGAAAAATGTTATTATACACTGATATATAATAACAATTATAATTTGTTATTGTACTTAAGATATTACAACTGTTTTTATATAAAAACTGTATCAATAGATTCCATTATGGTGACAGTTTTTTATCAAAACTGTTACTATCAATAGATTCCATACAAATACAATTTATCATAAAGGATTCTGAAACATATGATGTTGTTAGTTGTTATCCACCAGTAGTGGGGGTGTTGTGTTAGTGGGCACTTTAGTTCCTAGACAATAGTAGGATGTTGCTAGGTTTAATCTCCAGTTTTAACAAAAAGAATTCAAGATTTGGGAAAATTCTCTCCCCGTTTTTTTGAAAATTAAAAATAAAAAACACAATATCAGTTTCTTTTTTTTCCCTCTGTATTCTCTCTAATCCTCCTGCCTCTTAAAGGAGAATTGAATGTACCCTACAACATTAAAGTCTCTGATTCTCCATATTCCTCTTCTTTATTTCACCTTATCAGAAAACTAGGGTTTCGGTTCCCTTCTCTTTATAATAAGGAAAACAGGAAACTAAGTTTTTAGTTTCCACTCGTTTATTAATTTAGGGTTAGCCATGATATCATTATTTCAGTGGGCCAATTTTTTCATTCAATCTTCAATTTATTTAGCAGGACATTAAGGTTTCAAAAGATCTTGTTCCATTTCTGAATTTGGGGGTTTATGTCTAGGCTTTCAATTCTACTCTTTCTTAACTGATTTTTTTTTTGAAGTTGATATTTTTACATTTTTTGATTAGCGATAATAGGAATTTAGAACATGTGTTTTATTTCATTTTTTTACTTTTTAGGTCTTTGATTAATTTAGGTTTTTAATTGGCTCTTCAAGGTGAAGGAAACAAATAAGGAAGAAGATAAAAATGAGTTATACAGAGGTAAATCACTCTTCCATGTATTGTTTTGTTACGAGTGTGACTCATATTCTTATTTGAAATTGCTTAAAAGGTGTTCGATATCTTTCCCAGGAGCATAATTGCCACTCAAATTATGGATTGTTCATGATTGATGTACACTAAGTATCTGTTTGTATGTTTTAATTTTTTAGCAATGGAGTTAATTGTCTAACGATTGAATTGCTGGATAAACCAAAAATGGGCTTATGGAGCCTAATGGTGATAGAAAGGTTATGAAAAGGGATCATGTTGTCCTTGAAGACAAACAGGTGGTGAATGTTAAAAGTAAATGTGATGAACTTCAATCACTTGATCCATGGAAAACATAGGTTTACAATCCTCGTACCACACCTGCTAACTTATGTGAGTTCCTCATTGCAAGTAGATAGTTTAGAAATCTATGATGTTATTTATTAATCTGTGTGTTGTAGCCTGAAGTGGGAGATCCTTCTTGATCTTCAACAATTGATTTTTATCTTAGTATTACTTCATAAAAAAAATTTAAGTTTTAAGTTAATGTATGTTACAAAAGCATATCAGATGTCATACAAGTCTAATAATCACCAAAAGTTAGAGTTTTACTGGATCAAAGTTTCTTATCCAAGATACGGTATACACCCTATCATAGGTTAATTGTAATGAAAAAGTCAAAATGAAAGTAAGTACTTGTTTTCTTCTGTAATATTCCGCGTTCTTTAACAGTATTGTGAAATACATAGATGATTGATGTTTCATGAAATAAACTGGAGACAGATTCTCTTGATTCTTACTTGTAGTTGTGATTCCCATCCAAGACTTCCAATGAAGTCTTTGATATGTGCTATTTAAGCTGTTGCGTCCCTAAAATCCTGAGCAAATTAACTAATTTCGATCATAAGGTCTAGTGAGTTGTTTTTCCTCTTAGTCATGATCTTAAGTTCTGTTCACATCCTCGCTGATGGAGTTTCAGTCCTAATTAGTGACATGATATATTATCTTTTGTTAATTATTACACCAGGTTGTAGTAACAATTTGGTATCGTGCACCTGAGCTGCTTCTTGGAGCCAAACACTATACAAGCGCCGTTGGTATTTGATTTTAAATTCTACACTATATAGTCCTGGATAAATTTTTTTGGGAAACTTGTTTAACAATTTATAATGTATTTGTAATCTTGTGGTTAGATATGTGGGATGTTGGATGCATTTTTGCTGAGCTTCTGACGTTAAAACCTCTATTTCAAGGAGTGGAAGTCAAGGCTACACAAAACCCATTTCAGGTGCTAATTTTGTTTTGGTACAAATCTAATAACACAAGTGTGTACCATCATTCACCTTTCCAGTTCCATGTACGAATACAAAATATTTTATCTTTTGTTATTAATATCCTATCATGCTTGTATTCTAAAGTTTATGTGCCTTAATGCAGCTCAATCAGCTTGAAAAGATATTTAAAGTCTTGGGTACTAACTCTTGCCTGACTATTTTCCACTGAATGCATTAATTGTAAAATTGTATCTTATGATCTATCTCTATCTTAGGCCATCCGACACCAGAAAAGTGGCCAACGCTTGTGAATCTTCCACATTGGCAATCAGATCAACAACACATCCAGGGCCTTAAATAGTAAATGTTGTTTCTTACATGATATTTTTACCCCTAATGTTTTCTTATTTAGTAAGTCATAAATGTTCTGCTACTTCTGATGTTTTTTACATGGTTAAATTTGTAAGACTATTAAATTCATTACCTGTTTGTTTCATGCATGCTTGTGGCAGTGAAAATCCTGGTCTTTATAGTGTTGTTCATCTGCCTCAGAAAAGTCCTGCATATGACCTCCTTTCAAAGATGCTTGAGTATGTTATGCCGTTCTTTTTGTACCCTTTCCCTTTGTACTCAATAATATATATAATTAACAGGGAAGGTGAATTATTTTCCATGAGATATGCATGCATGGCCAGTATAGGTGTAGCAACACCTTGTACAACTGTTTCCAGTTTATTAACTTATGCTTTTGTACGTTCATAACTTCTCTAGTAACGTTTGCAGTGATTGTCAACACTTCATAAAGTTTCAGAAGCTGTTACATTCTATATCTTATGTTTAGTTGGAAATAAGGAATATTAACTTACATAAGACATAAATGCGATCATATGACTGCCTATTTTATTTTATCGAAAACTGCATCTTTTTTTCAAGTATGTTGTTAGGCTAGCTCCTCCAGCAAATTTACATGACCTGGGTATTTTTTCTATTAACTGGATGGAGGCAAAAAGAGTTTTATCTTTAGTTGAAGAGGTAGTTTCGTATACATGCTTAAATGATATTTTTTTCGGAGACCACATGGTGATGATTCAATAGCTGATATCAGTTGAAGATGATCCACATGTTGGGAAGATTATACCCACCAATGACAGTACATTTTGGTGAGCCAAATTCAAGGAAAAAAGAATGCTTCACCCGAGTATTACAGGTTTGGGAATCATTATTTCTGAAGTACATGTTATTTTGTCAACTTGATTATTCTGGTAAGCATTAAAGGGGTTTTGCCGCGGTTAATGCATCTTTGATTATTCTGGTAAGCATTAAAGGGGTTTTGCCGTGGTTAATGCATCTAATATGTATATCATAGAGGTCTTGATGAAGCTTTATTGGACCTACTTGAATAAATTCATAATAAAATAGAAGTTTTCATACGAAGGATACACGATTTGATGAGGCTGTACATGTCATGCCATGATAGAAATGTATTCTTAAACTCTGGCAGTATTCTCTAAAGATGGTTTGGTCTTTATATTTATATTGTTAAGTTTCACCTTTGTTAGATGTGCTGCAATAGCAGTTTGATTGTAAACGTCATTTTTTTTTTACTGTATGGATAGAACATCATCTGTTAATGACATCTTTCAAGATTGTTCGTTTATTCTTATGCTAAAACTCATGTGTTCTTGTTGGTGGTGTTACAGGGAAAATAGAGTCTAACACCACAAATGAGTGTCGAGATGCATATGCATTATGCGATGGAAAATGTATATCATTCATTCCTTTATCTAATGTTTTTGAGTTGAACTAATGAAATTATTTCATTTATATTTCTTTAATTATTTTCTATTTTCCCGTTCAACTTCTGATGTTTCTGTTGGAAGTTATGTCTAGAGGTTGTAAGAAAACTTAAAAAAATAAAAAATCTTAGATGAGTCATCATCTTCTTCCTAATATTAGGTTTTCATTTGCTGCTTATTTATACGTCCGCTACCACATTGATCAACACTAAATCAAAATGTTACCCACACACGGCATTATCTTTTAACTCCTCCTAGACAATGCCTGCTACTCCTGACAGAACCCAAGACAATGGACTTGCTACACCAGACAAGTATTGTCATAGGAATTTTGTTTATCAAGCATGATTAGCATAACTTCTTATTGTAAAGGGGTTTATCATATTTGCAACTCTGTTGTGCATCAGGAACTCTTCCCCTATACACGTAAAACATGAACTCTCTTCTGGTGGTAATAATGGGTTAGTTGAAGTGAATGTATCAGTAGAAGGACCTTCAGTAGTTGTAGATATTCTTAAACAGACACAACCAGTTGTAGCTGCTGAGACGACATCTTCATTAGAGTCTTTGAGGTGGAAGCCTTAGGAGTTAAGATGCTGGCCGCTGGCGCTCCGCAAGGTTAGTCGATTCTTTTATTTCCAAATTAGCCAACAACAACAACCAAGCCTTTAGTTATTTCCAACTTAAGACAATTTTTTATAAACATTTCCATTCTACCTCGAACTATATGCAATTAATATGGTTGAAACGAATGCCAATCAAGTATTATTCCCCAATAAAGTTCATATGTGAAAGTTTGTCATGGAGATGTGAACATATAATTCTAGGAATGTAGCCATTCATACCGCCCCGTGAGCCATTTGTTGTTGTTGTTAATTGGTACCTTGTTTTATGAAACTGTTTGACACCCTAATTTGGAGTACTCTCTGTAGTATGTTTCTTAATTCGACTTTGAATTTTTGGAATGAATTTTGTACTATTAGTTCTTAAATAACTAAATATTCTTTTCCTTTACCGTACTGGAATACGATACCATGGTTGCTTAATCAAAGTTAGAGGTAATTATGCGTTATTTGGTGCTAGTATATCAAAATATACACTTTACCTTGTTCAATAGTAAATTTAATTTATATGAATTTCTTCAACATGAAAGCTACATTTGAAGTGAAATTTCATGTTATTCCAGATTCAAGTTGAAGAGTCTTTCTTTTAATCGGCAAGTTAAAGAGTTTTACAATCACTTCTTCTCAAATAATGATGTTAACTTCGTTGAGTGTGTGTGAGGTTGGTGGCGGTGAACATGTTAATACCAGATGCTAGCATCTAATTCCAAGTTTAACTCATAGTATCCATATTCAATATGAAACGCCTCGTACATTTTATTTCATGTATACGTGACTTATGTTTTTCAGATTTTAGGTGCACTTCTTGTTGGTATGAACACGGGATGAGCCATTTCTGCATCCAATCAAGTTATATTAGGGTAAGCCAATCTTCTTGGAGGTCCATTTCAAACTTATATAGTTCAATAGTTTGAGTTGGAAATATAATTTACTTGATTATTTATTTCATTCTAGGTGCAAAATTTGGGCAGTGTGAACAAGTCCAAAAGTTCCAAGTCTACCAAAACAGGCAAATCCTCTCAAGGTAGTTTTGAATTTTCATGATATGGGTCTTTATCGAAATTTATTTTCTTGCATAATTTAATTGACAATAACCTACTCAGCCTTTTTGAATGTTGGTGATACCATGAGGTATTATATTTTACAAAATCAAGGGTTCAAAGTCCCATTTTTCGTAATATATTCGTCAACTCTTGGCCAAATGATTTATGATCATGATGCTTATCTAAGAGTGTGAAAAAGATTTTAATACAGCCCAACCTCATAACAGGATTTACTTTGTGTTTGTTGACGGTGCTTAGTCAAAAACAAAATTAAATGTTGAAAATGCAAGATATGATATGTTTGTTGCTTGCTCAATTTTTGGTAACTATTCTTTTAAGCTTCAGTCTTTATCAAGCTCTGTTGGATGCGTGCTTCTCAGCTCTCTACACTTAAGCTTCTTTATCCTCTACCAGCTATTTGCATGGTGATAGAGGCATCACAAGAAGTTGGCGATGTTCCTTAAGAAAATTATTTTCGTGTTCAGGTATCATATTATCTGTAACTGATTATTATAATTTGGTTATGTGGAATATGAAAATGTGTCTTTCATTTCATATTTGATTTAGTCACTTTGTTCTGTTGTCTAAAACATCAGGGCCTTTGGGATATGCAAAAGATAACAATGAGACAATTTCATCATCCCTTATGCGATTTTGTGTTAATGTGGCATTTTCTCATGACAAAGATTAGTATCAGAGCAGGTCAAAACCTCAAACACGTTTCTGCCACTGATACTTTATAGAAGGGCAGCTATAACTGCATAGTACAGTAAGGGTAAGTACACTTTTGGATTTTTCTTGTTTTCCTTTTGATTTTAATCTTCTTAATTAGTTGTTGATTTTAGAACTTTGGTGTGTTTGTTGAAGCCTTTACATGAATGGGTTTTTTGTAAATGAAAAAATGAAAATTCTTTTTGCTAGAACTTGATATTTTTGTTGTAGCTCAAATGCAATATTGATGTGGTTGATTTATTGTGAAAATTACCCCCTACTGGACTTCGATACCTATTAGTTTCTTGTGGTGAGTGAGTAGTGCTGGTGGTGGGTTACAAAGTTGGTGCAGGTGGTTTGTTGTTGGTGAATGGGTGGTTTGTTGTTGGTGAATGGGTGTTGCTTCTGAGTGTTTGGTTTGGTGGGTGTTGTTTTTGGGGAGTGAGTGAATGGAATTAATTAATGGTACTTATTTTATGAAAATATAATTTTCATTTTTGGTTAGTTACTTCAAACAATACTTACTTTGTATTCATTTTGCAGAGGAAGTACGAGTACAATGAAGGAGAGATCATGGAAGTACGAAGAGAATGGGTAAACCACGCGTTGCCGTTATTGGTGACATGAATTGGCAGTAGTAGATTGGGGACATGAATTGGAAGGAGTATATTTCGATCAACACTTTGGAAAATGGATGTGGTTTCCAACTTCACTGTTACTTTCTTTTAGTTAGTACTAAGATTACTTTCATATCAAGTCTTTTGAATTATGTAGTACATTCACTTTTAGTTAACTTATTTTGTTTGAACTTACTAGTTCCGTACTACCTATCTGTTAAACAGTTTATTTAGTAATTTAATGACAATTTTAATAAAAACTAAATTATCTTTCCATAATTATCTCGATATTAATATTTGACTGAGCATGTCACCGCCAACTGTATCATAAACTAGCTGGATACAAATTAGCTTTCTATAAAGTTGACTGTTCTGTGACAGTTTTATTAGAAAATATAACTGATATTTGCCAACAATGATAGTTTTCTTTAAAATATGTTACAGTAATTTGTCAATAATGAGAGGTTTATGAAGAAACTGCCATCTTAGTCTAAGAAGTTAAGTTTTTAATGACATTTTTCTTAAAAAATGTTACATTAATTTGTCAATAATGAGAGGTTTATGAAGAAACTGTCATCTTAGTC
>JAJJMC010012657.1:366745-444635 GCA_023531435.1 Papaver californicum
TGAAGAAACTGTCATCTTAGTCTAAGAAGTTAAGTTTTTAATGACAGATTTCTTAAGAAAATGTTACAGTAATATATCAATAATGAGAGGTTTATGAAGAAACTGTCATCTTAGTCTAAGAAGTTATGTTTTTAATGACATTTTCATGGAGAAACTATCACCTTAGTAAAAGAAATTAAGTTACCAATTACAGTTTTATTTATAAAATGTTATTGTATGTTGTCAACAACGACACGTTTATGAAAAAACTGATACTTATAGTCATGATTCCGTAACAGTTTTTTATAGACCCTTTCGTAATAGAGGCTTTAATGACAGTGCAATTATTTTTCAAAACTGTCACATAAATGATTTTGTGGCAGTTTTTAACTGTCACATAATCCCAAATTTGTACTAGTGTTTTTGCAGTCTCAACAGTGCCTTTGGATGTTGGGGAGATGGTGGCACCTTCAGGATTGTCAGTGGAGCTGCTCAACCATGCCTTCAAAGAGAAGATCACAATTGTTGCTAGCATCCCCACTTCATGCAGGCTAAATTTTTCCAGAACTTTGAAGGCCACTCTAGATAGAGTTATAGCCAGCCCACATGAGCTTGATGGATGGATACACCTCCTTATCCTCCCAATCTATACCTTGAGCCTATATGCCCCCAAAAGCTCAATGGATGAAAGGTCAGGCACCAAGAGGAGGTTACAATCCAGCAAGATAGCGCAGTCCATTCTCCACTGCAATGATAATGGTTGCCTCAATTTGGTGCATACCCTACTTGAGCAGCTGAAGCTACAGAAGAACATACCTAACAAAAGACGGACTTGTGGCTTCAACCTAGCTTCTTGCAAGAAGAAGTTGAGTTATGTCCAGTACACAGCTGCCATCAAAGTCTTATCCTCCAGTGGAGTGGCTCCTAACACACAAGACAAACTTTTAGAGCTCAGGCAGAAACACCCTAGTGCAGTCCCACCAAGCATTCCAGCTGTCCCTGTGCAGGTTGATGCTCTCAGGGTGGATAATAGTCCTGTGTTAAGTGCCATTAAGGGATTCCCCAAAGGTACATCATGTGGAAGGGATGGCCTCATGGCACAACAACTTCTTGATGTACTTCGTGGCCCTGCCTCAGCTATAGCAGATGAACTGCTCAACTCCATCACAACAGTAGTCAATCTTTGGTTGGCATGGAAGTGTCCAGTTGATATAGGGGAGTACATTGATAGTGCCCCCCTTACTACCCTTCTCAAACCAGGTGGGGGGATCAGGCCCATAGCTGTAGGGACCATCTGAAGGAAATTATGCTCCAAATTGGCAGCTTCAGCTGTTTGCAAGGATATGGCAGACTATCCTGGGGATTTCCAGTTGTGAGTTAGAGTTCCATGCGGCTGGGAAGAAATCCTTTATGTTTCCAACAGACTCTTGGAGTCGCAAGGTACATCATTCACCAAGTGTATGCTTCTTATAGACTTCAGGAACGCATTTAACTTGGTTGACAGGTCAGCTATGGTTAATGAAGTTAAGGCCAGGTGTTCCAACATCTCAAGGTGGGTTGAGTTTTGCTATGCCCAACCTGTTATACTTTTTAATGATTTTATCCTTCAGTCCGCAACAGGAGTCCAGCAATGTGACCCGTTAGGACCTTTTTTTTTTGCCTTAACCCTCCATCCCCTTATTTCCAAAATTGCCTTAGAATGCAACTTAGATATGAAGGCTTGGTATTTGGACGATGGAACCATAGCTGGTGACACCTTGGAGGTGGCCAGGGCCCTCAGCATCATTGAGTCTGAAGGTGGCAAGAGAGGGTTATTCCTTAACATCTCAAAAACAGAGGTTTTCTGGCTACAAACTAACCCCAAAAGATTGGAGGAGGGGACCTTCCCAGCATACATTGGCAGACCCAAGGTTGGGGTGAAGTTGCTAGGTGGCCTAGTTAGCTTGGACATCAAATTTTGCAGTGATTTTGTGCAGTGCAGGGTTGAGAAGGCTCTTCAGCTTATGGAGACCCTGAAGTCCGCAAAGTGAGCTTCTTCTCCTTCGTTATTGCGCTGGAGTGTCCAAGTTATACTTCACTATGAGGACCACCAAGCCTCAATCCCTCCAGTCACCTACAACCCATTATGACCAGACTTTACACCAGTTCCTTAGACATTTGGTAGCGGTATATGGGACCGGCTTCGGTCCTTTACAGCAGCGCCTCGCCACCTTACCAATGAAGGACGAAAGGCTTGGTGTCTACACCATAGAGGACACAAACCATTATTGTTACCTTTCCTCTTACACTCAGACACTCCAGCTGCAGAACTCGATTCTAGGATCCCTCCAGACAACAGACATTCATCTATGTTTCCAGCAGGCGTTGTCGAAATTTACCCAATTCTGTGGGCTTACTTCTTCTTTCGACATCAAAGCGGCAGCCCCAAGCCCAATGCGCACATTGGCATCCCACTACTTCGGCGTTGTTAAGAAGAGTATCCCCTCCAGGTTCAACATGTCTAACCGGGACAACATTTTATGGCAATGTACTAAGATGGACCGGACTCAAGATTTTCTCAAAGCGATCCTCATATCTGGGCTCAACCAATCAATTGATCCTCGACAGTTCCGTGCTTTTTTATCCTACAGACTCTGTATTCCTTTGTTCGCGGAGAACGGCGTATGCTCTTGCTGTGACAGAGGGATAGGATGTTTTTGGAGACCATGCTCTTCACTGCGCCAGTGAGGTGGGGATCAAGTTCAGCATGACATGGTCCGAGAAATGGTCGTTGACATGTGTTTCAGGGCAGGCATGTCAGTGCGAAAAGAGGTGCCTCTGGCTTCTTAGACGACGATGAGCGTTCCCTACGGCCAGCGGATATCCTTGTATACAATTGGGAGAACGGTCTAGATGTTTGCTTTGACGTCATCGGAGTGTCCCCTTTCGCAGGTGGGGGGAGAGTCGCCTTTTCACCCGGTCAAGCCATCTCGAACACTATCACCTGGAAACACACCAAATACCTAGATAAGTGTGAGGCCCACGTATAAGGACTTGGTGTGCTGGCCTTCACGACCCTAGGTGAACTAGGAGAGGACACAATAATTTTTGTAAAGAGGTTGCAGAACTGTATAGCTAGCTTTGATTACAACCACAAAATCGGCAACTCTCTTTTCTTCAGATTAGGGTTAGCTATCCAAAAAGGAGTGGGATCCCAGCTTGTGGCTAGGCTTCCCTCTAGTTCAGTGTAATTACCTTTTTCATCCAATAAAATTTTCGTTATATAATAATAATAATAATAATAATAATAATAATAATAATTAATAATAATAATTATTATTATTATTCAAAAAGGTGTAGGGGCTCAGCTGGTGGCTACCTACCAACTCAATGTAACTCCCTTTCTCTCTTTAATGAAAGTTATTTTTATAATAATAATAATAATAAAAATAACAATAATTTTTGATAATAATAATAATAATAATAATAATGGTTTGAAGAGAGAGAAGTTCCACCCGTGAAGAAGAGGGGGAAATTTCGGCCGATTCTGGGAGTGAATATCACGGTGATTTAGGTGGAGATTTCTAGACATTTCTCAGGTACGATGACTTCTTCTTCTTCTCCAGCGATTGACAAGGGTATTCAGGTTAGTTCTAGGTCTACACTTATACATACAGACATAGTAGACATTGTTCATTATAGGGTTCCAGACATTGTTCATTCTAGGGTTCCAGTAGCAATTGGCTCAAGTTGCAATTGGGGTTGCATAAATTGTCCTTTTGATACTGAGTTTACATTTACAACCACAACTTTTCATATTTTCTGTATCGTTTTCTTTCCATCATGCTTAGAACTAGGTCTTATTCTTCTGTGTCCCAAGACTCAGTAGAGAAAAGGGGTGGGAGCCTGCATTGTGATTCTTTAGCTCATTTGTTTCATAATATGCCTAGAACTAGGTCTTCAACAGCATCTTTAGACTCAACAAGAGTTGATTTTAGGGGTTCTCAAGAGAATTTGTTCCAATACCCATTCAAGGATTTTGATGGATGCAACAATGGAGTGAGTGGGAGGGGCCTGAGCAGAACAGGCTTCTACAGGCACCTACAGGACAGGCACCTCCCAAATGATGAAGCAAAATCCTTGTGCAGAAACAAGATCTGCAATGAGAGGGATGTTTATAATGCTTGGGAGGCAGTATTGTCTGGCTTGCAGATGTGGTTGTGCACTCAGTGCATGCACATCTACTCCTGGAGGAGGCCATGCAGGCAACATGAGAGGAATTTTATCTCCAGGCCATACAATGGGTTGTCAGCTGACTTCATGGTACATGGCATAGACAAGCCACAAGGAGATACACCTGAGCCAAGTGGGGGGGAGGGATCATAGGTACCTGATGGGGTGTCTTTGAGCTTGCTCAACCAGGTCCTGCAGTTGAACTGCACAACAGTGGTTAGCATCCCACGACAATGCAGGCTCAGCTTATACAGAAGCTTGAAGGCTTCCTTGGACAAGGTAATTGCTTACCCACTTGACCTGTCTGTGTGGATCCGTTTGATCCTGCTTCCAGTGTGCACTCTTAGTCTTTATGCCCCCAAAAACTCAATGGAAGAGAGATCAGGGACTAGAAAGAGGTTCCAAGCAGACAACATTACTCAGGCCCTGCAACAGTCGAATGACAATGGATGCCATATCCTGGTGCACACCATCTTTAACCAGGCCAAGCATCTCCAGAGAGGCATACCCAGCAACAAGAAGTCAGAAGGCCCTAACCTTGCTGCTTGCAAGAGGAAACTGAGTTATGTACAATACACTGCAGCCATCAAGGTATTGGCCTCAAATGGACTTTCCCCCAAATCCCCATCAACCTTGATGGACCTGAGGCAGAAGCATCCATGTGCCCCCCCACCATCTATCCCAGTTGAACCAATCCAAGTTGCATCCCTAAATGTTGACAAACTTGCAGTTTTGTCTTCCATCAAAGGATTCCCCAAAGGTACATCTTGTGGGAGGGATGGCCTTAGAGCACAGCACCTATTGGATGTTTTATGTGGCCCTGTTGTTGATGTGGCAGATGATCTACTAGCATCTATAACATGAGTTGTCAATCTGTGGATAGCAGGGGAGTTCCCATCAGAGTTCGGTGAATACATAGCCAGTGCTCCTATGACACCCCTGATCAAACCTGATAGAGCTGAGGCCCATTGATGTGTGCATAATTTGGAGGAGGCTGTGCTCAAAGCTTGCTTGCTCAACTGTCTGCAAAGAGATGTCAACTTAACTTGGGGACTTCCAGTTTGGTGTAGGAGTCCAGTGTGGAGGGGAAGCTATTTTGCACTCTGACAACAGGCTCTTGGAGCTACAAGGTAACTCTCCCACCAAGATCATGCTACTTGTGGACTTCAGGTATGATTTCAATCTGGTAGACAGGTCTGCCATGATCAAAGATGTCAGAGCTAGATGCCTAAGCATCTCCAGGTGGGTGGAGTTTTGCTATGCTAACCCATCCAGGCTTTACTACGATGACAACATCTTAATGTATGCCCAAGGAATCCAACAAGGTCCCCACTAGGCCCTCTCCTCTTTGATTTGACCCTACATCCTCTAATCAGCAGCATAGCCTCAAAGTGCACCCTTGATCTACAATCCTGGTACCTGGATGATTGTACAGTTGTTGGTGACACCCTGGAGATAGCCAAATCCATGAACATCATTCAAGCTGAAGGTCACAAGAGGGGGCTGCACCTAAACATCACAAAAACAAAATTGTTCTAGCCTACAGTGGACCCCAGAATCTTGGTGGTAGGGACCTTCCCTGAAGACATCAGCAGGCCAGAGAGAGGGGTGAAGCTTCTAGGTAGACCAGTTAGCCTAGATTTAAAAGTCAGTAGTGATTTTGTGCAGGGTAGAGTTATGAAGACTTTACAGCTCATGGAGACCCTGAAGAATCTACATGATCCACAAAGTGATCTCCTCATATTGCGCAACTGTACATGGGTTTCCAAGTTGTACTTCACATTGAGGACCACAAGCCCACTGGCTATCAAGCACCCAGTAGCCCATTATGATTTACACCTCCAGCAGTTGCTTAGATATTTAGTCACAGGTGATGGTGCTAGGTTTGGGCCATTACAGTTGTGGATAGCGACCCAACCCATGAAAGATGGTGGTTTGGGAGTCTAAATCATGGACGATACAACCCAGTACAGCTACCTTGCCTCCTGTGTCCAGACCATGTAGTTGAAGAAGTCCGTACTTAGAGCCCCTAGGGACACAAGCACACATCATAGTTACCAGCTCGCATTGACCAGCTTTATCCAGGTCTGTGGCTTGGCCTCTTCTTACAACATCCAAGATACTTCCCCAAGCCCAATGCACTCATTGGCAGTCCTATACTTCGATGTTGTTAAGAAGATCATCCCAGCAGATTCCCTATGACAGAACGAGAAGGCATCCTATGGCAGTGCTCCAAACTTATCCATTCCCAAGACTTCCTCAAGACAGTCCCAATAGATGGGAACCAGACAATTGGGCCTAGGCAATTGCGGGTCGTACTTAGCTATAGGCTTTGGATACCTATGTTTGAGGAGCGCAGTTTATGTCCCTGTTGCGGTAGAGGCATGGACGTCTTCGGGGACCATGCCTTGTACTGTGCTAGCGAGGTGGGATTAAAGTTCAGACATGACCTGGTCCGGGAGGTAATCGCGGACAAATGCTATAAAGCCGAAGTGTCAGCGCGTAAAGAATTCAAGTTGGGCTTCTTATCAGGCGACGTGAATTCCTTAAGGCCCGCGGGCATCCTAATATACAACTGGGAGAATGGTCGCGACGTCTGTCTCGACGTTACTAGGGTGTCCCCCTTCACTGGAGGGGGAGAACAGCTTTCTCGCCAGGCCTAGCCATCTCGAACGCCATAGTCCGGAAACAAAACAAATACCTTGACAAATGCTTCGCTCACGAATATGGGCTCGGAGTTCTAGCCTTCACTACCCTAGAAAAATTAGGAGAGGACACGGTAGTCTTTGTAAAGAGGTTGCAGAATTGCATATCCAGTTTCGATTATAATTATAAAATCGACAACTCTTTTTTTTTAGATTAGGTCTCACTATCCAAAAAGGGGTGGGTGCCCAGCTAGTGGCTAGGCTTCCCACTCTATCTATGTAGCTGCTTTTTCCATCTAATATAATCGTTTTATAATTAAAATAATAATAATAATAATAATAATAATAATAATAATACTCATATACAATTGGGAGGAGGGTCGTGACGTGTGCTTCGACGTCACGGGGGTGTCCCCTTTTGCAGGAGGTGAGAGGGTCGCGTTTATGCCTGGGATTGGTATCTCCAACGCTGTTACGCGTAAACGTAATAAATATTTGGACAAGTGTAACGAGCACGGTTATGGCTTGGGTGTTCTTGCCTTTACGACCCTGGGGGAGTTGGGAGATGACACGATTGGCTTCATGACGAGAATGCAGAACTGCATGGCTAGCCACGACAATAACTACGAAGTTGGGGATTCCCTTTTCTTTAGATTAGGTATTTCCATTCAGAAAGGGGTAGGGGCTCAGCTTGTGGCTAGGCTCCCTACCAATGCTATGTAAAAACGTTTGCTCCCATCAATGAAAGTCTCTTTTTATAATAATAATAATAATAATAATAATAATAATAATAATAATAATGGGTCGTTCAGGAGAGAGAAGCTCCGAAAAGGGGTGAAATGGGGAAGAACATGGTGAGGAAGGGAAATTGGGGACTGGGATTCAAGCCGGGCGTTGTTCTTCTTCCTCAGGTATGATGAAATTCGCCTCTTCATCTTTTCCTTCAATTAAGATACCATCTCTTAAGGTCTCACCTATATATACTTCGACTGTGTTAGTTTTAGGGTTCCATTTGATTCGGCCTTTGTCTGTATAAATTGTTCTTTTGTGGCCTTTCTGAGATCCTTTTGTGGTCTCAACCTTGTCAATTCCACCCCTTTATCCCCTTTTGTTCTTTTCTTTCATGGCATGCCTAGAACTAGGTCCTCATCTGTTTCCCAGGATCCAGCATGAGATAACATAGGGGTCATCATAATGATTCCTTGTTCTGATTCCACTTCAAGCATTTCGATGGGTGAAACAATTGAGTGGGGGGGGAGGGGCTTGAGTAGAACAGGCTTCTACACACATCTCCAGGACAGACACCTCCCAACTGAGGAGGCCAAATCCATGTGTAGAGTTAGGATCAGCACTGATGTTTTTATCTACAATGCCTGGGAGTTTGTCTTGTCTGGCTTACAGATGTGGTTGTGCACTCAATGTATGCACATATACTCTTAGAGAAGGCCATGTAGAATGCATGAGAGGAATTTCATTCCCATGCCCTACAATGGGTTATCAGTAGATTTCCTGGTGCATGGCGTAAACAAACCACAAGATGTTATCTCTGAGACAAGTGTTTTAGTGGAACCAGAGGCACCTGCTAATCTGTCCTTGGGATTGCTCAATTAGGTCCTCCATCCCCCCCCCCCCAATGCAGGCTCAGCTTCTCCAGAACCTTAAAGGCTACTTTGTACAAGGTCATTGCTAATCCCCTTTACCTTTATGTGTGGCTACATCTTCTCTTTCTGCATGTATACACCCTAAGCCTATATGCTCCTAAAACCACAATGGAAGAGAGATATGGGACAATAAGAAGGCTCCAATCAGGCAGCATAAATCAGGCTCTGCTCCAGTGGAATGACAAGGGATGCCTCATCATGGAGCACACCCTCCTGGATCAGTCAAAGCAACTTCAAAGGGTAGGACCAACAAAATAAGTCTGGTGGATCTAACCTTTCTGTTTGCAAGAAGAAGTTGAGTTATGGCTAATAAAAAGTTGCCATTAAGGTGTTGTCCTCTAATGGAATCGCTCCCAGTTCCCCTGCCACCCTATTGGATCTGAGTCAGAAACACCCTAGTGCTCCTCCACCATCCATCCCTGCATAACCAATTCAAACTGAAGTCCTTAGTGTAGACAAAAATGCAGTCCTGAATGCTATTAAAGGCTTCCCCAAAGGGACTTTCTGTGAGAGGGATGTTCTCAGGGCTCAACATCTCCTTGATGCCTTATGTGGTCCAGCTTCAGCAGTAGCAGATGAACTATTAACTTCAATAACAGGGGTGGTTAATTTATTGTTAGCAGGGAAGTGCCCACTAGTGTTAGGGGAGTATATTGCCAGTGCCCCCTTGACACCCATGCTCAAACCTGATGGAGGTCTGAGGCCTATAAAAGTTTGCACAATCTGGAGGAGGCTGTGTTCAAAACTTGCTGCCTCTGCTGTCCGCAAAGAAATATCTGCGTACCTTGGCGACTTCCAGTTTGGTGTGGGGATCCAATGTGGAAAGGAAGCCATCCTGCACTCTGCCAACAGGCTTCTGGAGCTACAAGGTAACTCCTTAAACAAGAGCATGCTCCTTATTGATTTCA
Organism: Papaver californicum; assembly: GCA_023531435.1. Lineage (NCBI taxonomy): Eukaryota > Viridiplantae > Streptophyta > Magnoliopsida > Ranunculales > Papaveraceae > Papaver > Papaver californicum. The sequence goes on from JAJJMC010012657.1 coordinate 376,151, forward strand.
GAAATGCCTTCAATATGGTTGATAGATATGCTATGATTAAAGCAGTCAGAGATAAGAGCCCAAGCTTCTCCAGGTGGGTGGAGTTCTGTTACGCCAAACCAGCTAAGCTCTACTACAATGATGACATCCTCATGTCTGCATAAGGAGTCCAACAAGGTGATCCACTAGGCTCCTTACTTTTTGTTCTGACCTTGCACCTTCTCATCATCAGAATAGCCTCAGAATGCACATTAGACTTACATGCCTGGTACCTAGATGATGGTACTATTGCAGGTGACACCATGGAGGTTGCAAGGCCCTGAATATCATTCATGCAGAAGGTTGCATAAGGGGGATGCTCCTTAACATCACCAAAACAGAGCTCTTCTGGCCTAATGTTGACCCTAGAAGCCTGATGGAGGGGATCTTCCCAGCTGAAATTAGTAGGCCTGTGGTGGGAGTGAAGCTACTTGGGGGTCCAGTTAATCTGGACTTAAATTTTTGTAGTGACTTTGTGCAGGGAAGAATGGTGAAGACACTCCATCTCATGGGGACCCTGTAAAATTTACAAGACCCACAATTTGAGTTACTCCTATTGTGCAATTGTGCTGGTGTTTCCAGGCTTTACTTCATAATGAGAACCACCAGGACCTTGGCTTTTCAGCTCCATGCAGCCCACTATGATCAGCACCTCCAGCAGTTCCTCAGGCACTTGGTCACAGGAGATGGTGCTGGGTTTGGTCCACTCCAGCAGCGCCTGGCAACCCTGCCTATGAAGGATGGTGGTATGGGATTCTACACAATGGAGGACACTAGCCACTATAGTTATCTTACTTCTTGTGTTCAGAAAAAACAAGTGCAGAACACCATCCTCAGAGCTCAAATGGAATCAGACACACATCACATCTACCAGCACGCCCTGTCTAGTTTCATCCAGGTTTGTGGCTTGACTTCTTCTTTCAACATCCAAGTTACTTTACCAAGCCCAATGCACTCATTTGCAGTCCTCTACTTTGATGCTGTTAAGAAGAATATCTCCAGCTGATTCACCATGTCTGAACGCGACAGTATCCTATGGCAATGCACCAAACTCAATTATGCCCAAGAATTCCTCAAACCAGTACCCAAAGATGGGCTTAACCAGTTAATTGAGCCTCGGCAGTTCCGGGCTATACTTAGCTACAGACTTAGTATACCCATGTTTGAAGAGAGCAGTTTATGTCCTAGCTGTGGTAGAGGCATGAACGTCTTCGGAGACCATTCCTTACACTGTGCCATCGAAGTGGGCCTTAAGTTCAGGCACGACTTGGTCCGAGACGTGCTCGCGGACATGTTCTTCAGAGCCGGAGTGTCCGCGCGTAAATAAGTTAAATTTGGCTTTTTATTGGACGACGAGAATTCCTTACGACCAGCGGACATTCTTGTATACAACTGGGAGAACGGTCGTGATGTCTGTCTCGATGTTACTGGGGTGTCCTTTTTTAATGGAAGCGGGAGAACAGCTTACACGCCTGGACAAGCCATTTCGAGCGCCATTACTCGCAAACGAAACAAATATCTAGACAAATATGTCGTTCACGGATATGTCCTTGGTGTGTTAGCCTTCACTACCCTAGGGGAACTTGAAGAGGATACGGTAGCTTTTGTAAAGAGGTTGTATAATTGTATAGCTAGTTTCGATTACAATTATAAAATCGGCAATTCTCTGTTCTTCAGATTAGGCATCTCCATTCAAAATGGGGTGGGTTCCCATCTTGTGGATAGGATTCCTATCGTCTCTCTGTAAATCACTCTTTTCATAATAATAATAATAATAATCACTTTTTTCACACCATGGATGCAGTGGATGGTTGCATGGAGAGGATTGCCAAGGATTTGGCGGTGTTCTGCACCTGGGAAGTTGTTTTGTCGCAAATGCAAATGTGGCTCTGCTCGTGACTTCATCCCTCTCGCATACGCTCGAGTCTCTTTGAGCCTCTCCCTCTCCTATGGTCGAGTGAGTCCCTACCTATGGTTAAATGCATGCATATGTATTCCTGGAGACGGCCCTGTAGGCAACACAAAGAGGGTATTATACCCAGCCCTTACAATGGGACATTGGCATCCTGTATGGTATACAGCATCATCAAACCTTTGCCTTCCAATTCTGTGCCCCTGGATGATATGGTGCCTGTTGCGTCAGGAACTATGGATATGGACCTGTTACACCTTGTTTACCAACATAAACTCCCTACTGTTGCTAGTATTCCATCACAGTGTAGGCTTCAGTTCTCTAGGGTACTCAAAACCTCATTGGACAGAGTTATTTCCAACCCCTCGGACTTGTCTGTTTGGTTACAATTGCTGCTCTTGCCAGTATGCACTTTAGGTCTGTACACACCCAAGGGAACTGCAGAAGAGAGGTCAGGGACCAGGAAGAAACTGCAGATGGATAGAATCAACCAGGCGTTACTTCGATGGAGTGATGGTAGTGAGTGTTATGGCTTGGTGCAGTCCATTTTGGAGCAATCCATACAACAACGAAGTGGCCGAACATCATGCAGATCAGAGTAGTTCCAATCTTGCAGCGTGCAGGAGGAAATTGGTCCTAGGCCAGTACACGATTTCTATCAAGGTACTTGCCTCCAGTGATATATCCCCGTGTACTCAAGATACTTTTGTTGAGCTCATCCATAAACACCCTGCAGCGGCGCATCCCTACATTCCTGTAGACCCAATTATGGTTGAGCCTCTTTGTGCAGATAAATCGGCAGTTCTAAGTTCCATCAAGGGGTTTCCTAAAGGCACTTATTGCGGGAGAGATGGCCTCAGAGCCCAACATCTTCTGGATGCTCTTAGTGGCCCTGCTGCGCGTACATTGCGAGTGCCCCTCTTACACCCTTGATAAAGCCCGGAGGGGGCATAAGGACCATTGCAGTGGGAACCATCTGGCGGAGACTTTGCTCTAAATTGGTTGCGTCAGGGGTTAGCAAGGAAATGGCTACGTACCTAGGAGACCACCAATTTGGCGTGGGAGTCCAATGTGCTGGGGAACGCATTTTGCATTCAACAAACAGAATTTTGGAGATTCAAGGTAACTCTTCCACCAAGTGCATGCTTTTAATAGACTTCAACAATGTTTTTAATTTGGTAGACCGGGCTGCAATCATCAAGGAAGTCAGGTCCAGGTGCCATGGTATCTCCATATGGGTTGTGCAAAGCCGTCTATGCTCTACTACAATGACAAAGTTCTTTCGTCAGCTCAGGGCGTCCAACTGGGAGACCCTCTTGGCCCTCTTATGCTTGCTCTGACATTACATCCCCTTATTTTAAAAATTGCTTCTAAGTGTACCTTGGATATGCATGCTTGGTATTTAGACGATGGGACTATTGTTGGGGATACTCTAGAGGTGGCTCAAGCTTTACACATTATCCAATCTGAGGGAAGTAGCAGAGGTTTATCCCTCAATATTAACAAGACTGAGTTATTCTGGACCAACACAGACCCCAGAAGCTTGGATAAGGGAGTGTTCCCGGTCAACATTAGTAGATCGGTAAGAGGTGTGAAGCTTCTAGGTGGCCCTGTTAGTATGGATGCTAGCTTTTACAACGAGTTGGTCCAGCGCAGAGTGGAGAAAACTCTTCAGTTAATGGAGTCCCTTAAGCTTCTGCAGGATCCACATAGTCAATTGATTCTCCTCAGAAATTGTCTTGGGGTGTCTCGCTTATACTTCACTATGAGGACCACTAGCCCCTTTGTCTTGCACCAGTCTACTGAGTTTTATGACCAGCATTTATGCCAGTTTGTAAGACACTTGGTCACTAGTGATGGTGCAGGCTTCGGTCCTTACCAGATACGCATAGCTTCGTTTCCCATGAAGGAAGGGGGTTTGGTAGTTTATACTATGAAGGATTCTAGCCACTACTGCTATTTGGCCTCATGTCTTCAGACAACCCAGGTACAGAATACTATTCTACGGGTGGACAGAGACACCGCACGTCATCTCACCTTCCAGCAAGCCTTGCTTAGCTTCAGTCAGGTATGTGGGTTCCCCCCTTCTACTCTCAGTATCAAAGAAACTGCCCCTCGACCCATGCATTCTCTGGAAGTATTGTACTTTGATATAGTGAAGAAGAGTATTCCCAGCAGTTTCAACCAATCTGAACGCGATTGCATTTTGTGGCAATGGAATAGGATGAATCATGCTCAAGACTACCTCAAAGCTATCCCAATCACTGGGTTACACCAATCTATTGGGCCTTGCCAATTCAGGGCCATACTCTGTTATAGGCTGGGTATTGCTATGTTTGTGTAGGGCAGCTCATGTTCTTTTTGCGGCAGAGATATGGATGCCTTTGGGAATCACGCTCTACACTGCGCCATCAAAGTGGGTCTCAAATTTAGGCATGACCTAGTTAAAGACGTGGTGGCGGATATGTGTTTTAAAGATGGTGTTTCATCCCGTAAGGAAGTCAAGCTGGGTTTCTTATTTGACAATGCAAGCGCCCTTAGGCCCGCGGATATACTTGTATACAATTGGGAAGAGGGTCAAGACATTTGCTTCGACGTCACAGGGGTGTCCCCTTTTGCAGGAGGCGAGAGGGTTTCGTTTACGCCTGGGATTTCCATCTCTAGCGCTGTCACGCGCAAACGCAATAAATATTTGGACAAATGCACCGAGCACGGATACGGCTTAGGAGTACTCGCCTTCACGACTTTGGGAGAGCTGGGAGAAGATAAAATTGGTTTCATGACGAGACTGCGCATGGCTAGCCATGACTATAACTACAAAGTAGGTGATTCTCTTTTCTTTAGATTAGGCATTTCCATTCAGAAAGGGGTAGCTGCTCAGCTTGTGGTTAGGCTTCCTACCAACTCTATGTAAACAATGCTTTTCTTCCTTTAATGAAAGTTGTTTATAATAATAATAATAATAATAATAATAACTAATATTAAAAAAATAAAAATAAATAAATAAATAATAATAGTAATAATAGTTTTGTCATTTTTTTAATAATAATAATTATTATTAGTGATCATTTTAGCAATAATAATAATTGGATTTTGTTATAATAATAATAATAATAAGGAGGAGGAGGAGGAAGAGGGTCTGCATTGCGATACCCTGTTCCAATGTCCCTTCAAGAACTTAGATGGATGCAATAATGGTGTTGGGGGTAGGGGTATGAGCAGAACAGGGTTCTACAGGCATCTGCAAGACAGACATCTCCCAACTGAGGAGGCTAAGCTCATCTGCAGATAAAGGATTAACAATGATCCAACATTCTATTGTGCCTGGGAATATGTCCTATCCAATTTACAATGTGGCTTTTCACAGAGTGTATGCATATTTACTCCTGGAGGAGGCCTTGCCGGTTACATAATGGAAACATCATTTTTAGACCATACAATGGCTCTTCTGCAGATTTCCTGGTACATGGCATTGATAAACCCATGCCTTCCAACTCTGAGCATTTGGATACAGTGGAACCTGCAGCATCTGAAGTTTTGTTTGTGGACTTGCTTAACATGGTCTTCCAGAAGAAATTCACCATTGTAGCCATCATACCCCCTCAAAGAAGACTCCAATTTTCTAGAGTTCTTAAAGCCTTCTTAGATAAGGTTATTGCCAGTCCAATGGATTTATCAGTCTGGCTACACGTGCTGTTATTACCAGTTTGCACTTTAAGTTTTTACACTTCTAAGTGCACTATTGAGGAGAGATCTGGGACAAGAAAAAAACTTCAAACAGTCAGCATTAATCAAGCTCTGCTTAAGTGGAATGAGAATAATGGTTGCCTTAGCATGGTGCATACTCTCCTGGAATTACGAAAACATGTTCCAAGGTGCAAGAACAACAAAAAGATGAATGGGGTCTCTAACCTAGCATTCTGCAAAAAGAAACTGAGTTATGGTCAATACATAGCTGCCATTAAGGTTTTGTCTTCTAATGGAATTGCCCCCAATTCCCCTGTTACCCTTCTTGAGCTGCGCCAAAAACACCTCAGTGCTTCACCACCCTCCATTCCTGCAGACCCAATCGCTGCTGAAACACTTATTGTGGACAAAACTGTTGTCCTGGGTGCTATTAAAGAGTTCCCCAAAGGGACCTCATGTGGCAGAGATGGCCTTAGAGCCCAGCACCTTCTGGATGCCCTCAGTGGTCCAGCTTCATCTATTGTAGATGAGATCCTTTCCTCCATAAAATGTGTGTTTAACCTATGGATAGATGGTAAGTTCCCTTCTATGCTTGGTGAATACATTTCTAGTGCTCCCTTGACCCCTTTACACAAGCCTGTTTGGGGCCTAAGGCCTATTGCTGTTGGCAACATTTGAAGGAGGCTTTGCTCCAAACTGGCTACTTCTAGAGTCAACAAAGAAATGTCCTCTTACTTAGGGGACTTCCAATTTGGAGTGGGGGTTCAATGTGGTGGAGAATGCATCCTGCACTCTGCTAACAGGCTGCTGGAGTGCAAAGGTAACTCCCGAACGATGTTCATACTCTTAATTGACTTCAGGAATGCCTTCAACCTGGTTGACAAATCTGCAATTATCAAGGAATTCAGTTGCAGGTGCCCAAGCATTTCCAGGTAGGTCGATTTTTGCGATGCCAACCCAGCAAAGATTTAATATAATGAAAATATCCTTCTTTCGGTTCAGGGAGTTCAGCAGGGCGACCCCCTTGGTCCCTTACTTTTTGCCCTGACCTTGCATCCTCTCATACTCATAATTGCCTCGGAATGCACTCTTGATTTACATGCCTGGTATCTGGGTGATTTTACCATCGCAGGGGACACAATGGAGGTTGTTAAGTCCATGCATATCATTCAATCTAAAGGTAGAAGCAGAGGCATGTTCCTCAACATCAACAACACATAATTATTTTGGCTCAACACTGACCCAGGAGCCTGGAGAGTGGTGTATTCCCTGCTAGCATCAGTAGACCAGTTGAGGGTGTGAAGCTGTTTTGTATACCAGTCTTCCTGGACTTTAAATTCTGCAATGACTTGGTGCAGCACAGGGTGGAGAAGACCATACAGTTAATGGAGACTCTAAAGACCCTACAGGATTCCCAAAGTGAACTGATTCTCTTGAGAAACTGTGCATGTGTGTCTAGATTATACTTTACTATGAGGACCACTAGCCCCTTTACCCTCCAACAGTCTGCTGAGTACTATGACCAGCACCTCTGCCAGTTCCTTAGGCACATGTTCACTAGTGATGGTGTGGCTTTTGGTCCCTACCAGATGCACATAGATACTCTTTCCTTGAAAGATGGTGTCTTGTGTGTTTATACAATAAGGGACTCTAGCCACTACTGCTACCTTGCCTCCTGTATACATACCATCCAGGTGCAGAATACTATACTCAAAGCTCACAGGGACACAGACACTCATCATAGCTTCCATCATGCTCTATCCAACTTCAGTCAAGTTTGTGGCTTACCCCCTTATGCATTCATTGGCAGTTTGATACTTTGATATGGTGAAGAAGTGCATCCCCAGCAGTTTCCACTTGTCTGAACCTGACAACACCTTGTGGCAATGCAACAGGAAGAACCATGCCCAAGACTACCTCAAGGATGTCCATATTGTTGGGATGAATTATTCTGTTAGGCCTCACCAATTCAGGGTTGTCCTTTGTTACAGGCTCGGTATACCCTTGTTTGAAGAGGATAATGTCTGCTCCATCTGTGATAGGGGTATGGATGCTTTCGGAGATCTTGCCTTACACTGTTCTAGTGAAGTGGGCCTCAAATTTAGACACGACCTAGTCAGAGACGTGGTAGAAGACATGTGCTACAAAGCAGGCGTCCCATCCCGTAAGGAAGTCAAACTGGGTTTTCTATCTGATAATGCAAGCTTTTTGAGGCCAGATGACATTCTTGTATATAAGTGGGAGAACGGTCGCGACATGTGTTTCGATGTCACTGGGGTGTCCGCTTTCACCTGCGGAAGGAGGGTTGCCTTTATGCCGGGAATTGCCATTCCCAATGCTATTACTCGCAAACGCAACAAATAATTGGATAAGTGCATCAATCATGGATATGGCTTCGGCGTGCTTGCTTTTACTACCCTAGGTGAACTGGGAGAAAAGGTTGCAGAATTGTTTGGCTAGCCATGACTACAACTACAAAATTGGCAATTTTCTTTTCTTTAGATTAGGAATTTTCATTCAAAAAGGGGTAGGTGCCGAGCTTGTTGCTAGGCTTCCTACCAACTCGGTGTAAAATGTTTGTCTCCCTTTAATGAAAGTCCTTTCTATAATAATAATAATAATAATTAACACATTCTTTCAATCCAGCTAGGCTATATTAAAATGAACACATCCTTTACTTTTTGCACTTACTCTTCATCCCCTAGTTATGAAGATTGCTACTTAGTGTACACTGAGCCTACACGCTTGGTATTTGGATAATGATACCATCATTGGAGATACACTGCAGGTTTCTAAAGCTTTCTCGATTATTCAATCTGAAGGTGGTCAGTAAGGTTTGAATCTCAACATCAACAAAATTGAGTTCTTCTGGCCAAATATTGATCTTAGGTGAAATGCAAATGGTGTGTTCCAACCCACCATTGGGAGACCCTCCGCTGGTGTTAAACCATTTGGTGGACCTGTGAGTCTCGATGCTACTTTCTGCAGTGAATTAGTAATGCGCAGGGTGAATAAGACCATACATATGATAAATGTTATTCAAAAACTCAATGACCCACGGAGCGAGTTGTTGCTAATTCAAAATTGCACAGGCGTGTCTCTCATTTATTTCACCATGAGGACTACGAACCCTTTGTTTCTCCAACAAGCCAAGACTTACTTCGATCAACATATTTTCCAATATTTGAGGAAGCTTATTACATGTGATGGTGCTGGCTTCGGTCCCATACAGCAGCGTCTCGTATTTTTGCCAATCAAAGATGGTGGCCTTGGTATATATTCAATGTCAGATAAAATCAATTATTGTTTGTTATCTTCCAATATTCAGACCCACATACTTCAAACTACCATTCTGAACACGTCTTTTGCCTTGGATACTAGCATACTTTCCAGCATGCTCTTCAAATATACACACAAGTTTTCGGTCTATCTAATTCAACTCTCAGCATCGATGATACTTCCCCACATCTTATGCGTTCCCTGGCAGTCCAATACTTCGATGCAGTGACGAAAGAGATACTATCCAAGTTCAATCTCACAGTCCGCGACTCAATCCTCTGGCAATGCAACAAAGTGAAGCATGCACAAGATTACCTCATATCTATACCAATTAGTGGGATCAAAAATTGTATTGGGACTAGGTAGTTTAGTTCTATTCTATGTTACTGCATGGGTGTCCCTCTCTTTGATGTAAGAAGATACTGCATAAGTTGTAACAGGAAAATGGATGTTTTCGGGGACAATGCATTACACTGCGCGAGTGATGTTGGGCTTGAATCTCGCCATAACCTGGTCAGAGATGTTATAGAAGACATATGTTTCCAAGCAGGCGTAGCGGCTAGGAAAGAAGTTGCACTGGGCTTTCTCTCCGATAGAGATAATACTTTGTGACCTACAAATATCCTTGTCTATAACTGGGAAAATGTTCAAGATATTTGTTTTTAGGGTCACTGCGATTTGACCTTTCACAGGTGGTGGACTTCATACCTTTACACCAGGCCAAGCCATTTCTAACGCTGTGACTCGTAAACGTAACAAATATCACGATAAATACACATCTCATGGGTACGGATTTGGTGTCTTAGCCTTCTCCACTTTAGGGGAACTTGGGGAAGACACAAATTTTTTTTCCAAGAGATTGAAGAACTGCATTACACGTCAAGATGCTAATGCTTGAATAGGTAGTTTTCTTTTCCATATATTAAGACTCGCCATTCAAAAAGGTGTTGGAGCCCAGAGTGTTGCTAGGTTGCCCACCAGTTTCTTATAAAACTGTTATTTCTATACAATGGCCTGTCTGCAGATTTTCTAGTTCATGGGATTGACAAACCCCACCCACCATCTCCAGAACCCGAGGCTTTAGTTGAACCTGCTGTTCCTACTAGTTATCCTTTGTACATGCTTAATTTGCTCTTCAGGAGGAATATGACCACAGTTGCCAGCATCTCACAACAGAGCAGGCTGAACTTTTCTAGGACTTTAAAGTCCACTTTGAAGAAGGTTATAGCCAACCCATATGATACGGTAGTGTGGGTACACCTTTTGATGTTTCCCATTTGCACACTTGGCTTGTATAGTCCAAGGAGTTCCAGTGAAGAGAGGTCTGGCACAAGAAAGAGGATGCAAGCCACCAGTATTAACCATGCCCTACAACAATGAAATGAAGTTGGGTGTTTCAGTCTTGTGCAAAACCTTCTGGAGTAACCAAACACACAAGGGAGCAAGACACCTAATATGAATCAATGTGGCTCAAACCTCTCTGCTTGTAGGAGGAAATTGAGTTATGACCAATACGGTGCAGCAATTAAAGTCTTGTCTTCTAATGGCCTTGCACCAAGCACCCCAGCAGCTCTCAAAGAACTGAGGCACAAGCATCCTTTGTCCCACCACCAGGTATCCCGCAGGTCCCCATCCATGCTGATGCCCTATGTGTGGACAAAGAAGTTGTCTTAAGTGATTTTAAAGTTTTTCCTAAGGGAAACTCTTGTGGTAGGGATGACCTCAGGGCACAACACTTACTAGATACATTAAGTGGACCTGCTTCTGCAGTTGCAGAGGAGATTCTCATACCCTTAACAGGGGTGGTTAACCTGTGGATTGCAAGAAAATTCCCCTCATGTTGGGTGCATATGTGGCAAGTGCCCCTTTGACCCCTCTACTCAATACAGGAGGAGGAGTGAGGCCAATAGTTGTAGGAACCATTTGGAGGAGGTTGTGCTCCAAACTAGCAGCAGCAACAGTCAGCAAGGAATTGGCTCCCTACCTAGGTGACCACCAATTTGGGGTGGGTGTCCAGTATGGGGGAGAAGCCATCCTTCACTCATCCAACAAGCTTCTGGAGGTGCAGGGTAGCTGTCAGACCATGAGCATGTTGCTGATAGACTTCAAGAATGCCTTCAACATGGTGGACAAAACAGTGATGCTCCATGAGGTGAGGAGCAAATGCCCAAGCATCTCCAGATGGGTGGAATTTTTTTATGCAAATCAAGCAAAATTGTACTACCAGGATCACACTCTCCTTCTGCTCAAGGGGTTCAACAAGGAGACCCCTTTGGTCCCTTACGGTTTGCACTAACCATATATCCCCTCATTTCTCAAATAGCAGCTGGGTGCTACCTTGTGATGAATGCATGATACCTAGATAATGGTACAATTGCATGGGATACTCTGGAGGTAGCCAAAGCCTTGCAAATCATCCAAAGGGAAGGCTGCGGCAAAGGGCTCTTCCTCAACATCAGCAAGACAGAGCTCTTCTGGCCTGTAGATGATCGTAAAGCTTTGGAGGAGGGAATCTTCCCTGCAGGAATAAACAGACCATCTCAGTGGGTTAAGCTCCTAGGGGGGCCAGTCAACTTAAACTCAAGCTTTTGCAGAGACATTGTGCAAGGCAGGGTAGAAAAGACATGTCAGCTTATGCAGACTTTGAAGTCCTTGCAGGACCGAAAGAGTGAACTACTGTTGTTGAGAAATTATGTTGGGCTCTCCAGACTATTCTTCACACTGAGAACCACAAATCCACAAGCCTTCCAGGTTCCAGCAGCTCATTTTGACCAGCACCTCATGCAGTTTCTCAGACACATAGTTTCTGGTGATGGGGCAGGCTTTGGTCCTACTCAAATGCATCTTATTACCTTGCCCATGAAGGATGGAGGCCTAGGGGTCTACACCATGGGTGATGCCTGCCACTACAGCTTCCTATCCTCATGTGTACAAACACAGCAGCTACAAAACATCATCTTTAAAACACACCATGATGCTGATCAATACCTCATCCTCCAACAGGCCCAGGCCAGGTTTACACAAGTATGTGGGCATTCTCCATCTTGCGCCAGCACCCAAGCCACTGTCCCACGCCCTATGCACTCCCTGGCAGCCCAATACTTTGATATGGTCAAGAAGAAAATCCCCATTAACTTCAACCTAACCGAGCGAGACACCATCCTTTGGTAATACAACAAGTTGAGCCATGCCCAAGACTTTCTTAAGGCTGTCCCCATAGATGGGATTCACCAAGATATTGGGCCTCCGCAGTTTCGGGCCTTCCTCAGTTACAGGCTTGGTTTGTTACAGTTTGAGGAGGGGAGCCAATGTTCTAGCTGTGGGCGTGGTATGGATGTCTTCGGCGGTCATACACTCAACTGTGCTAGTGAGGTGGGCCTCAAGTTGAGACACGATTAAGTTAGGGATGTGCTAGCCGACATGTGTTACAAAGCAGGTGTCCCCGCTCGTAAAGAAGACAATCTGGAATTCCTATCGGACAATGAGAACTCCTTGAGGCCAGCAGATATCTTAGTGTATAATTTGGAGAATGATCGTGACGTGTGCCTTGACGTCACAGGGGTGTCCCCGTTCACTGGAAACTGGAGCGCCTCCTTCACGCCTGGTCAGGCAATCTTGAACGCAACAACCCTTAAGACTGGAAAATACCTAACTCAATGCGAAGACCACAGACATATTTTTGGTGTGCTCGCGTTCACCACCTTAGGCGAGTTAGGTGAGGATCTGATAGCTTTTGTGTCGAGACTGCAGAACCGCATTGCAAGCCTAGATTACAATTACAAAATAGGCAACTCCATTTATTTTATACTAGGCATTTCCATACAAAAGGGTGTAGGAGCTCAGCTCGTAGCGAGGCTTCCTACCACAAAAGTGTAATCGGCTTTTCTCATCTAATAAAATTTTGGTTTCATAATAATAATAATAATAATAAGGAAAGAGAATTCAGGCGATTTTCATGCGATTGAAAGCCAGAAAACTGGTTTTTATCCTTCTTCTTAACCTCATTCTTATTCGATCTCTATTTCAACCTTAACATTATCCTCACTTGATTCATCGTACTATAACCTACCCGAGAATACCCAATCTTATTTCTTTCTTTAAAGCTTTGCAGAAATCAGTTAAGCGGTTATAATGTCTAAAACAAGATCTTCTACAAACTATAATCAATCCACCACCTTAATTTGTAGCAGAATCATATAACACTATGGAGTTGCAGGTTGATACTACTTACCAATGCCCCTTTTGAAGTTTCGATGGATGCTACAATGGGGTTGGTGGTAGAGGCCTAGTTCGAAGTTCTTTCTTCAGGCATTTAAATGACCGTCATCTTGCTTATGAAGAGAGTAAAACAATATGTAGGGAAACAATCAACAACAATTTAGATGTATATAATGATCGGGAAACTGTCCTGCAATAATTACAAATATGGTTGTACTTTAGATGCATGCATTTACATGCATGGAAAAGACCTTGTGGACTACACTCCAGAGATACTACTACAGGACCATTCAGTGGAAGGGGTGCAGGCTTCCTTATTCATGGTATTGATAACCCTAGAGAAGGTAATCTGGATATTTTGGACACAACCACTGCAGAAGATGAAGATACATCCATGCAGTTAACTTTGGAACTGGTCAACCTAATCCTTCAGAAACAATTTACTACCACAACTAGCATACCACCACCATCCAGATTAAACTTCTCTAGAATCCTAAAAGCTACACTTGACAAGGTTTTACTCAATCCCATGGACCTACCTTCTTGGATATAATTACTACTTCTACAGATCTGCACTCTCAATCTATACATGCCAAAATGTACCCTTAAAGAGATATCTGGTACTAGAAAGAAATTGCAGGTAGCTGCTATCAACCAAGCCTTTCTAAAGTGGAAAGAACCCAATGGTTGTATTGAAAAATCCCAGAAACTAATAGATTGCTCCAACCAGAGACAAACTCACAAGCAGGAATATAAGAAGAAACAATAAAATATAAATTTGATTGTTTTTCGTAAGAAAATAAGTTATGGGCACTATAGTGCTACCATTAGGGTGTTATCTTCCAATGGTGTTTCTCCTCTAAATAACTCCACCCTCTTGGAATTTCAACAGAAACACTCACATGCTTTACTACCATCCATTCCCACTGACAGTATTGATGCTCCAGTTATTTCAATCACTTTTAGTGTTGTTCTTAATGTCATTAAGAGCTTTCCAAAAGGAAAAGTGTATGTAAGGGATGGACTTCGCGCTCAGTATTTACTAGATACCTTGAGTGGAGCCGCTGCTGCAGTTGCTGAGGAACTACTTATATTTATCACAGGGGTAGAAACCTATTGATTTCAAGTACATGTCCATCTTCCCTTGGTGAATACACTGCCAATGCACCTCTTACTCCCCTTTTGAATCCAGGAGGTGGTCTTAGACCTATTGTTGTAGGAACCATATGGAGGAGATTGGTTTCCAAAATAGCTGCCACATGAAATGGTTTCTTACCTTGGTAATCACCATTTTAGGGTTGGTATTCCCTGTGGCAGTGAATGGATTTTACATTCTTCCAATAAGATCTTAGAAACTCATGGCTATCACAATGGTTTAACAATGCTTCTCATTGACTTTACCAATGCCTTCAATCTTATTGATAGAACAACCATGATTCAAGAGGTTAAACATAAATGCCCAGTCAATTCTCGATGGGTTGAATTTTGCGACGCTAAGCCAGCAAGGTTATATTACAATGAACATTTACTATCTTCTGCGCAAGGAGTACAACAAGGTGTCCCTCTTGTCCCTCTGCTTTTTGCCCTCACTTTACACCCCTTAGTGTTAAAGATTGCCTCCCATTGCACTTTAAACTGACACGCCTGGTACCTAGATGATAATATAATAGTTGGAGATACTATGGAGGTTGCTTAGGCTCTTAACATTATACAAGCTAACGGTAAAGGTTATGGGTTACACTTAAACATCAATAAGACTGAGCTATTTTCGCCCAATCCTGACCCAAGATGCAATATGGATGGGTTTTTTCCATCTCATATTGGTAGACCATCTATTGGTGTTAAGCTTTTAGGTAGTCCTGTGAGCCTAAACTTAAACTATTGCAGTGAGTGCTATGGTAATGAATAAAGTGAACAAGACAGTTCAACTCATGGTCAGTATCCGCAAACTTAAGGATCCACAAAGCGAGTTATTATTGCTTCGAAAATGCACAGGTGTATCTCGCTTGTATTTCACCATGCGCACCACCAATCCTTAGGCACTCCAACAGGCAATAACTCACTTTGATCATCATTTCTTCCAATTAATACCTGCAACAATTGATCACTAGTGATGACGTTGGCTTTGGAACCATCCAACAACGTATTGCTTCTCTACCCATCAAAGATGGTGGCCTGGGTATTGCTTTCTTTCTTCTTACATCCAGACAAGTTCAATACAATAAAAAATCTAAACACTCCTTCAACATATGAAACTAAAAACACTTTTCAATATGCATTTCACAATTATAGTCAGGTATTTGGTCTTACACCCTTTACTTTCAATGTCGACGAAACTGCCCCCCATATTATGTGTGAGACCCCAAATATTTTTCTCGGGTTTAACTTAATCTGTTAGTCAAATTATGCACTAAAAATGCCTAGAACTCTGATAATCAAGGTTTTCTAACACTTTAAGTTTGCCTTAATAATAAATTTTAGTGCCTAAATAGGTTTATATGCATGATGCACGTATGTGACATTTGGAGATATTCAAGGGCAACTTGGACAATGGACCAAAACCAAAAATAAAAGGAGAAAGGAGCTTGAGACCCTTTTTCTTCTTCCTCTCGTTTATGTCTTATAGAAAAGAGAAGAATCAATGATGGTGAAGCTTGGGATAGTGTATGAGCATGAGATCGTAGGATTTTACTGCAATTATTGATTTTTAGAGATAGGATTAGCTTAACAAGTCTTGTATTGAGGAAAGAAACTAGTAGCAGGAAGAAATAGTGCAACTAAAACAAGAAGAGGTTTCAAGGTATTTCAACCTCAAGTCTACTGTAAGAAATTCTTACTTTATCAATTGTTATTGTTAGCTTTTAAGTTTAAATTGTTGAACTACTTGGAATCCTAATCTTGATAATGGATCCCTAATTTGGTTTGCAAAATAGTCAATCTGACATCTATTCATATATACTGTTGAGATTATAAATCAAGTTCTAACCGTTGGAATCTTATTATTTTTGGATATATTATGCATAAACATATCAGAAAAACTTGTCTAGATTTTCAAGATAATCGGACTAAGGAAAGTGGCAGAAACTTATAGAAAACTATTCTACAAAATCTGTATAACGTGGCAGAGTCATTGAGACCTCTAATTTAGCACTTAGACTACATGTATTGATCTGATTTTTGGATATGAAAAACCCATTTTTGTGATGGTTAAGCTGTAAAAATTTCAAAACAAATTGATCATAGTAAGTACCCCAAATAAGGGATTTTCTACAGTTGTGTCTGTCAGAATTCAGTCTCAACGGAGCATATGAATCAGTCGTATCTTGATATTTAACCGTTACTTTTCCTTGAAATTTTTATACAATGACTTTGTTATAGTTATTGTTAAATTTCACTATGATCAGATCAGGATACGTTGTGAGTTTGATGAGAATAGTAGATAATGTAGCTAGTGGGGTTTCACTGTTTTGAGACTTATGTTTAAGTAGCTTTTGAGATCATTCTTCCAGTATTAAAATTAGCTCATACAATAGTATTAGAAGTATGAAAAGAGGAATCAACTCTTGAATTTATTCAATTTGGGATCTTGAATTGGTTTGTATGGACATTTGGGGTTAATCTAGTAGTGCATATATAGTATTTGTAGAAATGTTTGAACTATGGTTGAAGTGGTGTATATGCAAACTAGCTATTGGTGACTCGATTATGGTGGATTTGTCAAGAGTAATGGAGCTGACAGTGGTATGGGTAAGTTATTTTGATCATCTTTATGTTGGTTAATTAGAGTTGGCTTTGACATGGAAAACGAATTTAGCATTAGTCTTATTTATACATTACAATATTACAAGTGTGGATATGGTTAAATAATGGTGAGATACTGTCTAAATGTTTACAATGGTTGACATATTAAATGTGTTGGTACTAGTAGAGGAAATTGAATGGGCTCTGGTATGGGATCCTTGGCTAGTTATATCTCAAATTATATGCTTACAATGCTTAACTATCTAAAACTTGGAATATTAAAGACAATTCATGTTGGGACTCCTATATTTAAGATGAGTCTTGTATGTCCCTCTCATGTTTCAATTGCGTGCCTTGACAAGTATAAGGTCATATAATTGCTCTAACATCTTCTATGGATCCTGTTCAGTATGCATTGTTTGGGGCTAACTTGCTCTTGAGTTTATGAGAGATTTTATTCATCTTAGGCCAAGAATTAATACTATCTGATGTAACAATGAAATTGCTAATAGCCATGGCGTTTACATTGATTACATCATATATAATTGTAAACGTTGTGCATTGGTTCCTTATCTGTACCTATTGTTACCATATGAAAATGGATGGCGAATGATGGTTCGTATGTGGTTGATATGCATGTGACTAGCGCAAACTAATTTCGAAATGAAATCTGTTTGCACCAATGATCTTCTTATGATATAACTTAAGTGTTTAACAACTCTTTGTGCTCACTTGATAAACTTCTTATATATGTTGTCTGATTCGTATTGTCATTTTATGTTGGCTTGATGGCATGATTTCATGAACCTAGTTTATTTATTAAGGTGATAATGGAAAATACCATGAACCATAACTTATAGTATACTGATACTAGGTGTTGCCATATCGAGCCAGAACTAAACTTAATGCTTAATAGTATATGAACCATAACTTAATGTTTAAATTCTGAAATGAATATATATCTCTTAATATAAGTCTCTTGCCGTGATATGATGTGCAAAATATCATTAACGGGTTTTGGTCTACTAATGTCTTATGGATTATTATGGCTGTGTCGGTTAGTGGTTATATTAATTAGGGATGCACTTTAACATTCTATTTCATTTCCCGTGATCATTATGGGCGGGTGGAAGCAAGTGATGATGGTGATGCAGCATCAATACTAGTATTAAGAAGCACTGGACACTTCACTTGGTCCCTTTTTTCATGATCGTTTGGTATTGTATTTTCTTATGAGTTTGACTACTACCCGAAGGTACTAAAAATATTATCTTAAGTTTGGTAGATGTGAATTGAATGTATATTTGTTTATAGAATGAAGAATGTTCTAAATACTTTAATGGCTTGGATTGGTATACAACACAGATGTGGTCTATTGTTGTTTTGAATGGCAGGTGCAGGTGCAGGTACAGGTACAAATATAGATGATGGTATCTTGTTCATCAATGGATAGTTTCCAAGGTGATTGTTGGTGATGGGATGTGCTAGGGATAGTTGTTGTTATGCAATTCATACTATCCATATTATCTAACTTACTGCTACATATAGAGATAGTTACTGCCTTGGGTAAGCAGTTAATACTATCTTAGAGATTGTTGCTGCTACGACAAGCAGTTCATACAATTCATACTAGCTAAACCAAAGAAGGATGAACTACGGTCGTGCTTGATCTCTTCGAGAAACGGAGAAGGTACGTAGGCAGCCACTATGCGGTTCACCACAACTGCATGAGGTTGTTCGTATCGTCTAAAAAGGGTTGGTTGCTGCTTGGCAGTTCGTACCATCCCTTCAGAGATGATTATAACCTTGGCAGTAAGAGGTAGTTGCAGTACTGGTTGTTCATATTACCTTGAGAGATGATTGCAACTTCTTAGAGGTTGTTCATATCATCTAATGAGAAATGAAGGGTGATTGTTGGATGCCAATTCATATCATCTGTCAGATACATGTGATAGAGATGATTATTACCATTCCAGGTAATTCATATCATCTGAGAAGGGATGGTTATTGCCTATAGTGGCAGTTCATATCATCCATATATAAATGATTATTAACTCTTTGAGTAGTTCATATCATTTGAAAAAGATAATCGTTTGAGCTTGACCTAGTACTGTGAGTTGTCAGGACCAACTGGGGATCCCATCTACGGATGGATACGGATGGGAACTGGCCATTCCTCAAGCCCAACTAGGGCTCCCATCTACGGATGGCAACGGATGGCAACTGGCCATTCCTCAGGCCCAACTGGGGCTCCCATCTTCTGATGGCTACGGATGGCAACTGGCCATTCCTCAAGCCCAACTGGGGCTCCCATCTACGGATGACTACCCTGACATTGGCAACTGGCCATTCCTCACCCATTTAAAAGCAATGCTTGCTAGCTTATAAAGCAATTTGAGTTAAATCGATGAAAATTTGTTTAGTAAAATCGAATTGGTTCGAAAAATTTAAAGTACGGTTTCTCGAGTGGCGTATCGGGAAGTTGGAGCTGGCCTAATAGGTCGAAACCCGACCCGTTGAAAGCAAAAAATTTCCGGTCCATCACACTATGAGTTCTCTGGCATCAGAATACTTCGATAAGGTAAAAAAAGAGATACCTACAAAATTCAACATGTCAGAACGTGATTTGATTCTTTGGAAATGCAACAAATATAAACATGCTCGAAATTTCCTTTTAGATGTACCAATTAATGGGCTTAATCAATGTATTGGGCCAAGGCAGTTCAGTGCTTTTTTACCGTCTAGGCATTCCGCTCTTGATATAGGGGCCTTTTGTCCAAGATGTAATAGAGATATGGACGTTTTCGGGGACCATGCTTTGCATTGTGCAAGTGATGTAGGGCTCAAATTCCGATATGACCTAGTCAGAGATGTATTAGTAGATATATGTTTCAAACCAGGTCTCAAATTCCGATATGACCTAGTCAGAGATGTATTAGCAGATATATGTTTCAAAGCAAGTGTGCCAGTTAGAAAAGAAGCATCTCTGGGGGTTTTATCAGACAGAGATAGTGTCTTGAGACCTGCATACATTCTGATTTATAATTGGGAGAATGAACAAGACGTATGTTTCGATGTCATAGGTGTTCCACCCTTCACAGGAGGTTGAGTTTGTAGTTTTATACCAGGGTAAGCTATTGCTAATGCTGTCACTCGCAAGCGCAATAAGTATTTGGATAAATACAGAACTCACGGATACGGTTTTGGCATTCTAGCTTTCTCAACTCTGGGTGAACTTGGTGAAGATACGATAACCTTTTTAAAGAGATCGAAGAATTGTCTTTCCAGTCAAGACCTAAATATGAAAATAGGCATTTTTCTCTTCCATAGATTTGGACTTTCTATTCCAAAAGGTGTTGGAGCATCAATAAATAAGTAAATAATAATAATAATAATAATCCATAACTATTATATAATGGAACTCCCATTATTTACAGTAAATAAAGTTGTAAAATTTGGAGTTCCAAATTTACCCTTAGTTTTATACTTCTAATAAAAATGCTTTAAAATTTAATGAAGATAAATCAGGAAATTGACTAACTAAGTCAAAAAAATACATAAATCAGTAGGGGGTCATATGTGAGAGTAATTTAGAGTCTAACGATTCGAAGACAATAGTCCCTGACGAAGATGATAGACTCTTAAAAAATTTTAATGTGATAGAGGATGATTTAATTCAGGTTGATAGAATAGTTTCCCCGGTAGATTTTGTTGTCCTAGACACCCAACCTTTTCAGGTCCCAGTGGCCCAAATTCCAGTGATCTTAGGTCGTCCCTTTTTAGCTACATACAATGTCGCAATCAATTATAGAAATGGAATAATTAATTTTTCTTTTGGTAACATGACTAATAAACTGAATTTGTTTAGTATGAGTAGAAAACCTTCTTGTGAGATCTATGATTTAGAAGAAGTGACCATAACTAGTACTTCAGTTCAGAAATCTTTGTGAAATACTTTGTTAGAAGATCCATTAGAGAAACGCCTAGCCTACTTAGGGTTTGATGTTGACGATGATAGTGTTATTAATGAGGTGAATACTTTGTTAGATTCTGCACCTTTGATGGACACTTATAATATACGGAGAGCTAAGTTTGAACTTCTACCAGTTTATAAGCCTACCTTATTTCCTTTTATAGAGGAAGCTGAGTGTAGTTCTGACCTTAAGGACCCTAGAATCCAACCAACAGTTTTTAGTCCATCTAAGAGTAATGTACCTAAGTTTGGGGGTACCGATGATTCTTGTGATTGTCAAGTATCCCTTCTTAAAGTCCCTCACTTGGGGATTGACATTTTCACCTGTACCATTTTTCAAGATCATCTTCAAACTAGATTCTCTAAGCATGTTGATGTCCAAAAAGAAGTTCAGTTGTTAGAAACCCATCCTATGGTCGATGTGGTTTAACTAGGAAATAATATCAAGATTGAATTTATTTTCCCACCAAAAAATTTTCTTCCATATGTGGGAACGTTTGAATTTCAAATGTGTCAGTTAATAAGTTTTGAATCTAAGCCTAAATTAGAATCGACGTATTTGTTTAAGAATGACCACCTTCATTGTAGTCAATTGTATGAGTCAAATATGATTGACTTTGAGGATCCACAATTATTCAGGTTATTATTATGTGCTTCAAATTTATTAGTTGAGTTACTCCGAACTTTACAACCTGATCCTGTTGATCCCGCCTATGAGGAAATTCAGCCTAAAGAGATTTATCTAGACCCTTTCATAGAGCCCGAACCTGAACCTCAACTAGATGTAGTTGTCTTAAACAAGACACTAGATAGATATAAGGTTGTACTCTGTTTGTTTACTTTTTGGGCCTGCTGAAGTTTCCTTCTATTTTTGATAGTATTATTTTATTCAGATGACCCATAGTTGTTCCGACTATTGCTATATGATTCTATGAGGTGACTAATTCTTTCCAAAGTCTGGATGAAGACTTTAAACTTAGCACTTCTTGGGAGGTAACCCATGCACATGCAACACGGTAATATCTTTCCTTAACTCCTTTCCTTCAATTGGTAACAGTTTCTCCTTGTTCGTGTTTTTAGTAATTCATCTTCAAACATTGAGGACAATGTTAGATTTAAGTTTGGGGGTAAGGGAGGAACTTTTAGTGAAATATGAAACTCCAAAGTCTAGAAACTTGTGAACAATTCAGGATGACACTAACCATTCTAGGTAGATGGAAACTTAGCACTTTTTCTATAGGAATTGGTGTGCCTAGTTAAATGGTCTATTCATAAAAGGATGCCTAGCTCAGGTGTTAGAAATAACATGATAGTTGTCACCATATCACGGAGTCTATCTTGACCATATTACCTTCTGTTTTTATTTTTGCAATTTTTGTGTTTCTCTAAGTGATTTGGTGGGGCACCAATATCGAATTGTTATCGTTGTCAGGATGAAGTTGAGTGTTTGAGATCAAGCCCCATTATTGTATTATTTAGAGCAATACTAAAAAAAAAAAAAAAAAAAGATTATTGACACTTTGGTAGCAATATGTGTGTGTTCTCCCTGTCTCTGTCGCCTAAGCAAGCTTGGAATGCATGATCCATGAGAACTATCATGTACGATGCTGATAAGGAGCATGCGCTTGGATTCATTTGATCCAATCATGTTGTCAGTATATTTAAAAATAATAAATAATTATTATATTTTCAATAAATTGACCGTTGAACCCTTGTATTTATCAGCTGAGTCGATATTAGTATAAGCAATAGAACTAGTGGGAGCGTATCTCAATCCATTAGGATTCATCCTGGCACTGACCTTCAAACAGATATGGGAAACACCGTTCACCTTAGTCAACATGCGCGAACTTTATTTTGTCCGCATCCATCTTCTAAATATTTTCATGTGATTGTACTTTGATAGATTTTGAGTATCGTGGTTGAACGACTATCTAAGTAGAGTCTTGAATTCTTGTATGAATTTTAGTATGCTGAGTTCAAACTCGTATACAGCAATTGGACTCATATACGGTAACGATTCCCATGGCCGAAGAATTTAGTATGCCAACTAAAATAGCTTGTTTAGTGTCTATCCTGAATTGTTCAAAGGTAGCTAGAATTTGGAGTAAAGGTTTTGTGGGTATACCTCTTGTAAACCCTCACGATACAAACTCGTCCACTAGGGACACTTAGGGGTTTAAAGGCTTATTGCACACGCTAAGTGCAACCGCAATGCCTGCAAAAGTGAGTAAGGATTTATTTTTATTTTCTAGATTAGATTTGCTCGAGGACTAGCAAATAATAAGTTTGGGGGTATTTGATAGACACGTTTCCGTGTCTTATTTGATCTTAATTTATATATTGTTAGAACTCATGCGTGTACTTATATTGTGATTTTATGTGTTTGTAGATATTTTCGGAGAATAAATAATCGAGGAAAGTTGGGCTTAAAAAGTTATAAAGGCACCCAAGAAATTGATAAAGGAACCCAAGAAATTGATAAAGGCACCCAGACTTCTACTAAAGGCACACATCTCATTTCAAATTCAAAAGGGTTTGTTTTTTGCGAGAATCTTATTTCTATTGATCTGTGAAGATTTTGACGTATTTGGTTGGAGATTTTGGTGGTTTTATGACAATATATATTCTTGCCTAATATTATGAAGTGTAAGAAGTATGGGAGACTCGATCGAAACCAAGCAAACCTCGTGAAATAAGTTGTTGCGTTAATTATGGGAAGAATATCTCTCGGTTTTCTTTCTAAGGAATAAATATGATCTGAGGGTTTGAACAAGGAAAAACAAAGCCTCACCAAGATTCTGTCTTAAAAATCAGATCAAGAATCAATGGAAAAAGAGAAACAAATAAGATCGAGAGAAGAAATAAGATTTTTTCCCCGAGAATGTATTTTCATTAAAGCAAAAGATATGTTGATGATTTTGAAGATCTGGAAGTGCTAGTATATATAAGAGAAGACACCGAGAATTGAGGGGGGGTCTGGAGAGGCCAGAAACACAAAATAAAAAATCTAGAAAATTTTCGTGATGAAGAAGATGAAGAAAATGTTGCGAAAAGGTTGAAGTCTCTGTAGCCAAAAGGTTGAAGATTTTGTTGCTAAAGATTTTAACTTTGCAATATTTATTTTCAATTGCAATATTTATCTTCAGTGAAACACTTTTCCCTCTGTAACAGTGAGTCTGTAATGCTTATAAACGTTGCAAACTCGTTGTTTCCATTACTTTCACTCTTTTTCATCATTTGTAAACACTTTGAGCTATGTACCAATCTTTTGAGGGTGTTTTCAACATGAGGAGCTAAACCCCTTTGCTGAGGCGATGGAGGAAGCTATTGTTCCAAGAAAAGTGGTATATTTCTATTTTAATTGATTTTTGTAATTTATTTCATGATTATTTGCTTTGATTAAAAAATCGATTTAAGGATTTTTATTAAACAATTGTGATTTCTTTTGATAGAGCATGCTTAGCCTAGGGTTTTTTATGCTCTATGCTTTTGATTTACAAGTTATTTTGAGAATCTACTTTTGCAACATATTAGAATCACTATAAATGTAAAGGATTGTATGAATATTGATTAGTTTGAATCACTTTAATTGGTTAATGGTGAAATCCATAACCTCAGTATTTGTGAATATTATTTCCATATTTTTTGTATATTTTTAGTTTAAAATTATTTTATTAAATCTAAAATCAATCTTCAAAAGTTCGAGAGTTCGAAACCTTTTCTTACCACTATTGTAAAACCATCAATCAACAACTCGTTATATGTTCCATTTCAAAATTAAGACTTAATGAAGATTAAATTTATATCTTCTTTCCAATATGAAACAAAAATTTTTAAATATGTTGTTATCTCAAAAGTTCTTCAAAAATACGATATAGGCTTTATATGAAAGCTTTAGTAATCCGCATGATATGTGACTATCACATGGTAAGCTTCATTGATATCCTTTATTTTCGAAAATCATAGCGAGATATGCACAAAACCAAGATCACTACTCGTAAGTAGTATGTCTTAGCATAAAAAAACAACGATTATAAATTTCTCCCATTGATCTTGAGATATATGCATATAATAATATCACCCAAAACTAGAAACATTTATAGTTTTGTTGAATTTCATATACCACTGAGGGGAAACTGCATAATTTTGTACCGATTTAATAAGGCAAGGCCTTCATGTTAACAAATGTAAAAAAAATTTAAAATTTACCATTGATAAAGGTTATTTCCACATTTAGTTGATGTAAATCTAAATTCATACTGAGCTACTAATAATGTTATGGTAATTTTGAATAAGTTTTTCTTTGACACGAGAGAAAAACTTATTTACAATCAATGCTTCAATTTTGAGTAAATCTTTGGTTACAAGTCTAGCTTTATACCATTTAACATTGTTTTTACAGTAGTCTAGGTCTGAAAGACCCGCTTACACACAACTGATTTTTGTCTTTCGAGCAATTAAACAATATCTGAGACTTGGCGTTCAACCATTTATTTTAGCTCTCATGGCATCAACCAATTAATCATAATTGTGAATCAAAAAAAACCGAATCTTTATCATCCCATATCAAAATTAAATTCTTGTAAATAAACCACTGAAACATCATGAATAATGTTCTTACGATCTCTATGAGACTTTATTAATGCTGATTCTTGTGGTTTTCGACAATTTCTTTATTGACATTAGCTTCATTATGGAGTAGAGGATCAGTAACTTATGGTTCTTCATTATGGAACGGCTCGATAGTGAAAAAGATTCACAATATTTGTCGAAGTCATAGTCAAAGGGATCATTATTTTAACTTCTTAAACAAATGTATCCATATACTCCCACATATTATACCATCACTAATGAATTTACATTTTTTTCGGTTTTAATAAGTCTCATACCATGATTAGAACATTAAAATATACCCTTTGGATTATTCAGGAAAACCAATGAACCACTAATAGCTTTCAAATCAATTTTCTATTCTTCGGGAATATAAACCCTCTCTCCAACTGAACAACCATAACTTATAGGTTTTTTTAAAAAAATAGGTTTCCAGCCTTTCTACGGTCAAAAGTGTGTCTTTGAAACTGTTTTACTCCAAAATATATTTGAATTAAACAGTTGTACGAAGAACATACATCCACAAACATATGGGTAGTTATGCGTAAGTCGTCATGCTTCTAACCATTTTCATAAGAGTATGATTTATCCTTTTGTTATACATTATTATGTCAAGGATAATTATGCATTGTGTATTGAGCAACAATGCCAAACTTTTTGGAAAACCTAAGTAAAAGGTTCAGATTGTTATCATGTTTCGTCATACCTTCTACAATTTTCACCACCTTTCTTAGACTTTATGATTTTCACTTTTCTCTGTAATTGTCTCTCAGTTTCAGTAATGAATGTTCGTGAAAACATCCACATATTGAGACTCATGATGCAATTAGTAGATGCGACAATCATGTGAAAATCATCAAGGTGATAAAAAATCTTATCTTCCAAAAAATTGGCCCATCAAAAGTCGAAAAATAATCATAATCAACAAAATAATAAGAACAAAAACTGATAATTATAATAGAGATACATGAGGATAATCTTACAATAGTTTCACACCTTCAATAAGATTCTCCTATAGGTAAAATCTTATCAAGGTTCAAAGTGAGACATGAAAAATATTTGTGGACATTTTACATTCTTATGATACAACATTATGTTTGTTAAATACCACAACTAGAATCACCTGTGGGCGAATAATGTCCTAAAATGTATTAACAAACTCAAATAATTCTAAATATGTTCAACCTAATGTACTGTGAATTGCAGTCACCTGTGGGTAGCTATAACTTCACATGTATATGAAACATTTAGATAACCTCCATGCTTGTTTAAACATGTGAACTAAAACTACTTGTGAGCAACTTTGTTCGAATCGTTAAATCAAACTAAGTGGATTCAAAAAATATACATCACTTACAACATTAGAGTTCAGTATCACTGTGGTGATAACTAAACAATGCATCAAATATGTAAAATTACAAATACCACACCAGTATTTATTGTGATATTGCACAGTCCTACTCAATGATATAAACATACTTGATCTAATCATAAATTAATTTAGTCGATTATAAACTATTATGAGTAACTCTAAAACATTAATCACAAATATTTATTCAAAAGCATGTCATACAGAAAATTGTGAAAAAACCAACACTTATTAATTGAAAATATTCAAACGTGATGAATTTATTTGTAACCCAAAATCAACCATTAAGCAAGTTTATAAGTATGATTAAATAAAAAAAGTTCGTTGAAGGAAATTCTTCAGTACATTGCTAGTGTAAAGTTGCTACCAGTTTAAGGATCACGATAAATAAGGGTTACAATGAAGATAAAGACGAAGGGCGCTAAAAATAGGGAAAATAGGCTATGAACATCATTTCACAAATATAGGAAATTCATCCAAATAATATGAAGTTAATTTCTTTAAAAGATACCTTGAGTTTTAAAACAAAATAATTTGACAATATATAAACAATATAAAATGGATTACTCAACTCTGTAATGAGTTAATTTAAATAAATCGCTTATGGAAATTTACAGAAAATCATGTGTCATTTATTTAGTTATGATCTTTATATTTTATGTCTAGAAAATACAATCAAAATTGACATTAAAGGTAGAAAATAAAGAGAATGACACTAGACACTCTTTAAGACTTAAAACGATCCAGAACCATAATGTATGATCAAATATTATACCCTTCAATGTTCTCTTAAACGTGTGAACTCGAATCACATGTTGGGAAATTTTTGTTCTAATATATTTAAGCAAGACGATATTGTAAGCTATTAAATTATGATCATGGCCAAAAATATTTTGGCATTACTGTGGTGATAGCCAATCAACTAAAATAATGCCATTGTCACGGTAGGATGGTAACTGCGAAACCTACACTTTACAGTTTACAAATTCATACTTACAATATTATGATTATTGCTAAGATTAAACAATCTAGTACCACTGTGGTGATAACTAAAGAATCCCGACATAATAATCTTAAGCACAATAATCTCATATAATTAAATAATCTACATTGAGGGAGAAATTATAACTTAGTACACAAACTTATAAATCATATTATAATACACATACAAATTTAGTAATGTCAAAAATGATTTTGATCGTAAAATTCAGAATTAACTGGGTTGATAAAAAATCGGATTAAATTAGACATTAATGATTTCAATAAAGCCGAAGCTTAATAACAGTCACCTTTCCTCAGGGAAAACCCTCTCGTTAATTGTACATATTAATATGGGTTTCATCTATCAACTGGTTAGAATGGTACAATGTCGTTTTGAATCGATTTGAATTGGACTGGATTAGGTCTGTATCGATAGTGTCAATTCTCAAAAGTTTGTTGTTGTTCGGTAAGGGTTTGGACTTCTTCATGGAAAAAAAAAATGTATGGCCAAATTTAATAAAATTAAGTCATTAATCTTCGTTCGACTCTACACACTTATACACGAAACCAGAACGACAAGGCAACAAAACGGAAAACCTTACATTGAGAACAGGATCAGAAAAAAAAAACTTGGATCAGAGTGAGTTGGTATGTATCAGCCGGGGTTGGATCGAGTCGGATCGGTTCAGATCTGTAACTAACCACTCATGCTTGCGGTTTTTATGTGTCCCTACCAGTGTAGTTGATTTCAGCGATATGGCCAAAATCTCGCCGGTAATACTGGTTTCGGCTTTCATCCGATATGATACACGCTATATCGCCGATACGGTATTTGGTCGATAATTTCGGTCGAGATGACCCGAAATGAGTTGACCGATATGGCGAAATGACCTAGATGGTCGAAATTAAGGTTTCCAATTAAAAATAAATAAATTTCCTTATATAGTTCTGGTGTTTTCAATTATTACTCATGTTTTTATGGTATTTTAGAAAAATGAGTACTAGTTTTATATCTTAATAGGTCCAATATGGAAAAAACGTTTGATATAATAACTATAGGTATAGAATGTGTGAACCGATATTTAAAACCGAAATCTCCCCGATACAAAGATGTACCAGTGTATCGCTCTCGGACAATACAAAACGAAATCCGATATTGACTACATTGGGCCATACTAGCTTAAGTTCATGGTCATTATTTCTTTACCTTACAGCCCATTCATCAATAACACTTTCGGCCCGAAAACTTTAATTCTTTGAACATTAGTTTGACACTACCACAAAGGCCCGATAAGTTCTCAAACTAACCTAGGTTTAGGGCTGCATAGGAACCGACCGGACCAGAAACAGACCGAACCGAGGATACAGGGTACAGGTACAAAAAATGAGAACCGAGTACACCCGGGTACCAGGTACAGGTTCTACCTAGGAACCGACCTGTACCGGACCGATTGTACCGAGTATTATTAACCGTTGAACAGATTTTATAGTTTCAATCTCATCCGTCTGTTGTAAGTTAGGTTACTCTTAGTTTTAGTCGTAAGTTATATATGTGGAAACCTAATTCACGAGCTGAGAGGAGTAATGAGGAGTTCTTCCATTGTCTCTTATTGTTGCGACCACTTCAAGAACCAGAGTCTTCCGTCGACTAAGCCATGATCAAGGGTTGACTGCTCTATCTGTAGCCGAGGAGAAGATGGAAGAATGGATAGATGGGTTTGATGGTTGAGGAGCAATTTGTGGCTGGAAACTTAATAGAAGATAGAAACAGAAGATGGTATCTACTGTCGTATTTTTAGGCTTACAAATGAATGAGATTGTGAATGTTTTTGAGTTCTTGTAGTATTAGGAGTGATGGGTTATGTCATACTTGATTTTGCAGGAATTGGGAAGCTGGAAAAGAGTCATTACTGATTCACAACAACACTACCAAGTCATGCAAATAAAGTGTTCGAGTAATGTCCTGAACGATCAGTCTTCCACAATGATTGAAGTTAAAGGGTTTACTAGCATTCAAGACAATCAAGAAGATTGGGTCTGAGATAGTTTCGGATTACAACAGCAGGGACAATGGGTTTTAATTGAATAGTGATGTGGATGCTGGGTTGCTGTCCATCATTTGATGCTATGGTGAACAAGGACAGGACAGAGAAGATAGCTGAGAGAAGAAATTGAGTGAGAGAAAAAATAAGAAAAGAAAGAGGGGGTACAGGACTGGAACCAAACCGAGAAACGGGTACAGGGTACAGAACCGAACCGAACCGAACCGAAAATATAAGGTAGAGGGTACAGGTACACGGGTAGAGAACCGACCATAGGGAGTTACAGGTACACGGTTCTACCAAGAACCGAGCCGAACCGACCTTTGTGCACCCCTACATAGGTTACATCATTATCGTCAATTCCAAGCTTACAAGAAAGGATAAACAAAAAACTTAAGCAATTAGATCTGTTGTATTAATATGAATTCATAATAGTGATTTTCTGATTAAGAATACTAGCGCACATATCATGATTTCGGTAACAAATCAAACCACGTAATTATTAAATTAGGATTTTGGTAAAGAATTAAACCCACATAATTACTGTATTAACGGACGATCATGAGTTATAAACGTAAACTCTGATATTAACTATAAGATTTAATTTTATAGTTATTTAATCACAGGATCGTAAACCTCATGATATTCATACAATTAATATACAAGAATAGTTTATGAGAAATATCGTATAACGCTAATCCATATTACGTCATCGATCAATTTACAGTAGCAGCAATACCTTGTGGAAGTCGTGGTTTCTCTCTCTTGACCTTATCCGTAATGAGTTTATTTCCTTGGATACAATAACGATGGGTATTATTTCCCTTTTATAAGATAGAGAGAGGACCAGGTTCTTAGGGTTTAAGTATTAGTCTTTAGATCTCGACCGTCCATCAAGGAAGAGATAAGTAGGAAATAACCCCCTCATAGAAACCTAATAAGTTTAGCAATATCTAGATTAGCCCAAAATTATCATATGGCCCCAACGAATTCCATCTTATGAAATTATCTTACAGCAATAGCTTTCAACATGTTACATCTCTCTGAATCGTCCTTCACTAAAAGGTAATAAGTTACATCTTTTTCCTAGAGGGAATCATATACATAACTCCTCGAAGAATTAGGATACCCTATTTTTCAGGACTCGGGAAAAGAAACAGAGCGGGGAATTAGGATACCCGTTTTTACGGGACTCGGGGAAAGAAACAGGGCTCCGAATCGTTTGTGTCATATTTCCTCTATGCCCTCGGTCCCCGTAAATGAATAGTTTGACATGTGTTTGTATTTTCAACTATCTACTGTAAGAGATTGTGGGTATTTTACAGCTGTTAATAAACTACCATATTTGTATGGGGAAAATCCGTAGCATTTAGCATAATACCTGAGAGATACTGCTAATGCTAAACTTACGAGCATTTCAAATTTGTTATGGTGACCTTGAAATCTAAATATACTATTGCAATATTTTTTATGATAAAATTTTACAATGAATTTAAATGTGATCAATTTATAATAAGACTTGATTAGAAATGTTAAACATCTTCACTAGCGATTAGCAAATTATTAAGAACGCTGAAGCTTGGAAATGAATAAAATTATACCAATGATTTTTTAAATTAGAGAGTCTCTTTTCCCACTCTCTATCTAGTTTTCTCTTTCATGAAGCATTCAACCGGGGGAAGTAAGATCTAGGCTTAAAGAAACATATATTTTGCAATGCATCGGGATAAGACATTGGATTATAAAATCAAAAATCTTC
This sequence comes from Papaver californicum, assembly GCA_023531435.1. Classification (NCBI taxonomy): domain Eukaryota; kingdom Viridiplantae; phylum Streptophyta; class Magnoliopsida; order Ranunculales; family Papaveraceae; genus Papaver; species Papaver californicum. The sequence goes on from JAJJMC010012657.1 coordinate 407,744, forward strand.
TTCAATAACTCCTACCATAATGTTTCCAAATTACTACAGAAGTTCGATTTGCGGATAATAGATGAGTCACTTGAGGAGCATTCCTTGCAATCTTAATACCTTGTATGTTTCCATCTTGTTCAGCTTTAGCCAAAGCTCTAGTAAAGACTTCCATAGTAAGTAAAAATGAGTACGGTGAGATTAGATCTCCCTGCCTTATACCACGAGTAAATTTAAAAGCTTGACATGGTGAGTCATTCAACAACACTTGAATTTCTATCGAGCTGATACAGTCTAAGAAAGACCACTCACATCGATCGAAGGGATTGATATTATTAATTCTAATTATTTCACAAACTATATGCTACAAATAATAAAAGAAGCAAATATACTAAAACTAGTAAAATAAATAACAAAATAAAAGTCAAACTAGGAATTTCGAATTCCACCAAATTAATTACGTAAAATACTCATACAGTTTCTATAAAATATTCGTAATATGACTCAAGATTAACGAACTCAATCAATATATCTCGGAAAATATTACGGTTAATAAAAAAATATACAATTTTTGTTGTAAATTCAAAATAATATAATTTTTTTTTCTTATAAAACATCAATAGTTTAAAGACTATTCAAAATGGTTAAAGAACGAAATTGTAATTGAAAAAAATTAATAAACAATTAAACCTAAAAGAATATACTATTATTGAAAGTACTTGAATTATTTACATAATTAAATTTATTTCATCTTCAGCCCTAATAACAAAGGACTAACTATCCATTAAAAAGAACTAAAAATAAAAGAATAAACCCTAAAACTAACTCTCTTTGACCCAGATTCACTCCCCCGTTCTCTTGATCGTGAGCTTTTCTACTTGATCGTGAGCTTTTCTACAGCCTTGTAAGAAAAACACCTTCCCAAAACTCACTAATCAATACAAAGAAACTATTAAGTACCTCCTAACATTTTGAGATACAAAATATAAAATGGACATTCAATGTAAACAACTAATGGAAAATTAACCATTAGTTTCCTTTGTTTCTTATACTCCATCACGTGCTCATATCCATCTCTTTGATGCCACTACGTTTGTACACATGAGAATATAAGCTTCCCCTTATTACATCAAGCCAGCTCCTCATTTTACACAAAATCGAAGAATGTTTAACTTTACATGAGTCAAGGTGTTGACATAAAATAATTTCTTCCCATTTTATTTTTTCCACGTCCAAATCAAGAGATTTTGTTCCATATCCATGACTAAAATTCTCAAACGAGAGCCACTAACAAATCCCTTCTTAATTTAGAGTCGGGTAATGATCATGAATAGCCGTTTGTGTGCATCTTTTCCTCTTTGTTGCTTGCTAAATATTAGTCAGTCGGACCATTTTAACTAGCTTTGGACCATATACTACCAACTTCCGTGTCTTGAGGTAGCTGGGTGGACAATTGAGACTAGCTTTCGGTTTTTGCCCATTTTACGGGGAAAAATTTCGTATTTCAGTCAATTGAGCTTTATTTTCTAAAAAATGTAAAACTAAATAAAACATCAATTATGTACAAAATAGAGAACTAGATAAATATAAATTAAGGTGTAAAAATATCGTGTTTACACACTCATCAAATACCCCCAAACCTACATTTTGCTAATCCTCGAACAAAACTAAAATGAAAAACTAACATAAAAATGAAATAAAATCTAACTCACTTTCGCAGGAATCGCGATTGCACTTAGCATTGACAACATGCCTTTAAACCCCTAGGTGTCCCTAGTGGACAAGTTTTGTCTCATGAGGGTTTACAAGAGATATACCCACAAAACTTTTTACTCCAAACCCTAGATACTTGTGAACGATTGAGGATAGACACTAAACATGTTATTTAGTTTGCTACAAAGTTCTTTGGCAACGGGAGGAATTACTCTGTTTTGAATCCAATTGTTGTACACGAGTTTTCACTTAGCGTACTAAAATTCATATATAAGAAAACAAAGCACTACTCAGAAAGTCATACAATAGACCACAATACTTGAAATCTATCAAAGTTCAATCACATGAACAGGTTTAGAAGATGAATGTGGAGATGATGAAGTTTGTACATGTTGACTAAGGTGGACGGTGTTTCCCATATCTGTCTGAAGGTCGCCGCCAGGATGAATCCTGATGGATTGAGATATGCTCCCACTGGTTAAATCCTTATACTAAGATCGACTCAGCTGGTATATACAAGGGCCCCATCGGTCGATTTATAATTATTTTATTTATTTTTCTTTTTTTTTTGCCGGTTTCAATTAAATACAATAATGGGGCTTGATCTCAATCACTCTACTTCATCCCAATGTCGATAACAATTCGATACTAGTGCCCCACCAAATCACTTAGAGAAACACAAAATTGTAAAAATAAAAACAGAAGGTGATATGGTCATGATGATTCCGAGATATGGTGACGACTATCATGTTATTTCTAACACCAGAGATTTGTCCTTTTATGAATAGACAATTTAGTTGGGTCCCTCAACTCCTACAGCCAAAATTTTTGTTTCCATCTACTTAGAATCGCTAGCGTCATCCTGAATTATTTACAAGTTTCTAAATTTTGGAATTTTTGGTACAACTAAAGTTTTTAAAATTTTCTCCCTTACCCCCAAACTTAAATTGAACATAGTCCTCGATGTTCTAAAGATAATGAATAAAAGCATGAAAAAAGAGAATTACCGAGCAAAGTAAAAGAGATAGGGAAAGATATTAACGGTATTATGTACCAAAAGCATATGGGTTGCCTCCCATAGAGCGCTAAGTTTAATGTCTTCAGCCAGACCAAGAAAGGATTATCACAATTTAAGAATCATATCACAATAATCGAAATAAGTTGTGGATCCTTAAAGTCAATCTAATTTGACTCACACAGTTGACCACAATGGAATACATAAGAGTGGTGGTCATTCTCATGAAAATGTGTCGATTCAGATTTTCTAAAATAATTAGTTTCAACAAAATTTAATATATGAAACATTTGAAATTCATATGTTCCCACATTTGGTAAATAAAATTTTGGTGGGACAACAAAGTCAATTATGGTATTAACGCCTGAGTAAACCACATCAACCAGAGGATGGGTTTCTAACAACTGAACTTCTTTCTAGACATCATTAGGTTCGGGAAACAGTTCTTGAAGATAATCTCTTATAATGGTAGAGGCACATATGTCATGTCCCAAGCAAGGGACTATTTTAAGAGTCAAAAGATTACCGCGGGGAGAATAGTATTTGATAGACACATTTTAGTGTCTAAATAGCACCTTAATTTCTAGTGAGTTAGTATTCGATTTTGTGTCTATTACGTATTTTTATGCTTTTGTAGGTACATTAGAAGAATAAAGATTTGTGGAAAAATTGGCTCAAAAAGTGTTCAAGGCACCCGGGAAAATGGATCAAAGCACCGACACTTTGGATTGGGGCACCCCTGGATCGGGTCAACCCAGCGGGTCAACCCAGCGAGTCAACCCAGCGAGCTGGATCGGGCGTAGTCACCGGGTTAACTCATCGGGCGCAACTGTATCCACTGTTAACGTAAAATCAACGTGTTCTTTCGCTTCCAGATTGTTCCAAATATTAGTAGATATCCCACACAAGTTAGAACAATCGAGAAACAGCAAAAAAATCCCTTGAAATCAGTTGAAAAATCATGTATATGGCCGGAATTGAGTTTCGATTCGGTTTGGGATTTGTGGGCTATTCTAGAGAGTTCTATTAGGTTTAGAACTCTCTCTAGGGTTTCTAATATCTATAAATACCAAGAGAAGCCAAGAGAATCGACAACAAAAAGCCTAGGGAAGAAAATAGAGAATTCCGGTGAAGCTCCGTCAACATCCGGTCAACTGCTACTGCACCGGCCGGCTGTTCTTCATCCATCACTGCCGGAGAAGAAGACTCAGTAACATCTATAACTGTTGCTGATTTGAATTTTCCTGTTGTCTATTACTTCAAACCATTTGTTGCTTAAACTCTTCTGTAACAGCTGAACCCTCTCCTGTAACGCATATAAGCGTATCGAATCAGCTGTTACAGCGTAATTCAACCTTGTAATCAATATTTTGAGCAATGAAATCAACTTTTGAGCAAGTTTTCTTCACCATGGGCTAAGTCTATTTACTGGGATGATGGAGGAGGTTTTTCTCTCAATTTTATGTGGTAAGTCTATTTTTAATTAATTATTTATAATTCTTTTATTATTATTTGCATGGATTTAAATTAGAAAAAAATGATTTTTATTAAATAGTTGTGTTCTCTTTTGATGGGTCATGCTTAGTTAATTACTCTTGATGTCTCATGCTTAGGATTTACAATTATTCTTTTAGGAAACATATTTTTGGCAAACTTGAATTAAATTGTTAAAAAGAATTACATGATTAATCACATAAATTGTTAGAAATAACTGAACCTTGATTCCTAGTTTTCTCCATATTTTCTAAAAATATTCTCTAGTTTAATTTCCTGATTTTTATTAGTTTAGATTAAGTTTAATATTTTCTAAAATCATTACCTTCACAAGTTCGAGAATCGAACCTCTTTTTACCACTATATAAAATCACATCAGTATTCACCCCCAAACTTAGAGTAGTTTGTGTCCTTGGATAAACTAGTCGCAATTTCCTTAATTTCTAAATCATATTTAGGAAAATGATCAATTATTTCATCTATGTCATAATCAGGTGGGGTACCTTCACTCACATTCAAATTCTCCACGAATCTATAATCTTTGTCAGGGACTATGGTCTTTGAATCGGACTCAGATACACTAGTCTTGGGATAAACTCGTTCCTCTAAGCCATCATCGTTTTCATAATAACAAGGAAATATTTTATTGTCTATAACAATGGTATCTCTAGTTAAATCCTTTCCCTCTTTAATAGGTGAATAATCATCAACATTATTAGGATTGGAACTAGATACATCATTTTTATCATAAAGCTCAGTTGTTGTAAAAATGTCTTGATCATTATGACTACGAATTTCAAACTCTTCATCAATACTATCCTCATCCTCATACTAATATGAAGATGGTTGAACCTTATCTAAACTAGTAGTTCTTTCAATTCTAACCTCTCCTTCTAAATATTCATCATTATTATCAAGGGTAAAATTGGAAATAATATTTTGGCAACTAAGATCATGTTGAGGAATATTAGCAGCTGACCGTTCTTTCACATTGGTCTAATACTAATAAGGATTTTCTCCTGACTGTAAATTTAAACCTTAGTCTCAACATTTACGAAAGAAATCTTCAATTTCATCTAAACGTGTATTCAGTTTACTGAGAGCGGTACTTAAAACTGCAAGTTTTTCTGTCATATGTAAATCATACTTCCGTTCAGTTTCAGTGACTGTGTTTATTATTGATAGAATCTGAAACGGACTTAAGAGTTTGTGAAGTTTCCATGTAACGCATAAAGGCATCTTTTAAAGATGGAGAACAAATATTTTACTCGGTATAATATTGCTCATTTACCCGTTCGTACGACTGGTCCGTGTGCGAATAGTAATTGAGATCACTATGCTATAAACCGTAACCTCCAGAGGGTTGGTAGTGGTCTCAAGTATTATCCACATTATGGTCATAGTAGGGATATTGTCCATTTTAAAATTCAGGTCGATATGCAGTATATTGGTCCTCATAATACCAATTCGACATTTTTTTTTGTGCAAATGCAAATACAAGGTTGACTAAAATAGGTAAGCTCAGGTTACCTTAGCAAAATATACCTACGCTCAAAGACTGATCAAAGGTACGAAACTAAGGCTTGTGGAATTTCAGATGGTAATTCCCATCAGGCCCAAGGCACGGGCTCAGCTTACTTTTCCACGGGTTTTCCTAAATTGGTAGTCTGACGATGCAAGTGATGTGTGCACGTGATTTTTTTATATACAAAATAAAATAAATGAACAAATATAAAAATAAAAGAAAATTTCCTAAATTAAATTGTTTCTAAAAAAAGAAAACTTTAATGAAAATCTAAAATAATAATAAAATAAAAATTGAAAAAATCCTACTTACCTTTTTAGTAGACAAATTTCATTCCATAAAAATTGCAAAATTTAACCTACAAACCAAAAATAAAAAGATACGCGCATAAAATCTAAAAAGGAAAAAAAATCCTAATTAACACAAAAATTATTAAATAACCAAAAATAATAGTTTTCTAGCACCGAAAGCGGCGCCAAAAATTCATAGAAAATTTTAACCTATAGTCGCAATCGCACGACGACTACAAAGTAGAAGCGGCATATACGAGATCGTTCCACAGGGATTGATATTATTAATTCTAATTATTTCACAAATTATGTGCTACAAATAATAAAAGAAACAAATATACTAAAACTAATAAAATATATAAACTAACAAAATAAAAGTCAAACTAGAATTTTCGGATTCCACCAAATTAATTACGTAAACTACTCATACAGTTTCTATAAAATATTAGTAATATGACTCAAGACTATCAAACCCAATCAATATATCTCTGAAAATATTACGGTTAAAAAAATATACAATTTTTATTATAAATCTAAAATAATTTAATCTTCTTTGCTTATAAAGAGTCAATAGCCTAAAAACTATTCAAAATGGTTAAAAAACGAAACTGTAATTAAAGAAAAATTAATAAATAATTAAACCCAAAACAATATATTCTTAAAAAAAAATACTTAAATCGTTTATATTTAATTGGCTTCATCTTTAACCCAATAAAAAAGGTCTAGCTATCTTACAAGAACTAAAAATAAAAGAATAAAACCTAAAACTAACTCTCTCTGACCCCGGACTCACTCCCTTGTTCTCTTGATCGTGAGCTTTTTTCTATATCCTTGTAAAAAAGAACACCTTCCGCAATCTCACTAATCAATACAAAGAATCTAATTAAGTACCTTCTAACATTTTGAGATACAAAATATAAGATGGATATTCAATGTAAACAACTAATGGAAAGTTAACTATTAGTTTCCTTTGCTTCTTATACTCCATCACCTGCCCATATCCATCTCTTTAATGCCACCACGTCTGTACACTCATGAGAATAAGCTTCCCCTTATTACACCAAGCCAGCTCCTCATTTTACACGAAATCGAAGAATGTTTAATTTTACATGAGTCAAGGTGTTGACGTAAAATAATTTCTTTCCATTTCATTTTGTCCACGTCCAAATTAAGAGATTTTGTTCCATATCCTACACAAAAATTCTCAAACGAGAGCCACTAACAAATCCGTTCCTAATTTAGAATCGGGTAATGACCATGAATAGCCGTTTGTGTGCATCTTTTTCTTTTTGTTACTTATTTGTTAAATATTACAGGGCTAGTCAAATGAGATTTATATAAACTTTCATAAATTTTTATTTTTAGTGATTCCCGAAGACTCTCTGGAAATATAGAGATTTTCAGTGATTTTAAAAGAGAATTGTAAAGAGTCTCTGCGACCTGTAGATACAAATCCAATGGATTTCTAGAGAGTCTTTGTGATTTGTAGAGATAAAAAGATGTAGAATATCTAATCATAAATTCAAAACATCTACCAACTTTTTTATTATGCACGTTACACGGTTAACACAAGTATCATGAATACCTAGTAAAAATTTTATCATTTGTCAAAATTAAAAGCTCATTGTTGTCCTGTGCCTAAGTTTTCATTCTCTTTATTCAACTCATCCCACATTTTATTTGCTATGCTATCTCGCCACTGATTAGCATCTTCTCGTTGTTGTCTCTGAGTTTGATTTTGGGAAAGATTGTCTTCAGGATCTATTTGTTTAGTGGAAGAACTGGTTCCTCTTCACTTTCATCAACTGGAAATTCATCGGAACAACATTCTTTGTGCAAAAAGTTATGTAGTCTTGCACATGCCAAAACTATTTCCGTTTGTGTTTTGTATGGAAACTGGGGTGCACTCTTAAATATTAAGAAGCGTGATTTGAATACACCAAATATTCTCTCAACTACATTCCTTAGAGAGGCATGTCGAAGATTGAACAATTCATTCACTTTTACTGGTTGGCGCCCGGAACCTGGGTATTCTTGGAGATGATAACAAACACCACGGTATGGAGATAAGAACTGGCATCGGTTTGCAAATCCACAATCCACCAAATAAAATTTACCTAATTTTTTATGATTAACTTATTATATGCATAATAACCAAATTCAAAGAGATTGCTACAAAATCAAGCAGGAAGGGAGAGAGGGGGAAGGAATGGAAGAAGAAGACAGAGGGGGGAGGAAGAAAAAATGCTGAGGAACGAAGAAGAAGAAGAAGATATGAAGGAGGGAGTTAAAGATGGATTTTTGTCGTTGGATAAGGTTAGAAATGAGGACCTTTGGATTATATCTGTTTTACCTAAATTTTCAAGTCTCTCAAAATATCACCTATAAGGGAAAGATTTCGCTCATGTCTATTTTCATCAAAAAAGTCTCCCAAAATCCCAATAAGTAACAAATCAATGATTTTGAAGTCTTAATCCAATAACAAGAGTGTTTGAGTGACTAACAATTCTTAATCCAATAACAAGAGAGTTTGGGAGACTCTCTGGAAATCTCAATTGACTAACAACATATTTGAGAATTTTCTATAAGTCTTTATAAATCACAATTGACCACCCTCATGTTAGTCAGTTGGACCATTTTAACTAGCTTTGGACCATGTACTACCAACTTCCGTGTCTTGAGGTAGATGGTTGGACAATTGAGACCATCTTTCGATTTTCTTCTATTTTACGGGGAAAAACTGATGGAGGGAGACTTATGGAAAATAAATTTATTATTTTATTATTGTTATTTATATTTTATTAATATTAATTTTAGTAGAAAAATAATTAATTTTTGGATTTATTATTTAGGTAATTTTAGAAGAGTCTAGAATTTTATTTTTAGAGTTTTAATAAGTTAGGAAAGTTGCCGAAAGGTAGTAGATAACTTGAGAAACAAGTTTATATGTTTTAGATAAGTTTAGGGTTTGTTTAGTAGGAGTTATCTATATAAGGAGCTCCAAAAACGAAAATTATGGGAGTTTTTTATTAACTAAAATTATTTTATTTTCATTAAACTTGTTGAGTTTATTGATTTTGATTTTTAGGATATGAAACTTTCTTCTCAAAAAGGCGAACAACATCCTGTTTCTGACAAAGAAAAACAGTCCCAAGAAGTTTCACATGATTTAATGGAGTTTCATGGTGAGTCATCTAACCCTGATAAACTTATTGATTTAGAAATTCCTGATATTGGTGAGTTGTCTTTGCCCGAGAGTAAGCTAGTTGTTGATTATTGTGATGCACAAATGGTCTCTCATATCTACCCTAACAAGAGAGAATTTGTTGAATCAACTTATGAAGATCCGTTTTGGGCTTCAATCATACCTCATGCTTCTATACGGTGTATAAATTATTTTTTTACAACATCAATTCATGTGTATGAAGATTGTCATCAACGAGTTACACATGCAGAATATGGCACCGACAAGATTCGAGGAGGAATCTTCTGCAACACCAGTAGAATGATGGAGGAAGATTTATGGAAAATAAATATATTATTTTATTAATATTATTTATATTTTATTGATATTATTTTTAGTATAAAAATAATTAATTTTCGGATTTATTATTTAGGTAATTTTAGAAGAGTCTAGAAGTTTATTTTAAGTGTTTTAAATAAGTTAGGAAAGTTGCCTAAAGGTAGTAGATACCTTGAGAAACAAGTTTATAGGTTTTAGATAAGTTTAGGGTTTGTTTAGTAGGAGTTATCTATATAAGGAGCTCCAAAAACGAAAATTAGGGGAGTTTTTGATTAATTAAAATTATTTTTTTTATTAAACTTGTTGAGTTTATTGATTTTGATTTTTATTCATAGATGGGTTCACCCCGAAGTCTGAATATTAATCTCATATATATAGTCGTTATTCGTAGTGAATTAACGAAGTCTAGATAACCCCGTAGATATTAGGATATATCTTTGAAGATCAACTAATTTTTATCTATTTTATCAGTTACTGTTTGATTCTACTCCGCTGCAAGAATTTATTATATTTTTAACGCTTCCGATCTGCATCAAAAACTCTGTATTTCAGTCAATTAAGCTTTATTTCCTAAAAACTGCAAAACTAAATAAAACATCAAATATGCACAAAATAGAGAACTAAATAAATATAAATTAAGGTGCAAAAATATCATGTTTACACACTCATCACTTTGACATGTCAAGCTTCAATCCCATGTAGCCTTTTTTAGTTTTTTTCCTTTTCATGCAATGAATTAGATCTTGAGCCAATGTTATATTATCACTCATATGTCTTCCTGGTACATACGCCGCCTGCATTGGCGATATAAATTTCTCCAAATGGTCTTTCAGACGAGTTGCTAATATCTTGCGAATCAGGTTGTGGTCAAACATTAGGGCCAGAGGTATAGATTTTGGAAGGGAGAAGAGGAAAAAAAATTTTTCTCAAAAACCATAGATTGAGATTTTAATTGCAAAAATGAATGATTCTAGATTGATAAAAATTAGCTCTAATTGTATTTTTGGTACTTGTAATCGCTTAAAGTATGTTAGAATCATTTTTTTAACCTTTTCCCCCCAGAATCGTCTAGGTCAATAAAACTTTTTATCCGCATGTAAAGAATCGGGTAGGAATATCATGAGATCACATCCGTATGTAAAAAATACTTTGCCAGATTGTAACCTACGATTAGGTTGTTCTTAACAGGACCGAACGGTAGATACCAGCAATCAGGTCGTGTTTGTCAGGACCGAACCATAGAAATAGTCAGTGATATTTAGGTTGAATTGAGAAGAACCTATTTGATCAATCAAAAAGCAAATTAAAATATGAGTTTTTGTTTTAGATTAGGTTAATATTAATATTAGAGAAGGGTAAATGGAGATATAGTTTATTAAAAAGTAACTTAGTTATTGTTATGTATTAGAACTCCCCAAACCTATCTCCCTAAACAAATAATCCTAGTGCATCTTTTTTCAAATTTCTTACAACCCTAAAAACATCGTTCTTGTTCTGTTAACTTCAAGATCTATAATTGTCCATATAAAGTGGGACTATTCTTAATATGGATATATACTTAATTTCAAGATCTTAAATTGTCCATATAAAGTGGAACTATTCTTAATATGGATATATGCTTAATTTTTAGATACGAAAGGCGAGACTATTCTTAACATGGATATATACTTAATTTTCAGATATAAATTTGACAGAGTATTTGAAATATCGACTGCCACCCAATTACCTGTGGAGTAATGTTTTAATGGTTTTTCTAGATACAAGACAATCTATTTTCTTTGCTCCCTTATCTTTGGGAAACAAACTTCCGCTTACGAAATTGGTAAGGGCGTGTTTGGTATGAGTTTTAAAAACAGATTTTTGTTTTTAAAAACATAAAAAAAAAAGAAAAGGGGAAAAAACTTGTTTGATGGGGGTATTTTTAAAAAACGTTTTTCATTTGTTTTCTGTTTTTAAAATAAAAAAACGAAAACGATTAATAATCGTTTTCTGTGTTTTCTTTCACTGAGACTCTCGCTGCTTCTTTCACTGATACTCTCGCTGCTTCTTCTCCTTTAATTCTCCATCACCACCATCATAACCAGCAACACAATCACCACCACTTCCATACGCTCATAAAAGTTTGGGTTGTTCCATTTGATTCTTTCCGAATGAATTCTCTCTCTCTCTGAATGTTTTAATTAAGTGATGCCCTAGATTTTTTTCATTTCTCATCACAAGCAAAAGGAAGAGGTAAACGTCTATTATGATGTGGGTTTCCCTGTTAAGTAGAAAAAACAATACTACATTAACTCCATCTTCCTCTTTCAGTTTCTAGGTCTTCGTTTTTGTAAACCTTGAATTACAGAGACCGAAAGGCAAAAAGTAATATGCTAGTGTTAGTTGTTGTTTTTTTTTTTGCTTTAGTTTCTTTGTGAACTGTTTGATTGATTAATGGTGGGGGTTTTCGTTTTAATGAAATGCTGAATCAAATTTGTGATTATAGTAATGGGTTTTGGTTATATTACTAGAAATTTGTTCTGTGATTGTTTTTCTTCTTCAAATTTTGGTTAATTTTAAACTATGTTTTTTTTCAGGTATCATCGGTGGGTTTTTGGAAATCAACCACTTTGTTCAACAACTCAGTGATTTTGGGGTTCGTAATCCTTTTGTAGTTTCAATTTACATTTTTCTTTTTGTCAATTCTGCTACAGGTAACTCTGTACTACTTTGTTTTGTATTTTGTTTGTTTAGTTTAGGTTCCTTTTGTGCGTTTGTGTGTGGTTTTGATTGTGGAAAACCAGTTGTTCTGCTTGGGTTGATTATTGGATAAAATAGAGATATTCTACTCGGTACATTTCCTTGTTAGATGATAGGATGCGTATTAGCTACTAGAGTTTCATAGGTGATCTATCAGGATGCCTTAATGCAGAGTAACATATCGGAATCCTTCTTTACAGCCAGAGTTCCAATTGGATCCAAAGGGAAAATAAGGAATTTTTTATCGTGGAATTGTAACACTAGGTCAGTTACACTACTATGATTAGATGGCTTTGTATGAAGGAACTTATAGGCCCTGCATCTAGACTGTTTCATGGAATGACTGAGAATGGCGTTCAACTTAGTATTGGGTGAGTAGTAGGACGGATATATTCCCGTTGGAGATCACGTTATTTGTGACATTGATGCTATTGACCTGAAACCATTTGATTGGTTGGATGGAGTGAGGTTGACGTGAGGAAGTAACTGGGATCAATGGTAAACCTTCATTCAATTATTTCATCAAGAAAAACCTTAGTTTAGGTACTGAGGTTGATATGATGAAGTAACTGGAGTGATAGAGAAAATTTAAGCAACCAGAGTGCTTGCTCTTACATGACATCCTAATTTTGTCAAGTTGCGAAGCCCATTCAGAAACTAGTTAGAACCTAGTTAAACATTGTTTTCTTGTCATTGGTATCATCAGGTTGTCAATCTTGACTAAAGATCATTTGTTTTTCTTAGAGATTTTAGTACTTCATGGACTAAGTACTTACTAATTTATAGGAGCATGCATTGGATAATATAAAGATAAAGGACAAAAGAAAAAACAGCGAATATTGTTTTCTTTTTGTTAATAAAGTTTTCAACTTTCGATTCCACGATATAGATATTCATCAGAAATGTTGTGTAGTCTCGTGATTAACAAGGTCTTTAGTGTGTTTGAATAACAAGGTATGAGCCTGGTTTTAGTGTGTTAATCTATCTTCATATGCGCAGATTAGAGGTAGTTCACATAGTAATTGTATGATCGTATCCCATGGCATGCCGAAAGCATGTTCTTGTTCCAACACTGTTTTTATTTTTACAATACAAGCCCAAAAAACAATTAGCACGACATCCTGAAAGAACATTGCTAGTTTTTTTTTCATCTGTGCTTTATGATAGAGTACTGCATTTACTATGAGAACCTGGATGCTAGTTACTCTTACTTATATGTTAAATATTGCCCATTGTTGAGATTTTGCATATTTTCAAAGAATGACGAGTGAATCAGGAGTGCTACTAAGAGTCTGGAGAACATAAGAAGCTGTTAGTTGTTCTTTTCCATCTGTGCTTTATCTTTCCAATGTTGTTATTTTTTTAACTGATAGGGTGTGCAGTTAGTATGCAAACCTGGATTTTAGGTAGTTTTAATTATTCATTTTTAGTAAGATCTATAACAATATTGTTTCAATTGATCGCATTGAATTTTGTTTTGATTCCATAATTTTGACATTCATGTTTGATTTTGTTTGGATTGTAGTCTATTGCTAATTGAAAATAGTTTCCCTTTTGCATCTTTAACTGGGAGCTTAAACAGCATTGAAAGACAAAGGTTTATCATACAGTCTACTACTACTTGGCTGTAGTTTATTAGGAAAGGAATTTATGGGTTTGGATAGAGATTGGTAAATGAGAGAAATAATGGTTTGATGCACCATTCCTGTAATCTAGATTCATGGACGCTTTAAAAATAAGAATTCATATGTCCCTCTCTAGATGTGTTAAAGATTTTAGGCTTTGGTATGAGTTATGTTAGAAAGTATGTTTCTATTGCTCGACATTAGAGCACCATTTGGCAACAAAATTTCCGTTTTCGAAAGATGAACATAACCTTGGTATTTAACGTGTTCATACAAGTTGGTGGAAAAAACCTCCCTTGACCTCCCATCTAAGGCACTCATCTGGATTATGATGAACAGTAGTGGATTGTTCTGGTTGTTTCCGTTAACTTTAGTTCCTCGAATCTAACTTCTTGTCTAATTTTTAGTGTATCCAGAGTCTGAAATATTTTTGAACTATCAATAATGTTGAGAAGATAAGAGCAATTGCTAGTTATTTTTTTATCTGTGCTTTATGATAGAGTATTGCACTTACTATGAAGACCGGGATGCTAGTTACTTTTTTACTTATTTGTTAACTACTGTGAAAGTTGATATGGTTAGGATTTTGCAAATTGCCGAAGAATGACAAATAGAACTAAGAGTATGAAAAAACATAAAAGGCTTATAGTTCTTTTCCCTCTGTGTTATATCTTTTCTAATGTTATTTTTCTTATCTGATAGGTTTGAGCAGGCAGATCTTAGCAAGCCAGAGACAGTACCTACAACATTAGGCATTCAACAGTAATCGATTGTGCTATAGGACGTCCCGAAGAACCCATAAAAACGGTAAGAAATTTCTCACCAGTTTTAGTATTTCTGTTAAATTAGCTACATTTGGGTATTCTCATCATCCTAATGTAAAGTAGGAATTAGTTGCAGTTTGGGTTTTCGTAGTCGACAACTCATACTGCGTAAAGTATGAGTTAAGTGCTTCCATATATTCCGTCAACTGCTTCCAAGAAACAATACCTCTCTCTGGGATGAGTTCAAATTAACATGTATATGTTCTTGTTTGGCATTTATGATTTAAGAGATGATTTAGACAGGGACAGTAGACTGTGTTTTTGTAGGACCTAATCCAGGATTTGTTTTTCTATATGGTTAGAGTTTGGTTTATGCTTGAATGTGTTGGTCAGTTTGAATGATTTATACAATTCATATTATACGTTGCAACCTGTAGAGCTAAATTGAATGTATGGGATCTTATTTATGAGGTAGTCGAATATTGGCTCATCAACAAGGATATCCATTTATATTTTTTTCTTGAAGTAAATTGATGAGATGGATGGTGATGTGTGTGAATTAGGTGCATGTATCCATAGACTTCTTTTTTTTGTATGTGTGTCTGTATAACTAAACTTGTCATATGTGTATGTATCTCTCCATTGGTAGGATAGGAGTCAGCATTTCCTTTTATCTACTAAGATTTTGTGGTGCTGCTGCATAACAAAGAAGACAACAAAGTACATAGATTCTACATCAAATTTTAAGGATTTTTTTTCTTCTATCTTAAGAGTTTTCTGCCTACAGTGGTTATTCCATTTTTCTTGTAGTATCACTTTGTTTAATCACTATGCACATTACTTTTTCTCATTTAACTTGCTTACTCCTTGCTGCGACTTGTAATTTGCATAACTTTCATGTCATTTTTTATGTTCTAAGTCTAGACTTAGATTCAGTTCCATAGTTTTGTAATTGATTATCAAGAAGAAAATAATTTGTTGTGGTTTAATTAAAATATTGTGTTAGGCATGAAGTGATCCCTGATCCCATATTTAAAAATTACTTCTCAGGTATCAACAATTCTTATTAAGAGTGCAATATTACGATGGAATCCAGAGATGCAAGTTCATCAAGTGACTCATCCTCAGACTCAGAAGACTCGTTTATAGAAATTCTTATGGTTACGGAGTTGCATAAACGTTATACTAAGATAACAATGATGACATTAGTGCTTAGTGGGCGAGAGTTTATTTTAGAGTTGCTGAATGGACATCCAAGAAGAATGTACAACTTGATGAGAATGGATCCTTCTACATTTAGGATGTTGTGCTCAACTTTGAGGACCAAGAATTCTTACAAGATGATAAATCAGTAAGTGTAGAGGAGGCCGTCGGAATGTTTTTGGCCACTGTTAGTCAATCAATGCGCAATAGAGTAAATGCAGAGATGTTTCAACATTCGAATGAGACCGTATACAGGCACTTTAAGAAGCTTTTAAAAGTACTGTGTCGCCTGCCTCATAATTAAACCTCCCAATATGGATGGATACCTCCAGCGATTACACAAAATCCTAAATTTTATCTATGGTTTATGGTATGACTCTCGTTCCCATATTACTTGATAATTTATCTTATATGCACTATTAAGATTTATTTTTCTGTTAAACAAAAACTGTAGGACTCAAATATCATGAGGTGTTTTACAAGATTTTTTTGGTGTTATTGATGGAACCCATATCAGCGCTTGGGCACCTGCTTCTAAACAAATTCCATTTCGAGGCAGAAAAGTTCAAATCACTCAGAACATTATGTGTGCTTGCTCGTTCAATATGTTATTCACAATATATACACGGGATGGGAAGGAACTTCCAATGATGCAAGAATACTCATGGATGTCATATCGAATGAAGAATTTTTTTTTCCAATGCCTAAGGAAGGTATTGAATACATATTACTATAGTTCATGTTAAATTACATTTACTACTTCAAATGTGTTTGTTGAATTGATGAAGTTATCAACTGCTAATGTGAATGTAGGAAGGTATGTTGTTTACTTCGCTTACACAAACATGCCTGGGTTTCTCACACCTTACCGTGGAGAGCGATATCATTTGCGTGATTTTAGGGGAAGAAGTTGACAGGCAAAGGGTCCTATGGAATTATTCAATCATAGGCACTCCTCTTGACGTAATTTTATTGAACGTTGTTTTGGAGTGTTGAAGATTCGGTTTTCGATTTTGAAATGCATGCCAAATTATCCACTTCGAAGACAACGACTCAATCCCGTAGCATGATGTACTTTACACAACTTCATTCGTTTGAATTCAAGGAATGATGAATTATTTAGTCAATTTATAGCGGAGGATCTCATAGTGGCATATGAAGAAGGCACAAGTACTAGTCAAGAAAGCACAACAATTGACATTGATGTAAGTGCGGCGAATATTGAGTTGATGAACAATGTTAGAGATGACATAGCATGGACAATATGGCTTTATCATCAACACCGACATCACCACCAACGCGCTTAGCTTGTACAAATATAAACTAATTGTAATGTGTGAAGTATTTGTGCAAGCTTATAACTAATTTTGAATTTTTTTTGATAAAGACTTATAACTAATTATTGAATTATCAATTTTAACTTATAACTTATTTTTGAATTATCAATTTTAACTTATAACTAATTTTTGAAAAATGTGTTTTTGAAAACAGTCCTACCAAAGAGCTTTTTAAAATTTATTTGAAAACGAAAACAAGAAAAAAGGGTATGTTTTAAAAACACTAGAAAGTGATTTTCAAAAACTGTTTTTAATAATCATACCAAACACACCCTAACCTTTGGACGGAAAGTTTCCGTCACATGGTTATGTATCTTTCTGTGATGCGAGTTATTAGTTTATTCCTACAATCTCAGTGTTTCAAATGAGAGGTATAACAAATGGAAATGCTAATTGCAAGTTTTTCGATTTGGAGGAGGAAAATGTATAACATTTGTTTTTCCACTACAGTTAGCTTGCTTGGTGTTGAACTATTGTTTGAGGGACTTTAAATTCATATGAGTTTCTTCTAACTCTTTGCAGCAAAACTTTTTAGCTTGGTGTCAGAGGAAAAAAAAAACTGAGTGTTTCTAACTCTTTGCAACAAAACTTCTTAGCTTGGTGTCAGAGGAAAAAACAAAGAGATTTGGTGAATCTTGCCCTTTGTCACTTGTTGGAATCATGGAAAGAATGTAATAAGATTTCTTTCGAAGGTAAATCAAAGTCTAAAAACGAAATTATTTAGTGCATTAAGTCTACCATTATATTATGGAGTTATAATTTTGATGATTTTGGTAATACTCCAGCTGATCATATTATTTTCAGTTGAAAATCTTTTATTTTCCATTAAAATTGTATTATATACTTACTATTGATTTTTTTATACATTAATTTTCTTCCTTCGGGGCAAAAATAAACACAAGAAAAAATGTTTTAAAGTTGTTTTACTTCAATAACCTTGGTAGCATATACTAATGGGGAGTAATATTTTCCAAAGAGAAAAAAAATGGGAGACCAAAATATCAAACCATTACGATAATCATTTTTAGCCAAGATTCAAAAAATGGGTCACGGTTAACCCTCATAGAGGGTTTTAACAAGTATAAGCACGAGGTAAAACATATCTTTAACAATTAAAAAATACGACAAGCCCTTCGACACCTTAAAACATGACAGACCCTTCGATAACCTGGAACTGTCAAGAATCGTCATTAACGACCGTCGAGAAATCTGATTTCTGGCATAATGGTTGTTGATTTAAAGTGTGGGTTTTGAGTTTGAAGTTCAAATGTTGTTGATTTATTGTCTGATTCAAGTAGTAAGTGAAACAGTCACTTGTTTTTGTTTTTTTTTCCTTGAAAAAAACCCTTTGTTTGGTTTTTGGTTTTCAAGATTTTGGAATTCCAAACTATATAAAAATGAGTGAATGTTGTAGCTGATGTCATACTTGACGTGAAATTTAAAGTCCCACTGCCTAAGGTATTTTTTATTTTTTTTCGTCCTGTGTAATTTCATGTTTTATGATCTTGATTGTTTTCTCAAATAGCAAGTTTTATCCAATTTCAAGGTTCTTTAATGACAAAACAACAATAATTAGGGTTTTTAAGGAATTTGGGTTTTTTTGGATCTAATACCGTAAAGAAAAAAAAAAGCATTGATATTGATTTGATAGTTGATCTAAAAGCATGTGTGTGTGAAGTGATTGTGTGAAAGGTGTGAGCGTGTTGTGTAAGCATGTGTGAGAGTTGAGAGAGTAAAGTGTAGGAGTATATATACTCATGTTCTGTCTCTATAAGAGAAATATTCTATTTCAATCAAAATTGATTCAAATCGTTCACAGTAACTATGTAGCATTTTCACAATGTTATGATGGTATCAGTTAAGAATGTGGCCTATTATTCTTTATCTTTTCCTTTTTTGATTGTTTTGTGAATGAATAATACAAGGTCCAGCTGAGATCCAATGTTATCATGGTATCAGTTGAGAATGTAGCCTATTATTCTTTATCTTTTCCTTTTTTGATTGTTTTGTGAATGAATAATACAAGGTCCAGCTGAGATCATGCTGTGACTATATCACTGGAATAAGTTTGATTCTGCATATGATTATGTGTGTAGCCTTCAATCCTTTCTTCTTTACCTTCTACTATTAGGAATCTGTATTAGTTAGCAATAAATGATTCAGTTTTCTTGAATCTTTTTCTAGATTGTGTTGGTGCATGTTTTGCAAGAGATAAGTTTTCTTTCAGGTACAAGTTAACAACATTATTGGTGATTCTTGTGTTGGGTGAGTCTGAGGCAACAGGAGCCAAGGTGATGCTGGTTAAATTTTATCACCTGTTATAGTACAAGAATGTAAATGATCTATTTCAATTCCAGTTAGACAAATGTTTTTACCTGTGATGTTGCACAAATAATTTGTTGGCTTCTTATATACAACAACATCAACTGCTTCTCATGCTACAAAAGATGCAACTTCTTCTTATTTTGAATCCCCACAATATCAACTCCTTGTGCTATTTCCTGAGTAGCATGTACTATATCTTCAGTTTATACAGTTTATGGAGATGATCTTTTTCTTGCACCAGGGCTAGAGTTAAGCTGTGTTTCATAGGTTCTATTGCTAACTACCACCTGATCATTCTCCTGGTCCTGACATGCTACTGCACCACCTGGTTCATGCTGACACCTCAAGTACCAGCTGTTGCTACTACCATAATTTGTTCCTCATGTTTACTACTGCAACATCTGATTCTATCTTGTTGTGTGCTAATGTATCTTTTGCTACTCTGTGTGTGTGTGAGGTTTAAGCCAACAAATTAGCCATTGCAGCTGTAACTATTATTTCTGACTTGCTTCTTCTGGTCATGGAGTGCAGCTGGGATACTTATTTTTCTGATGCTAGTACACAACTACACCAAGGTTCCAGACTCTCAGATTGCAAGATCTTCAGTTCCCCTATGTTGATAATGGTGTTGTGTTTGTGATTTACTTGGATTGCCTAATACTTCTGGCTACTTCAACTACTACTGTTGCTGCCTAAATCCACTGCAATTACTACACCAATCTCACCTGACTCAATGCATCAACAATTTTAAGTGTCCGGGTACTCTCTTTCATTTTCTGGTTATGGATTTACTACACCTCATGTAACTTTTATTGTTATTTCTTCCTCCTGCATCAAGTGTTGCTAGTGTGAAGGTATGCTGCAACCTTAGTCTCTTCTGCAATTCAGCTGCACCTACTAATTCTGAATTGCTGATATTTTTCCCTGCACCATCTGTTGTGGCCACACAAACTGCTAGTATGCTTACTGCTTCCTCCTCTTGTGATGGACTTTGATCTAATGTTCTGTGTGTGAATGTGTGCATGTTCAATCTCAAGTAGTCTCTTCAAACCTCCTTGAGCTTGAGGGAGGGTAAAAGCATGTGTGTGTGGATGAGTGTGTGTGTGAAGTGAGTGGGTGAAAGGTGTGCGCGTGCTGTGTAAGCATGCTTGAGAGTTGAGAGAGTAAAGTGTAGGAATATATATACTCATGTTCTGTCTCTGTAAGAGAAATCTTCTATTTCAATCAAAATTGATTCAAACGTTCACAGTAACTATGTAGCATTTTCACAATGTTATCATGATCGAGTTATAAGGAGGAAACTTAGCGGGGGTATCTATCTGTGTATGGTTGGATCTTGGAACGAAGATATTAATGAAGATGTAAACTTTTTACTTGTAAACAAGTTACAAATATCAAGTTCTTATAGGTTCGTATGGATCAATTGATTAATATATGAGTTTCTTTTTTCTTCTATAGATATCTTTGTGAAACTAAGGTCTGTATTATTGATTTTTCATTCCACATATGACAGTTGTCAATGTTGACGGTGGGCTTTCATAATATATAACTATTGTTGAATTACAGTAATATGTTAGCGTTTTATTTTTAAAAATTGGAGAAAAAAATAACAACAATAGTGATTTGAGTTTTGATTTAGTTCGGCCGCACTGACTCACAACTTGACTATGTAATGATTCAATACTGCCTCACTATCCCACCTCAGTCCTACTAATACAATTCAGGGATTTAATTATATCTTTTTACTAGAGAGAAACGCTAGTAAAATGGCTGCTACTTAGACTAATGACCGTTGGACGTTGTTTTCTTTTTTCAAAAATGGAAAAGGCCACCCCAGGACCTTTTATATAAGTTGAAAAAAACTTAGATGTGTTATTAATATAGTTTTGAAGTAGGTAAATTTAGCAAAAATCCCATTTTATTTATTTTGGTCGATTGGAATCCTTGGACTTGGCACATCTAAAAAAGAACTCTGACTATGTTTCAGTCAGTTGACACATTAACCGAAAAGAAAATAAGATATTTTATAAAAGAATCATAACTTTACCGTCTAGGATCGTGGAATATGAAGTTAATGTATTTGGGTTGTAGACTGACCAAAGACCGTCACAATAGTTATTGACTTTTTAAATTTGGTCAAGCAAACATCATTTGACCCTTTTATAAAAGTTAAACATAAAGAGATGACCCTTTTATAAAACTTATACTCCCTCATTTATTGTCTTTTAAGAATAGTTTTAGGGTATTATATTATTTATCATTTTTATAAAGGTATTTTAATAAAAAATAAACGACCAAACTAGTTTTTAGTTAATCTTCGATACTTTTACATCAAATGTATATTCTACAATCCAGATCCAAATCCCTGATCCCAGTTAAGTTATATTAAGTTATATTAAGTTATAAACTTACGATCCTTTTACAAAATAACTCAAAAAAAAATTGAATTACACTACAGGAAATTAAATTAAAAATAGTTAATTTCCATAGCTAGTATACACAAAACGCATTTGAAATTGTCAAACTTCTTTACTTAATCTGATGAGAACAATCACCAAGAGGCTAAAATGATTATTGGACTACTACTTAAGTATTACCGTGGACCAGTACTGGATTATGGTTTTGCTCGTTTGACGATATCCACATGCCTAGTTTCATAAACTGGTAACACCGCTTACTGAACAATATTCACTACACAAATCATAATTTTGTAATTCAAATAAATCTGAACTTGAATCACTTTCTCCACCACCATCATCATATATATCGAGATCGTGCTGATTATCGTTAACCTTCCTCCTTGTCATCCTCATTACCATATTCATATCTCTATCTTTATTCTGTTGTTTTTCTGATAAGGAATTTATTTTCTTATATTTTTCATAAAGCACATCAAGTGTTTCCATATCTCTATTAATCATCTTCTGATCTTGTAAAGATATAGCACTACCTCTTCCACTATGCTTTGATAAGTTATTAGGAAACATAAATTCTTGGTCTGAGGTTGTTACTAGATCTGATGATGAATTTTGGTACATCTTTGTTTTGGTACTGAATGGAGGAGGTGTTCTAAAACCACTAGTGAGGGAAGATGAATATAATAATAATGGTGATGATTTCATATCAGAAATAGAAGCAGCTGTAGAAGTAGTTATTTTGTTGCTGTTATTGTTGAAGCTTGGAAAATGACTAATACTACTTCTTCTTTTCCTTCTGCCATAACCTAATCCATGATGACTTTCTTGATCTTCATCTTTGATATTTGATGATGTTGTGGGTTTCTTCTTCTTCGACGAAGAAGTTTGGTTGAAAAGAGAATTTAAAAAACTTACTAATTTTCCACCTGGAGAAACGGGTTGTTTAATTTTATTAAAATAAGCCTTCTGATCTTTGGTCTGTTTTTGACGGCCGTGAGATTGTGATGATGAAAAGCTTTGATTATTTCTAAAAGGACTAGAGTCTAAACTAATTCTTGATCTCCTTCCTACTGGTTGATCATCTTGGTTCCTGATATTATTGTTGTTCAGCATTGATTTTTGATGAATATTACTTGCTCCTGCCGCAAAATACTTAGTGGCTTCAAAGACATCGATTTCATCATCGGAATCGTTTCTTTGGTTGAGGTTGTAGCGGTGGTGGTTAGGTTTCTTGTAGACTACACTATGATGGTGATCAGGATATTTTGTGTTAGACATGGTTGTTGATGATAAAATGGTGATGATAGAAAGCTACATATATAGTTCTTGATCATGTGGATGATAAAGTTGGTCTTTATGTTACTTCCAATATATGGGGCAGAGATTTTAGAGGGAAAGATAGAAATGAGTTAGACGAGATTTAGCGGGCAGGAAGGGTCAGTGTGCTTGCAGTTAGCGACACAACAATGCTTCCAAGGGGTCTGTTGCTGAAGTATTTTGTTTTTGGTTTTCGGGAGGGACTTTCTTGTCTTTCAATTTCCCGTTGTCTCCCATTGAGTTATCCACTTATCCTCTTAAATAGATAAACCACATTATGAATCTTACATATAGTTTTACACCTCGTTTAATTGGATGTGATTCTTGTTTAATTGGATGTGATTCGAGATCTGAATCTAATTTAATGTTTGTTTTTTATTTTTCTAATATCTAATTTGTGATCTGATTTGGTTTATATACCTGACTTAAAACTATTTAAGTTAAGTACGTCATTTTATATTTAATTTATTGGGCACATACAACTGAGTTCAAAAGTTCCCATAACTTTAGTGTTTAAAATTTTTTCAATTAGATAAATATGTAATCAGCTGTATAAAAAGAAAAAGAAAAAAAAAAAAAAAAGCTACATACCGGTACAATTTGAAGAATTCGATTTTATGGGAGCAATATGCATTTCACCAATTTTTTTATTAAGTTTCAAAATCATTTGAAGTAAAATGGGCAAAGTGGCTAAAATTTATCTAATTTCTAACGTCAGTTGTTAAAGTTAACAAAATATTTAACTATGATTATCCAGTCGGCCAAAAGGTCCACTGCATAACTCCGCCACCTGGAAGGACATACCGTTAGTGTTCTCTGTCAAGTGCATCATAGATATTACCAGTACTAGGATCTTCATCTGAATCAAATGTCCCTCTTTTGGGTTTGCACTTCGGTACGGGGTTGGGGTTATATATGAAGCCGGCACTTTGGTACGGGGTTATATCTGACGGCACTCGACGCTACGTCATGATAACTTGTTGGTCGAAAGAAGGGAGACCTTTTATGTGGAAATTTTTTGTAATTTATCGGTAATGTGGTGTGATGTATTGGGCCACGGTTTTTATTATTAGAAAATTTAATTCAATCAAATTAGAAACCACGTGATTGTTATTTTTTGAAATTGAGTTGATAATCAAATATCTATATTATCCAATTGTATTTATGATTCATAAAAGTTAGATCAAAAACTTATAATTGGTCTTCAATAGATTCAAATTAAAAAATTCAAAAAAATATGGTGTAATCATATTTTTTTCGATTTCATCCAATTCAATCATTCTTTTCCTAAATTTATAATTGGATATTTTCAGACCTCAATTATTGTTTAAACCTATCAAATCGATCTAATTAGATCGATTTCGTATTTCATTGCTTCAAATAAAAATTGAAAAACGACATTCGTCAACAAATTTTATATATGTTGCTACCTGATGAACTTAAACAGTCAACCAAAACAAATGGAATGTTTACGTACGTTGCAAATATTTAAGACTGTATAAAATTTTAAAACATAATAAATTAAATTTGTTTGATTAAGTTTGAATTTTCAATCGTCCCATTGCACACGATCATCTAATTATCTCTCACAAGAAAGTCTCCTCTTCATTAAGATAATTTCTTAAGTGTCGGCCACGAAATGTAACGATCATATTCCAAGATAATTTAGGAATCTCATATCTGGGTCATAAGACTCATAACCAATCACGATTTATTGTGGTGTTTTTTTTTTTATGTGGTTTCGATATCAGACACACGTTAAAAGGCATTCTTGGCATGGCATGTTATATTTATCCCTCAAATCTTTCATTGCATGGTTATCCATATAGATTACCCAAACAAAGAATTGGTTTGTTGTGGGCCGCCATGTTTTGCAAAATTGCAAGTGTGCAAGTGAAACAGTCCGTCTATATCACAGTATCGCTCAATTTTAGCACCCTACATTGAACAACTAGTAAATTTTTAACCTTATATTTCTCTTTTATGAGTGGACTGCTCACTGCCTCACTCCAAATTGTGTCTGAAATCAAGATAGTTAGGAAAGTCAATAATATACAATTTAACAGGGATGCATCGAATTATGTACGTTTTGTTGCTTTCTTTTACTATGCACCATGAATTACTAAAGGTGCATTGCTTGGTTCTCATTATCTCCATTATTCCAATATATCTTCTCTTCTTTTTTCATCCAATCTAATGAACTGCCCAAGTTATATAATGCATAAACCTACTATTTTGGGGCACAAACAAAACTACAAGAGGAAAGGAAACCAATAGGCCCAATGCCCTGACTACGTACAGTACTGCACTACTGCCACTACTACAAAAATAAAATATAAAGAAATCTACGTGACAGTTGGCTCTGCTCATTTGTGTGAAAAGCGAGAATAACATATATGCAATTTATAATACATGCTGTAGGCTTGGATAAGAATTATAAGTTTGATTTCCATATCAACCATGAATGCCACTGCCCCACCCCTTTTTATGTGATAAAACCGCTGTTCTGAGTAAATGGGTATTTTAACTGTAAGGTTTGCTCTTATCATCTTTCATAATTTAACATTCATGGCTAACCATGTCATCTTGATTCAAGGTTTTATTTTTATCGTGATCCAAGATAGAATCAACTTAGCATCATATGATATACCGTCTGGCGTCGAACAAAAGATGTTGTCTGCCTCAAATCATTTGGCGCTTGACCAAATCAACCTGGTCAAAGTGCCAAATGGTTTGGCGCCACAGAAATCCCCTAAATCACACAGGAGATCGATTTCTTCTTCATTCTTGTTTCTTCCTCTTTCTTCTAAAGGAAATGATTTTCCATGAATTGAGAGATGGTGATTAAGGTGGTTTTGTTTTAGAAATTTTAAAGGGGTTTATACTTCTTGCGATTACGGTTCTATTGAGACAATTTTCAAAGATTTTCGTCCACAAACGAAATCAAGGTATGTTAAAAACAAAATGATTTTTTTTTTGATATTTTTTTTTTTTGGTTTTGGATGAATTTTTTGTTGAATATGATCTTGTGTAGTTGGTTAATGTGTATTGTGGTAGTGTTGATTCAAATTTCGAATTAATGATGATTCTAGGGTTTGATTTGGGAACAAAAGTAACATAAAAATTTTTGTAGGTCATGAACATTTTGGGTTGTTTTGATAAATGAATTGATATTTGTATATGTCTGATTTTTCTGTTGATGGTGCTTCTAGTGAAATTGATATTGTTAATATGATTCAATTTGAAATTTTTCATTTGTTGATTGTGCATGTTTTTATGTTTACTTCAATAGATTATGGAGAACATTGATTAGAGTAAGTTTGAGAGATTATCTAAAAGAAATGGTAAAACAAAACATATATCTGATGGTAATTTGAATGCACAACGTAAATTCCAATTTAGGAGCAGTTAGAGCCGTGTGAATGAGTATTCCAAAATTGTAGTAGAAAATAATATTGCAGCATGTTTGCTTTGGGATACTTGTGGTTCTTCTTCTGTATTTCAATTTGATTTTAAGAACGCGGATCAAAAATTAAGTGAAGTAATTTATGAGAGGTGGTGGAAGAAGAAAAAAAAAAATCATTTTCGTGAGTTTGAGATAGGATTGACCCATTTGGACTTCTATCGATTGACGGGTATTCCAATTGGAGGAGATAAACCAATTCCACAACTTCCAAATGAAACATATGGATCAAAAGACTATGAAGTTATGGATGATAGATATTTCCGTGGTGTGTTAGATCATTTCGAATATCGAAGAAGTCAGGGCATGAAATGTGGAAAATGGGATTCAAGGGAAAGTGTCATAGCTTACTCTCACTTTTCTAATTACATAAAGAGTAGAGAGAAGTTGAAAACACTGAGATTGCCGAGGAATTGACAAGAATGTTTTTTCTTTGGTGTATCGGTTCATTCATCTTTGCAGATACTACAACTAGAGTTTATAAACGTTGGTGTATAGTGTTGGATACCTTGTGTGATGTTGGAACTTATGGCTGGGGTACTCCTGCATTGGGTAATTTGTACAAATGGCTTGATATTTGGAGTTCTTGCGAGAATAGAGATATGGGAGGGATGTGGATGATTTTATGATTCTGGTACTATTTTTATTTTCGTAGCTGTCAACCAGTATTGAAGATGAGCTTAGTGGATGCCGACTTAGATTTCCATCCTTCCATTAGTTTATTTTATAATGATAACGTAGATTCCAAGGAGTAGAGAGATCTACAAAAACATTCAGTCAGTGAAGCTCGAAGTCAGATTGACATGAAAACACCAGGTATGGTAATTTGGCACCCATAGGATCTGCATAGTCCTCACAGCCAGTCACAAGAGTTTTATTCTGCATTACAATTGTATAAAAGGAGAATTATTTTTAAGGATGTTAAATTGGTGTTTATGGGGAAAAACGAATTGAAGGTTATTTTGGAAAAAATGGGGTGAGCAGGTGACAATTCGCCAATCCTTAAAACATTTGTGTTGTTAAAGCACTTTAGATTCGAGAGATCAATTTGTACAATCCTGGACTAAACAAAGCAATGATCATTCCAGTCTTGCTTCAGTCACAAAATGGGAAGGAGAATGGTTGGTCTTAGGGAGGGAAGCGAGAGAAGAATGAGGTCAGAGTATCAGACTCTGTTGGATGTAGTTAGTGTGAATAACTATGAACAAATCTTCTGAGAAGATGGATGATCAAGATTCATTAAGTTGAATTGCTCTATTTTTTTGACTTGTTTAATTGTGAACTTGTTGTCGTGTTAAAGCTTGGTTCCAAAAACTTGTCTCAAACTTGTCCCCCTTTGTTCAATAGATTGAACATCTATTTATATCATAGTTATTGTAACCACTTGACCTTTTTTTGGAAGAAACTATCGATGGTTGAGTAGTGGTGAAGTGGAGAAGGTGTTGACAACTGCTCCCCACTTCAATTAAGGTTGAATAATCAGCTATTTAACCTTCCACTTCTCTAATCAACTGCTATCGATCTGTGGGCGTACTGCTGCACCATATGTCATAGACCGCCATACCAAAACCCTAATTAGTATCCTCCCATTGTGAAATTTGATGCCTCGTGTAATTATTGTAGTATTAAGCACTACTGATGTTGAGTCGATCAAGACCTTCTCAATGGGTCTCTTAACTGAAGACTCGTCTTACTTGGGTAGCTAACGATTCTGTCTTGCTTGACTTGACTAGCTGACGAGTCTGTCTTGCTTGACTTGACTAATGAGTCTAGCAGAATAAAGTACACATGTCTTGCTTGACTAGGTGATGAGTCTAGCTGACTAGAATAAAATAGATACGTCTTGCTTAAGTATCTTATGAGTCTAGCAGACTAGAAATATGTGTTTATTTGTGAATATGGAATAACGTGTCCATATGGGAAGCCTCATACAAATAATATACGTGAAAGAGGCCTAGCATAACTTAAGGGTTTGTTAAAACCCTAATTTATTCAAGTGAAGAAAAGAAGAGGAGGTGTTTGTCAGACCCTAATTTATTCATGTGAGAATAAGAGGGAGGAACACTCAAAGTTGGTATTCACGTGAAGTAGAGAATGAGACCAAATTTTGTTGTTCACGTGAAAGGAAGAAGAGGAGTATCAGGCTCTAGTCTTGAAGCAGAAGTCTCACGTTTTACTCTTTGTACTCAACCTCATACATTGAGGGCAAAATAGTAAAATACTATTTTTTAATAAGAAGCAAGACGTCGAGAATTTTCATAAGAGTCTAAACGTCAATTTTTATAAGAAGCAAGACACTCATATTTTATTCTTTGTACTCCGCCTCACATGTTGAGGGTAAAAGAGTAAATTTGTTAATTTTTGACAAGATACATAAGTCATGTGAATAGTCGTGTAAGCTTAGTTGCTTGACTAACATACAAATTGGAAGCAAGAGAGATAGAGATGTCTCTCTCTCTTTAAAAATTAAGGTTTGAAAGAGTCTGGCCAGAAGGCTAGAAATTCGTGTTTTACTCTTGTGCTCAGCCTCACATTTTAAGGGAAAAAGAGGAAAATTCAGAATTTTTTAGAGAGAAGCATGATGTCCACGCTTGGTTTTGAGTAGGCGTGCAAGCTTGACTCTGAGAAGCAAGACGCATGAGCAAGAGAGCTAGACATGTGTGAAAATTAGGGTTTGAGATTTTTGACACGCTTTTACAACACTTATAAGTGTTACAAAACTGTTTTCAAACTCTAACTAAATTTAAAACATACTTTTTGTCACCCTTTTGCAACATTATAAGTGTTGCTAATTCATCTTCAAACCCTAATTAGGGTTTAAATCACTTTCTGTCACGCTTTGGCAACGTTTACAAGTTTTGCGGATTTATTTTTAAACCCTAATTAGGATTTGAAAGTATTTTGATACGCTTTTGACACGTTTATGAGTTTTGCGAAGCACTTTATAACCCCAATTCGAATTTTTTTACTCGTTTGCATTGGTTGCCTCTTTAAACAAATGATCAATGCAACTGGGGTGGGATCTTTTAGCTAGTAGAGGCTATAAAATTGTGTTTGTCATATTTGACATTTTAATTTAAGCACACCTGTGGCACTTTAATTATATATATATAAAGGTTAATATTGCTCAATTTGAACATAAATATTAACACATGTAATTTTAGGGACTCAACTATGGAATATAGCACCCAAGAATAATACTCAAATTGCTATGTACTAGTGTGCAATACATCTAGGAGCCTAAGAGATTTTATGTAAAGATCATAGAACATCTGGGACACTTATCGTGTGCGTCATTGTTGTTCTGATGATTTTAAGAAAAGACAAGGATAAGTGCCTAATAAAACTCAAATTGCTATATACTAGTGGGCAACCCATCCAGGAGCCTAAGAGATTTTATGTAAAAATCATAGAGCATCTGGGAAACTTGTCGTGTGCGCTAGTGTTGTTCTAATTGTTTTGTATAGTGATGAATATTGATTAAATTAATCAATTTGATCGTATATGTTGGCCAGACATATAGAGAGAAGACGGGGATATGCGCCTGAGAGAGAGAGAGAGTAGGGATAAACGCCTACCCAAGAATTCTTTTATAGAATTTTAAAAGTTTATTATTTCTCAGACCAGAGTCTTGAGAGGTGATTTACTATTTTATCCTTGTCAAAAACCCAACATCTATAGTAAGTCCCATGCTTAGCTCGGAAGGAGTAATGTTGTGGTAAGCATTAGATGGTGGCCTGACAGATAAAAATAAAACGAATAAAATAACTTGATAGTTCAATGGTTAGGTGTTACCAGAGGAGTCGTAGTCGCCTAGAACTTCCATACAAGCAAACTAGAAGAATTCTTTGGGTGCGCTAGTAGTGATAGCAAAACAAGGCTCTTAAAATTATTTGAACATGTATAGTTTGATAGTAGACACGTGAGAGCTATCTCAAAGTTGAGGAAAATAAAACACGTCTAACGTACGTGCTTTGACTGTAGATAGACAAGAGCTTTAGATTGAAGATAGGTGAAGTAGCAAGGCTTGATTGAAACTTGGGTAGACAATCATAGACGAATTTGAAAACCTATCTGGACAAAGCAAGCGTCTTGGATCGTATTAGTAGTGCTCTGATAGCAAAGTAAAGCTTTTGATGTTGGATGGAAACGCATGGTTTACTACTAGACGCATTAGTACTATCTCGATATTGAGATAAGGCATGCGTCTAGACCTAAGGTGTACGAACGAGCTTTGATTGAAGCTTGGTGTATAAGTTGAATAAAATTGGGCTGGTAGCTTTGTATGTCTAGACGTGAGTAGTAAAGTTAGTTATGCTAGTTGAACGGAGTCAAAGACGTGTGCCTCTTGTATTTTGGTTGGACAAAAGATCCTCAAATTGAAGCAGGCTTGACCGATTTTGAACAAAAGCAACTAGGTGAAGTAAGTGATTGAAGGTGGACGGACCATGAGACGGAAGAATTCAATAACAGGATGGTCAATTATGTCTTGTTGGAAGGGATGCGAACTTGACCTTTGAGAGAGAGCAGACAAGTTTGTTTGAATATGATTCGAAGTTGAAGTGGAAAAACACGTCTTGGAAAGTCTTGACTATTAAAGGCTTCGAACAAAGTAGAGGGTGGACGAATGAGAAACACTTGATTGAGCAGGTTTCAGATGAGGTTGATTGTGCAAGCAGCAAGATAGGTCGATGTTGGGCTTCAACGGAGTTGGTAGACATGTGCATCCTAGTCGAGACCAGATTGACAAGCTCAATCGTAACAAAGTGAACAATCCTTAGCAAGAGAGTGGACGTGATGAGAGGACAGACAAGAGTTGAGTCTTGTCTTGTTGTACGGACCCAAAGAGGAAGTCCGTTCCCTTCCAAAACACCAAATAACAATCAGTTATAAAGAGAAAACCCAGGAACACTGTAGTCGGCTTGAACTCCCTTTGTAGTCGCATAAGTGAAGTAGCTATCAATCAGCATGAGGGAGGTAGTATTAAACACGTCAGGAGAGTCCGTTCACAGATAATATGGCTTGTCGTCACCAATAGCGTTTGTTTTTCTCACAAATTTTTGTTTCTGGTCCGAAAGAACAAAATAGTAAGGAGTAGATGACCACATCAGGACAGCCTCGTCGAGTAGCTATTGACGTCAAGTAGTAGAGAATCCCAGTAGATCGCCGAACACCTACCATTACTTCAAGGATAGCCATCGTGGATATGATAACAAGGTACACTCTTTTAACGACAGTGGATCGATAATGACATAAGGCTGATAACATTTTTGCATTTGGTGATATCCTTTAGAGGATGAATATCTTCAAATCTTATCTGGAAACCCTTGCTTGCACCTCGTTCACTCCGGAAATTTTAGAAAATTCATATTATGTTGGATTTTGACGTTTGATCCCAACTTTTGAAGCTAGGAGACTAAGCTATCATGTGCAAAAAGAACCACTCATTTTGGAGTTCATATGATCGGACAACCGTGCTTGCACATTTTGATTAGTAATCTCGTATAGATTTTCTGATTCCATAGTCTTCAGTATAACAGCCATATCTCTCAGTTCGTATGTAAGATCGACGTGTCCTTTGAGTATGTCGTAGAAGAGATGTAGACGAACACTTCTTATGAAGGATGCATTGCTCATTTCTTCACCAATTGTTACCAATTTCTGAATTTGTATAAGGTAGTGGTAATGGTATGACCACACTTGAAGATGTTGATGTTGGCTCTGTGAGATCTCTAAGAGAAAATGATGCTCTCAAAAGGAGGTGAGGACTTCATGTTGGATGGTGAAGGCTTCATGGAGTTGAGTACCACACGGTGGAGGGGTCTTCCTGGTGGGAGTGCGACGTGTTGGTGGAGTCTTCATCGCAATACCGTTTGTTGGTAAAGTCTTCATGAAACGATGACGCAGTCCCCATGCGTTATTGAAATGTGAAAGTTCTTTCGTAACTTCATATTCATGTTATTGAACACTTGAGCATGTTAGAAAAGTAGATATATGCTTGTATACGTCAAGACTTGTTGTGAAAACTCGTCATCAGAATATTCAGATATAAGATCCTTTAGAATTATTGTAGAATCTTCGTACGAACTCGGATTCTGATGGTTGACACTTGAATTTTGTGAATCGAGCCTTTCTAATTTTATTGAGATGATGTCACAAGCTAAAAACGAGAATGAACAAGCAGATGATGCAGAGCTAGTGGTGGTTGATGATGTCGATGATGCCACCACATTTCTTTCTCAGGAGAGTGAAGATGTTGTCACTGCAATGGTGATTGGCACAAATACCCAAGTGATGAGTGCATAATTTATATAGTTATATCACCTAATTTATATTTGCTAGTATTTAATTTTATATTATTTTTATTATTTTATTGTTTTAATAGGTGATATGTGTAAAATCTGAAGTTGCGAATAAATAAGCTAAATGGCCCGGAGAGTACGAAATTAATACATGAGTTTTGTTTGGCTGGGACGTGGCTAGGAGAAGAAGTTTGGCAGCCGCAAAAATAAAAGAAATTGAGAACGTGCAGACAAGTTAATAGGCCAATGGAATCCAGGTTTGGATTCGGATCAAAAGATACCCATATGTCTGTGCGCTCGGTGTCCTGTTCACTTGGTAGCAAAGATAGAAAGTGGGGTACAAGGTCGAGCAGCTGAGACAGAAGTAGATGGACGTGGCAGTAAAGAAGAGGACGGAAAACGAAGTTGTTTTGGGTTTCTGTTTTGACAGTAAACAAGAAATATAAGAGAAGACAAAGTCTGACAGGGAATACGTGTGGGCGTACATGGTCAGTGTCTGACCAAGGTTTGGAAATTGAGAAGAAAAGCACGACGTAGCAAGGGGGAGTAGGTTACTTACTTCTTATGAGTTTTCTATAAAAGCCACAAACGAAAACAGTTTTGGGAGGCTGGATTTGGACGGAGTTGGCAGTGGTGTTGGCGGCTGTGTTGTTGGGGTGGAGTGGGGGGTGGGATGGGGTGGTTTGTTCTAGGAAGTGAGTGTGGTGGCTGTTGGTAGGTGGCCGGAGAACACAGAAGGTGGAGTCAGTCTTTTAGTTCTGGACGAGGAAGAAAGGTTGGGTTTGACGGCTATTGGCTGGTGCTGAACGAAGAAGAAAGGTTGGGTTTGGCGGCTATCGGCTGGTGCTGATATCTAGATAGAGAAAAAAAAAAGACGAAAAACCTAAAGTTGAATAGACATTAAGAAGGGTTTAATTTTTTCCCTTTCTATGTATGTTATTTATTTATGTTATTTATTTTAATAGGTTTTGAGAAATCCATTGTCATGTTTTAATTGTTTCGTAACTAGGGTTTTATGTTAAAATTATTTGGAATTTAAGGTTAATTGAATTTTGAATAGATTAATTCTTGAATACCATTTATTAATTTAATGATAATATGAGTTGTTTTTTCACCGGTATTGTACAATACAATAACTTTTGCATATAATTAATAGGATCATCAATATATTTGTCTACTTATTTGATATTTTATGCTTGGGTTAAATCTTTGATGGGGTATGCTTAGAATAGCCTGGCATTATTTGTGAACTTATATTTAGTTTCGTATAATTTTCTCGCTAACGCAATTTGATGGTGTATACTGAGACTTAGAGTTTTTGATGCGCCATGCTTAGGGTGTCCCAGTGATATTAACGACTCTAATACATATAATAGGTGATGTCGATAGAACGAACAATAAATAAATATTCAGGAGTTATGTTTCATTTCAGGAATTGAATAAAAATAGTGGTAGATGCTATGAACCCTGGTTACTGACTCTCTCTGTTTAGTTCTTTTATTAGTTTAGTTTAATTTTATTATTTCATTTTCGATTATAAAAATCCCAAAAACATCATTTCTGGTTAGTTGATTAGAGATATTGATTGCAATATCTTCATGCTCCCCGTAGGTTCGATCCGTACATGTCGTTGTCGGCATTGTAGACGTCGTGCGATTGCGGTTAATATAAATAGGTATTCCAAAATCCGAAATCACACGGTGTCTAACTAGTAGACAACGGCAAATACGGGTCGAACCCACAGGGAGCGGTGTAAATATTATAATCAATATTCCTAAACAACTAACCATAATAAATATATTTGGGATTTTTAGAATGCAAAAATGAAATCATAAAATAAGCTAATTTAAAATAATATAGTGACGGAATCGGTAACTAGGGAATTTGGTTTCCACCAATTTAATCATGCAAAATTCATACAATCTCCTAACGTAATTCCTATAATACTCTAGACAAATTTTGGAATCAACCTCATATCGCGGAAAATATTTCAATAAAATCCTAATTTTTTTAGTTTCACCGATGCAATCTCCTTCGCTTCTAATGTAGCAATTCTAAAGTGTTGTCTATCAATCCTAAAGCATACACCGTCAAAGAATTTAACACAAACACGACATATCAATTGAAAAGCATAAACAATCAACATAATCACATAAACAATTAGATTCCAAGCTACATGAAGTGAAATTACTAGTCATTAAATCATACGAGAATATTATTGTGGAGTTCACATGATCAATACATAATTAAAATTTGTTTCTAACCAAAAACCCTAGCTACAAAGATTAGTTAGACATGGTTATGGATTTCTCGGAACCTTAGTTACAAAGCTTATTACATTGTAGCCTATCTCCAGACATCTTCAGTCTGTCCGCCATCAGAGAAGTACTCTTTTCCCTGCCCAGAGACCAGTCGTCACCTTTTTCGCCTCCCACCGAACTCTCCCGTCTTCTGTTCTGTATGATTTCTTTTTATACCGTCTTCCAACACCTACTCTCTTTAGTTTGCAGCCACGTCCAATACCCAAGCCTATTACTTCTTTATTTTGTCTTTACTTGTTTTGACATTTCTCACCACGTCTCAATCCATCGGACCAAGACCATCAAACCCTGTCTTCTCAATTGCAGCGCTCTCCCTGACCACCTCATGCTTGCTACAAGCAAAACGCAACATCCTATCCAACCTCATCTCGCATGGTACTCTCCTAGCCAATGTCCACATCCAACTCACTTCAAAGCTACCTACCACCAATATTAACCATCTCAGGACTCACGTTGGTTATTTTCTTCACATTATCGGGGCTTTACCATTTCACTTCATTGAACTACGGTTCTCATGTAAGCTCGAGTTTAAGGTGTACCACCTGTAAAAATAATAAAAATACATTATTAATATGAATTGAAGTACTAGCAAATGTAAATTAGGTGGTAAATATGTATATATTATGTCCATATCAATACCCCCAAACTTATATTTTGCTAGTCCTTGAGCAAAACTAATCTAAAAATAAAATAAAATCCTAGCACACTTTCATAGGAATCACGACTATTTAGTATATGTAATAATCCTTTAAACTCATAGATGTCCCTATCTGACGAGTTTTGTCTTGTGAGGGTTTAGCTACCTGTGAATGATTGAGGATAGACACTAAACATGCTATTTAGTTGGCTACAAAATTATTTAGCTATAAGAATCATTACCCTATATGAATCCAATTGTTGTACACAAGTTTACGCTCAGCGTACTAAACTGGATAAAAATTGTTAATATTCACATTGCTCAAAATCAATCAAATTCAAACACAAGGATAAATTAGAAGATGGATATAGAAGTGATGAGTGGTGCATATGTTGACTAAGGTGAACGGTGTTTCCCATATCTTTCTGAAGGTCGCCGCCAGGATGAATCCCAATGGATTGAGATACGCTCCCCATGGTCTTAATCCTTATACTAATATCGACTCAGCTGGTATATACAAGGGCCTCAGTTGTCGATTTATTGAAAATAAAATAATTATTCACTTATTTTTTTCATTTTTTTGTCTCAATTAAATACAATCATAGGGCTTGATCTCAATCACTCTACTTCATCCCAATGGCTATAAGAAGTCGATATTAGTGCCCCACCAAATCACTTAGAGAAACACAAAATTGTAAAAATAAAAACAAAAGGTGATATGGTTATGACGATTCCGAGATATGCTTGTTCAATGATTATCATGTTATTTCTAACACTTGAGTGCATCCTTCTATGAATAGACCATTTAGCTGGGCACACCAATTCCTATCGATAAGAGCTATGTTTTCCATCTACCTAGAATGGTTAGTGTCATCCTGAATCGTTCATAAGTTTCTAAATGTT